>JAQIUQ010004075.1:0-252500 GCA_030378365.1 Hybognathus amarus | reverse complement strand
AAAAATGCCACTGACCTTAATTTTTTGCTATTGTTTAGGTTAACATTTATATGTTTTATCTTGTTAATGCAGTAAATGTGACCACCCTACCATTTGCAGTATTATAATAGCATTGCTTTGTGATACCATGCTGAGGTCAATCATAACAAAAACATTAAAATAAATAAATATCTACTATATATATATATATATATATATATATATATATATATATATATATATATATATATATATATATATATATATATATATATATATATATATATATATATATGCATATATATATATATATATATATATATATATATATATATATATATATATGCATATATATATGCATATATATATATATATATATATATATATATATATATATATATGCATATATATATATATATATATATATATATGCATATATATATTTTTTATTTTATTTTCTTTTTCATTGTTTTTAAGATGCTATAGTCTTGAGTTGAGATGCATTCGGGTGATTCTCACGAAATCCAGATTTAGAAGGTGCCCAGCATCAGAATTTTTAAAATGCCATTTTCTTCTTTCTTTTTTCTTTAAAATGCCTATTTTCTTTTTGCACATATAAGATTAGGGTCTGAACTTACTATAACCATTATTTTTAGAAGATTTAAAAAATATTTACTATATTATTATTTACATTTTTAGATGAAGTCCATAAAAAATTATCATTACCGCAACATGACATTACCTTAAATATATGGTATATGTTTCGGTAATGAGAACTAAAAAGTCGTGTAGGTACTATGACAAACAAAAAATTTACTTTTATCTGGAGAGAAAAAATAAGAACTGCTTATCTGGTAGGCATCTTGTGTGTCAGTCAATTATGTCCCTTCCAAAAAAAAATCTTGAAAATGTTATTTAATTGAGGACTTAAACAATAATTGAAAATTGTTGTGGAGGATGAGATAATTGGTCTTGGACACATTTATATTCCTTATTATTGCCACCACATTTACCAATGATCACCAAATACCACATGTTTCTTTATTGTAAATATTTATAGTATAACATGCACTGAAGTTTTTTATTTTTTATGTTTTTTAATTATAAATATTTTCATCTCAAAGAACCCAAATCCAGTCATGGACACGTTGCGGTAATGAGAAATTTCCCCTTAAATGTGGAAAAAACAACACAATTGGTATTTATGATGTCATTTGAAATCATGTGCAAAATAGCACATGATGAGATGTTTATAACTGTATCCTTTTTATTTTGATAGCATTTACTTTTATAATCAAAATGTTTCATGACACCTCATAAGTCTAATTTTCGTGAGAATCACCCATTCTGTTCTGTCACTGGCTTTGTCTTGCTATTTTGCACAACTCATGTAAATGGCCACTAAGGGAACATGTCCAAGTGGCTTCTGGTGAACTTGAAATCAGCCAAATTACACTGGGATTCCATAAGATCAATTATTTGACAAAGTCAGTCAACCTACTGACTGAATACATGTAACCACATCCCTTGAATGTGTGCATATTGCCAAAAATACCTTTTCACTTCATTTCTATTATAGGATGAAAGCCAGTTTTCATATCACTGGCTCTGATACTGAAAAGCTTCTTGTTTACCTCATTCTTTGCTGATTATCTTGGCCCATTTCTGCTTGTTGTCTGTGGAGGTTTGGTAATTGCTCGAACAGCGTTCAATAGTGTTTCTGTTAGATAAGCTGTTTTTTCTCCCCTTTTCAAAGAAACGTCTTGCGCTAAGAGGTGCTATCACTCACATTTCAGGAGAGTGTTTTTTTTTTGTCATCTGACATCTCAACTGTGTGAAGACAAAGTGCTAACAGAGATTATAAGTGTGTGTGAACTGATCTAGGGCAGTTCAAGGCAAGGTCGTAACGGGCTGACAGTGTTTTAGGATCAGCATGCTAAATTAGCCAAGGACGCTGAGTTCAAGCAAACAAAGTGCTTACCTGGAGAAGCTTCCTCTCTCTTTGACTTTATGATCATAAGCTTACATGTGTAAAGATGATACTGTCCTTAAAGGAGTAGTTGACTTTTAAAAAAACTTTTGCTAATAATTTACTCACCCTATATTTACTCACTGTTATTTAAATCACACCAGACGATGAATAAGGGTCTTATTTGGATACTTCGAGTCAGTGACTGAAAAAGACATGAAAAAAAGATTTGTTCATTTTGATGAACGAGTTTGAACATAAGAGTCACAAATGCTCATCACAGAACAGAGCAAGGTGAGCATTTGTGCTAAACTTAATTTGTTTTATTTATTTTGAAATGACAGATCGTTTCGCTAGATAAGACACTTATTCATTCGTCTGGTGTCGTTTAAAGCCCTTTGAAGCTGCACTGAAACTCTCATTTGGACCTTGAACCGTTTGGTTCCCAATGAAGTCCATTATATGGAGAAAATTCAGGAATGTTTTCATCAAAAACCTTAATTTCTTTTCGACTGAAGAAAGAAAAACATGGATATCTTGGATAACATGGGGTGAGTAAATTATCAGCAAAAGTTTTTTTTATTTATTTTTTTTATTAAGTGAACTACTCCTTTAAGTCATCTGCTGTTGTTCACATTAACAGCTCTGTGTTTTACACTCTATTGTATATATATATATATATATATATATATAGGTCACTGTTTATCATTCTATATACAGTATTTATATCTGATTATTTCCCCCTATTGTTTTTATTGTTTTACCTCAGAGCCAGGTCAGTTTCCCAACTTTTCTTGCATATTAATATGAATGAGACAAAGGAAGTTCCCAGGCTGCTGTCTGATAATATAGATCCCGTGGCCCGTGAAGAGAAACGTGCCCTTGAGCTGGACCTAATGTCTGCACTGCATGATTGAACGCTTCAGTGCCTCCTCTATCTCTAATGGCTTTTTAATAAACAAAGACTTGACCACCCTTCAGCCTGCCCTTTGTGTTTAGCATAAATGAATACATGAAGATGAACACAACTCCGCTGCTAATGCTAGACTGAACATGGTTGCTCTGGTCTTTTTTCTTTTCTTCTCGCTCCTGCTATCTTACGTTCTTGTTTACAACACACTTGCTTAAAAATATTATCTCTGGCCATCTCTGCTTTTCACTCATTACTTTCTTTTAATTCTTGTGTGATTTGGAATCTTGTTCTAATTTTCTTCACTTTCCAGTTTTAGCCAGTGCGGCTCCTGCTGAAATGTTGCTGGCGTTTTGATGGACATTGGGTTTGAAGTCTTGTTGTGCGCGCGCTGCCAGGTAAAGCCCTCGGCGATAGCACCAAATTGATTTTTGCATGCTGTGGACAAATTGCCACGCAATGGCTAATTAGCAAATATTTTTATAATTCATAATTAGGGCCTCCACTCTCCCTGTGTGAGTTGGCTCGCTGCCGAGTGTTAATTTGCAAAGCCCCGAATTCTGCCTTGAGACTCTCAATTTCCCTCAACCAATAGCTGAAGCAGGTGCGTCTTCACTATTTCTTAAAGAATTCCTTCTTCAGGCCGTCTGATTTAAGGAGATTGTTTTAGAGTTCATTTCAAAACTCTTGACAATCCCAGCGTGTAAAAAAAACGCAATGGACAAAAGTTTTGCTGGCGAAAACCGTTTATATAAACTAGGCGTAATGAAACATTTTAATACTCATACTTGATTCTAAATGGTCAACTACAATTTCATAGCAGCACTGTATAACTTACTGGAAAACCCATCAAACAATTTAAACTTAGATTTATATTTGATGTCCATTTATGTATTTCTTTGATAAGCAGCCATGCACTCTCAGAAAAAAAGGTACACAATCTGTCACTGGGGCTGTACCTTTTCAAAAGGTACACTTTTGTACCCAAAGGCTGCATATTGGTACCTTAGTGGTACATATTAGCACCTAAAATGTACATATCAACACCTAAAATGTATATCAACACATAAAATGTAATAATGAGTGTGATTTTGAATTATAAACTGCTTTGGAGTGAAACAAAAATCCTGATCACCCTGTCTGGGTTTATTATAATGACCGGGTGACTGTAGGGGAGCGCGGGCACAACATAACGCGGGGCTAGTTGTAACACGCTTGTTTTAAATACTTCCACACATGCTGGCATGACGAAACTTGGAATATTTACTAGTTGCCATTTCAACACTTTATAGAGAAAAAATGCGCCAAATCTTACAAAGATTTTGGAATTATCACTGAACATTTATTTAACCATAGCAAAAGTGCATTTCTTACTTAAGTTAATTTTTCGTCTCTATTTTTGTGTTTATTTAAAATTAGACAAATCTGATATGTTAATCTCCAATCTGTTGTTTAACCGTTGATTTAGTTCTTTCATGCTTCGCTGAACTAGCAGAAGACACTAGCAGGGTTTAAATCACAGTTGTGCAGTTGGGGCATGTTGTAACACTGTGTTACAATGTGCCCCTATTAGAAATATGCTATTATATTCTATACTTTAATGAATTCTATTGAGAAAACATGAGAAACATGTAAATAAAGACTGAGAGTCAATGCTCAGAAATTATTAAGTATTATTTTGTTTTTGAATTATGCTGTATTGCTGTGTTTTCCGATGTGTTTGTTGTCAAACTCAAAAAATAGTTTATTTTTAATTATTAAAAAATGCCGTTATTTTATATGGAAAAGTTATAATTGTATTTTATTAAGAAAATATTTGGGTTTGACTTGCATATGTTTTTGATCAGATCAGATAGCATTTTAAGCTGTCATATGGTGATGTTACAATGTGCCCCTCACATGTTACAATTTGCCCCACCTATGGGGCATGTTGTCACATTTTACTTCCATTCTTTCAGGGTAAATCAAGAAAAAAAGTATACACTGTATTAATGAAACAAAACCACATAATTGTGCTAGACATGTGGGAAATTAATATGGGGGAAAAAAACTCTAAACCCTAAGTAGATTTACTGACAAAGTCAAAAAGTGTTACTTTGTGCCCCGCTCTCCCCTACCGTAGTACGTTATCTCTTCCGTAATAAATAATATATTTTTTACATGGTTTTTAAAGCAGAGCTGGAGCAGGGCATCACACTTTCAGACTGTTATAATAACTCACAATTACTTTCACCTAATTTCTCTTGTACAAGTTAATCATCCACAGTATTGTTTGTAATATCATATAATACTAAAATTAAATGACTAAGTGCAAAACACTGGAACAGAAGTTTCTTAATGACTTTAGGCTCATGAGTTTTTCTCTCGTCTGTCTTATTTAATTCTGTAAAAGCACAGGTTAATGATTTTTAGTACAGTGCTTCCCACTTAACAAGCAGTCTTTAAAAGGAAATTTGCATAACCACACAACATTCAGATAACAAGCTGCTTCTTATGAACCAATGTTTTTTAAAGACTTTTGTGCATCTTAGTGTCTTTGATTGTCTCACTTGTGTTCTATAAATAGTGATCCACTTCCAGTAAAAGATTTAAAAATTTAGCACATTTTATGGGGATTCATTCATTTTACCCCCCAAAAAGGATAAAGCTTATAGTCTTTCCTGAAATGTTTGAAACTCAAGATTTTGAGTTAAACATTGTGCATTCTTTTGTAAACTTTGGAAAATTGATCCATTTTACAAAGATCTCTCCCTGGGATCTTCTAATGCTCTTTGATAATGCTAAAGAGAGGTCAAGTTGATCTATCATTTATGCATCTTGGTGTTGTATCGGATGAGTATCCATTGAACGTGCCAAACATCTTGGAGTTGTGGAAAGTTTTTGATGGTGCTGTGGTGCAGACCATTTGACATCAGGTTTTGTTTTTAGTAGTGTGCAATGATGAGTATGAAATGTAAAAAATAAGTGTGCAAAAAAAGTCTGAAGCCGGGTGCACACTGCGATTTTGGCCACGATTTGGCCGCCATATTTAGCAAATCCTAAAAGATTCCTCTGATCTTTGGCTAAAATCTGAAGTTTTTGATCGTTAGTTTGACATGTTCACCTGAAGCCAATTAATGAACGTTGCAGTCAAATTTTACCTCAGCTAAAATTTTGGCTGTCAACAGATTTGACTTAGGCCCTGTTTACACGAGAATGCTCGCGGGTGAAAGCGTAAAAAGTATTTTATCGCATGTGCCTTTCGTTTACACGGCGACGGCGTTTTGGGACTTAAAACGCAAAAAAGTGAAACCACCCTCCAGAGTGGAAATCTTAAACACTCAACCGCCGTGTTCCCGTGTAAACGGTAAAAATGCAAAAGTCTGCTTGACAGTGAAGGTTGTACGCATGCGCGCGGACTTGGTGTTGTTGTGTGGCAGTGTTTCACGTTGCCACCTAGCCGCCTGGAGTGCATACAACATTGAATTTCACACTCTTGCGTCACCATATGCACGCAGATTTCCCACACAAAGCGCTCGTCTAACGCAGGATAAAAAATTATAACGCAACGCCACTTTTGCGTGTAGAATCGTTTACGTGTAAACATAGCCTCACAGTCCTCCAGTTTGACTTGTAAGCCAGTCAAATTGTCTTCGATTTTCAAGGCAAGCTATGACCAAAATGAACGATAGAGATTTCTTTGTAGCCACCATTTCAATCCCGCGTGTAACGCAACTCACTGTCACCAAATGTGTAATTGATTGATGATGTAAAACTCCAGACAAGTTTTCTTGCATTGGTCTGTTTTTAACGCGTCTTAACTGCCATACATTCTGACATTTATGACTACTGAGATCCCACAGTGTGACTTGGCTTACAGCGATGATCACGTTCAGTCTGACAAGCAACTATTGTAAAAGATTATTATAAATCGCGCAGTGAGCACCCAACTTTAGGCGTTGTTCGAATTCTTTTTAAACTATGTTTTATTTGAGACTATTTAGGTCAGATGTCTAATTGAACTAACTGATTTGGATTGGATTTGGATCTTTGTAGAAATTAACAAGTTGCAGCATCTATTGTCAAGATATGGGTGTCTTAGTACATGTCGTATTTTGGATGCAATGATATATAGAGTAAATAATTAAATTACAGTATTAACTATATAATTAAGAGATGGCATTAATTAAGGATGTTTCTACAATGACCATTTTGAGAAGTTCATCATCAGACTCTCCTAATTTATTAAATTTTTTTTATAGGATGCTATGCGTGCTGTGGTTTTACCCAGAAAATTTTTACCTGGTTATAATGAAGGTGTACACAACAGCATTTGCTATACTTATGCCATTCAACGAAGGTCAAATTAAATTAGAAGAGTTAACCGAAAAAACAATAGACAGTTTGCTTCATAATTTCAACATGACATGCTAAATCCCCATTCTTGTCTCGTGCGAGTAGGGCTTAAGACGCCCTTTCCCCCGTGTCCTGTACCGCCCCACTCTAGAGAGCACTGAACTGGGGAGGAAAGTTTATTTGTGGTGGTGGCCGTATTATGGCACATGATGTTCTTGTATTATGCGTTTTTCTGCTGATACGGCCATGCTGTCGACAACTCCAGTGAGCTGGCAGCTCAGTGCGGCGTTATCTGCTAAAGTAAGAGCGAGAGAGAGGGAGCACAGGCTTCATTTATTGCCTCTGCAGAGGAGAGCGCGAGAGAGGAGGGGTGAAGAGTGAGAAAGAGAAGCGAGATTCTTCCTTTGAGTCTCTGGAGTCGAGTGAGACAGGTTGGAGTTTGAGCCGAGTGAAAGCGGAATCCAAATGAATGAAGAGGTGCTGATTTTTTTTCTCTCCTCATCTACAGGAGACTTTTCCCAAACTTCTCTGCTTCTCCACTTCCTCCTATTCTTGTGTGTCCCTCTCCTGGGAACCTGTTATAGACCTCATCTGACCACTGCTCAACAAAAGCCTCTCTAGAATTACCCAGCATGCTTCACGGTCTTCAGAGAGTTCTGCCTTGATGCTTTTCTGGTGGTGGAGGGAGAACCCCGCTGTGTTATTAAGCCCTGTTTGAGTCCAAACTCAGCCTTGAGAATTCCAAGATAGCAGCTTTTCCCACTTTGTTCCTGTATGTTTGTTTGCAAAGAGAAATTGCATAACGCCTCATAAATTTTACAATCGGTTACACATTAGCAATGTCTGACTGGGAGAGTCTAAGCAAATAAACCTCAGTAAATCATTCATCGAGGATAATAGTCGATTCTTAGCATCACTCTTACAGAAACATTATATGGTGTTTATATCAGTCTTCAGTTTATTTTATGGTTTGCTTGAAACATTTTTGTTTCAATTTCAAAAAGACAAAGTTTTCTATTTACAATTGAAAATAATTTCAACCCATGTGTCAGTTTAATAAAGTTAAACATTGTTTAAGGTAATGCACTTTCAAAGGAAGTTTATTGACCAAGATATTCAAGTGTTTTAAAGTATAAATAGTCAATTTCTTTGTCCAAAACTTTATTATTTGAATTTTAAAATTATATCATATTCAAATCAAATTATTAGAGACTTGACTATTTTATAGAAGTACCATAGTATTATCCACCAGACTTATTTCCTTCCTTGACAGTTTTTTTTTTTATAAAGTTGCCTGCATTTTTTCACCCAAAAAACTTTCATGGCACCCAGAATATTTTAGTATATTAGTATCTGAACACACAATATATCAAAAGAAAGCACGGAGTCTCTGCTTTTCAGAAATAAAATAAAAAAATCTAGATTCATTCAACATTTGTAGGGCCCTATAATTTCTGCGATCACGGAATAAAAAGCACACTCTTTTTACAACTAAAATAACAGTAAAGGGTACAAAAAATGAATTCCCAAAAATTAAAACGGAAAAAACGGAATTTGCAAAAATTAAAATGGAAAAAACGGAATTTGGGAAAAAATAAAATGGAATTTGGGAAAAAATAAAACGGATTTTATAGGGCCCTATTTGAATGTGGTTGTTAAAAAACAACATTTTGAACAAAAAGCTGAGATTATCACGTTTTTGTCAAAAACTATATCCGTATCGGATTCAGGAACAATGATTAAAACATAGATCGAGTTAGATGGAGTCCATCAACACCCCCAAACCTTGCAAAGTCATAGAATAGTTCTTCATACGTTCAACATTTAATGTGGCTGTTTTGGTTTATATGGTGTTGAATGTTTAACTGATCGTGCAAACATTAAACATGGATTGCTGGGAATTCTGTCAATGGCGAGGAAGCTTTGTGAAAAAAAAAGAATTCTAACAGAATTCTGTCAATGGCAAGTATAGAGTTAAACAGCAATGTAACTGCCACAGTTCTTTTTGAGTCATTCACACAAGTCATTCACTTGGACTCCATTGTTTATTTTCATTCTGAGCTGATTTGTTCACAAGAAGTGTCTGTTTCCTGAACATTAGAGATGCCCTACTCCCATCTTGAGTGAGTTTACATATCTGTATTGACACAAAGCGGCTTTATGTTTCAGAATGTTTATTTAATGAACTATTCATATGAAGTGCATCACATCTTTCCCGCTCACATCTGTGCCCGGTTGGGCCGTCGGTCGTCCCATGTCAGTGGCCCTATAGGAGGCAGCCCACAAAACCCCTTTTCTCTCTGTCTCTCTGAGAGCAGCAGGAGGGAGATGGGATCTCTGCTAATGTGAGGCCTCTTAAAAACAATCTCTTGTGTTTTCCAAAGAAAGATTTACATTCTTTTGCATGGAAAAGTGGGGTCATTGTTGGTTTAAACGACCTCACCCTGCGTCTTACAAAAAGCTTAGATTGGAATTCTGATGAACTTCTATAAATCGTGCAAATTTAGCTTTGTATTTTTTTTACTGCTGTCTTATTTGCACACCCTGTTGCATATGCAATTTTTTTTCAGTGTGGGAGGCATTTGCTTTCGAACGAGTTTCTAAATTAGTAAGGCTGATGTGTTAAAGGGTCATTTAAAATTAAAATTGTCATCTTTGTGGCATTCACAAATCAAGACTTTTTCTTCTGTGAAAAGCAAAAAGAGATGTTTTTCAGAATGTGTGGGATGCTCTTTTCCACACAATAAAAGTTGATGTTAATTAAGCCATATTTATATTGTCTCGTTTTATTTTATTTTGTATACCTTTTTGATTTTTAGGATGTATATTGATGATTCGTTCTTTATTAATACATTAACATTGAATTTAAAATATGTAATCAAAAATTCACCAAATTTCAAATTGGACCTGGTTGCACATTATGTAAACACAAACTTTTATTTTGGATGCGATTTAATCGTTTGACAGCCCAACTTTTATTTTAGTATTATAGTATTAATTCGTCATTTGTATTAGCTATTATTTATTTGTATTTTTTTACAGCTTTTTTTCAGTTTTCATTTAAATATTTTTAGTTTTTAGTTTAATAACAGCACAGGTTATTGCACATGCACATTTGGCATTTCATAGTCCCATCTCCCCACCCCCAACTAGCAATTGCCTATCCCTGTCAGTAAAAGTGGTGAAAAGTCCAATAAGTACATACAAATGGGGTCCTTTGTGGTGAAAGCTCTTGTGATTCACTCTGGTAGGTTTAAAGTGACTCCAGTGGTAGACTGAGTACTCACTGCTCCACAGCCTTTATTTGAGGGCTGACATTTCAGCAGACGTTGATACTCTCCATATCAGTGCTTAAACATGATGGATGACTCACAAGAGCTTTGTTGACTTGTTAGTAGATCACACGGCAGCTTCTGGTAAAAACCAATGAAGACCACAGTCATGGAGTCATTGGCCATGTGTTTCGGTATGAATTCACTCTTGAAAGATGAGGTTGGAGCATTGACTATGTTTAGACTTTCACGGTCTAGAACATATTTAACTCTTTTTGTTGTGTGTGTTTTCAGAGTTTTTCCTCTGGATCTTCTAACCTGGTTCCTAAATTCTTCCTAAAATGCAGTTTGAAAGTGTTCTTTCTTTGCTTTTCTTTACACTGTGTTGGGCTAGATTTAGAATGCTTTTGAGGGTGTATTTAACACTCATTTTTACATTTGAAGTGTTCTGCAGTATAGCAAACATCTTAAGTCAAGAATTAAGCAGGTTTTTGCATATGAGATAGGATTTCCATCACTTGAGTAGTGTTGAACTGCTTCCTAATATGGACTTTTACTAGAATATCTCTGGAGTTATTATCCATGTTGGATGCAGCATAAGAAATAAGAGCATTTTTACATATCAAAGTTGCCATATTTCCCCCTGAAGTCCACTTATAATGTGTTATTATTATAACTTATAATAGCAGCCTAGTTTTCATAAATGTCCCATAAGAATTGTGACTTACTAGCCTGAAAAGTCATGGAAAATCATAAAAGTCTTGTAAGATTTTCATGAAGCTTACAAGTGAGCACTCAGCAAACAGGGACAACTCCCTTGGTTTTAAACTTGCAGTTTTATTTGCTTATTAACTTAAGCAGTTTGCACCAGTTAATGTGATTTGCTTGTGCACAGGAAGTGAAACCTGTGCTTTTGTACAGAGGAGAATGAATTAATGAGTAAAAGAGGGAGAAAGTGACTCTGACTATTAGAAACTGAGTAAGATGGAGGATGAAGTGAATAATGCAAGGAGAGGTGAGTGTGATGTGGGGCGGGGGGATATTCCGTCATAATCCAGCTGTCGTCGTGACATGAATCAGGTGACCTTTGGCTGTCAGCATCTCAGTCCATTACAGGAGATGATTTGCCATCAACGAGAGAAGAGAAATGAGGGAGGTTGCAGAGGAAGCAGAAAAAAAAAACTTACACTGACAGAAAGCCATAATGTAAGGGAGGGAGATGGAAGGAGGAGGAAATGAAGAGTGAGTGTGTGAAAGAGTGAAGGAGTGCAAGTACTTGGCAAGAGTACAATGAGATGTCATTTTTTTTTTGCTTTCTGTTTGTATGGTGATGTATTGAAAGGATTTGTCTGTCTGCCATGAGTGGGAGCGTCCCCTGTGGTTTTCTGTTGTCTGGATCATTTTTTCTTTTACACACTTTACAAGTCCTGATGTCCACGTCACTGAGATGGGTAGGATTTCACCTGAATCTTGTATCCTTTTGAGATGTCTGCAATAAGACTGCACAATTTTTTGTGTGTTTGTTGTAGGCACTGTAGCTGGAATCAAACAGGCCGTGTGAAACCACCCCCTTTGCTTGACAAGCGTGCTAATTGAATTGTGGGAAAATGCTAATCGTGGTCATGTAGGGGAATGTTGGATTCTTTCTTGCTGACTTTGCAACGGATTCTTGCAAACATAAGTGCTGTTGACGGTTGTTTAGATGCAATTTATCTATGCTGTTTTTTATGCAATTTGTGATCTAACCAGTCAAGACACAACAGATCATCAGATTTGTCACGGTATGCAGTTCTAGTTGTGTGGTAAAGTGGTCATTTTGTAGGGGTGTCCATCCACCCTCCGTCATTCCATCAAAAATGGTATTATTGTGAAATATTATTACAATTTAAATTTTATTACACTTTTTTCTATTTTAATACATTCATTTGAGGGTAAAGCTGCATTTTCTGCACTTCAGTCTTTAGTGTCACATGGTCCTTCGAAATCATTCTAATATAAGCGTTTGCAATTTTACTTGAGTGTAACATTTCTTATTTTCAATGTTGAAAAGAGGTGTGTTGCCCCCCCCTCCCTCCCGTCCAAAAATGTTCTTTCAATAAAACGAATCGGTTACCTAACGTAACCTCGGTTCTCTCTAGATGAGGGAATCGAGTATTGCATAAGCTAGCTTATGCTACGGGGAAAGATTGTGTAGTGTAAGCTAGCTTACGCAATACGAGAGAACCTCTCGTAAGAAAACAAATTGGTTACCTAATGTAACCTCGGTTCTCTCTCAGATGAGGGAACAAGTATTACATAAGCTAGCTTACGCTACGGGGGAAAGATTGCGTAGCGTAAGCTAGCTCACGTAATACGAGAGAACCTCTCGTAGAGAGAACGAATCGGTTATCTAACGTAACCTCGGTTCTCTCTAGATGTGGGAACGAGTATTGCATAAGCTAGCTTACGCTACGGGGAAAGATTGCGTAGCGTAAGCTAGCTTACGCAATACGAGAGAACCTCTCGTAAGAGAACGAATCAGTTATCTATCGTAACCTTGGTTCTCTCTAGATGAGGGAACGGGTATTACATAAGCTAGCTTACGCTACGGGGGAAGATTGCGTAGCGTAAGCTAGCTTACGTAATACGAGAGAACCTCTCGTAAGAGAATCGAATTGGTTATCTGAACATAACCTCGGTTCTCTCTAGATGTGGGAACGAGTATTGCATAAGCTAGCTTACGCTCACGGGGAAAGATTGCGTAGCGTAAGCTAGCTTACGCAAATGCGAGAACCTCTCGTAAGAGAACGAATCAGTTATCTATCGTAACCTCGGTTCTCTCTGAGATGAGGGAACAAGTATTACGTAAGCTAGCTTACGCTATGGGGAAAGATTGCGTAGTGTAAGCTAGCTTACGCAGTCCGAGAGAACCTCTCGTAAGAGAACGGAATCGGTTACCTGAACGTAACCTTGGTTCTCTCTAGACGAGGAGCGAGTATTGCGTAAGCTTAGCTTACGCCACACAATCTTCCCCGTAGCGTAAGCTAGCTTTCGCAATATGAGAGAACCTCTTGTAAGAGAACAGAAGTTATTTTGAATAGAAATAACTTAGAAATTCGAATTTGAATAGAAATCTTTTGTAACATTATAAATTTCTTTACTGTCCCTTTTGATGTATCCTTGCTGAAAAAAAATCTTACTGACCCCAAACATTTGAGAAGAAGTAGGCTTATAAATTTTAGATTTATTATATTTCATTTTTCATCAGTAATATTGTTAATGAACCAACAGTCCTGTAGTTGTTGCAAGCGTGTTGCTTCATCTTGCCTGGCCTAGTTACGACAAGGTGTCAGTCTTACATGACGTGATTGTGACATTGAACAAGCGGTGTGAAGTTCTCAACCTTGGCTAAGGTGGTCCTGACGCTTAATAGCAGATGCAGATGCTAGTGAAGAGAGCAAGAGAGAGGGAAAAGGTGTCTGACAGAAGAAGACGACTATGGCGAAGTGTTTCTCAGCAATACGCCGTGTCCGCCCTCACAGTCACTTAGCATTTTGACAGAGCAACTCGAGCTTTTCAAGCTCCAAGACTCTAAAGTGCACTTAACAGCTTACTATAACAACATGTTTTTTTGCCGTGCACTCGAGGCCTGCCCCGAAGCACTTCCTCCGACTTGTAGGGTCGAAGATGATGCGCTTCTCTCTTCTCTTTTACTCTCTCTCAACCACGTTTGTTTTCACGTCGTCATCAGTCACTTTCGCATCTGATTTGACAAGCGTGCTGAATCATCTGGAGACGGCTAATGCACATTCCGTGTTTCGCAGAACATTTAGAACCGATGGAAGTGCATTGGGTAAAATTCACCGTTGAAGTGCTATCTGACATGTTTTGCTTATTAGATTTAGATGTAATGTGTTGTAATAGACTCGAGTATTTGTTTTCACACAGCTTGCCGCTTTTTGATCCTTATGCATATAATGGGTAATTATATGATTTATAGTAGCATTGTTGGAGCATTTATTCAGGCATTTAAAATGTAGCAGGGGGAAGTTTAAATTAGTCACTCAAAATGTCTGAGTGAGTAGTTTTACTCTATTTTTTTTAAGCTTCCTGCGATTCGAGGAAGTGATGCGTCAGGAAGTAAATGGCCGCTATCAGGAAGAGATCAGATCTCTATCTGCGATAGGGCAGTGATTAGGCTCAAATGATGTCATGTGATCTTCATCTTCATCCTCTGAGGGATATTTCTTCATATGCAGATGCCCTTTGTTAAAGGTCATTGAGCCACTGTGTTATCAGAGATCAGGGCTTCACCAACAGTGTTTGTTTCTTCCCTTGTGCACCACTGATTTTAATGATGCAAAACAAATGCAAATGTTTAGCTTGGGGTTGTTTGTTTTTGTATAGTTGAGTCTCTCTGTCTTTATCTAATTTTTATTCCCTTGTGTACGAAAAGAAAAATCACAAACGAGATCTCTGTAACATCTTAGTTGTTTCTCTTGCATAGCAATAAGATTAGATTGGGAGCAAATGGACTTAAAATTGTGCTTGCTTCTCTTCTCATTTATTTTTCTTTTAGCTCACCAAGAGGGAGTTTAATACTCAAATATTGCTCACATCTCTGGAGACTTAACTCTATTTGCAGATATGTTTTAAGTATCACCTCAAATTCCCTAGTACATGTCATTCCAAACTTTTTTAGTCACCATTTGAACTAAAATAGAACCTAAAGGACTATTAGGAACACCTTTTCAATTTCTCATTATTGCAAATATCTAATCAACCAATCACATGGCAGTTGCTTCAGTGCATTGAGGGGTGTGGTCCTAGTCAAGACGATCTCCTGACTCCAAACTGACTTTCAGAAATGGGAAAAAAAGGTGATTTAAGCAATTTTGAGCATGCCATGGTTGTTGGTGCTAGACGGTGTGTTGATGGTGTGAAAGGGAAAAACATCCAGTATGCCGTAGTCCTGTGGGCGAAAATGCCTTGTTGATGCTAGAGGTCAGAAGCAGAATGGGCCGACTGATTCAAGCTGATAGAAGAGCAACTTTGACTGAAATAACCACTCCTTACAACCGAGATATGCAGCAAAGCATTTGTGAAGCCACAACATGCACAACCTTGAGGCGGATGGGCAGCAGAACAGCAGAAGACCCGACCGGGTACCACTCATCTCCTCTACAAATAGGAAAAAGAGGCTACAATTTGCAAGAGCTCACCAAAATTGGACAGTTGAAGACTGGAAAAATGTTGCCTAGTCTGATGAGTCTCAATTTCTGTTGAGACATTCAGATGATAGAGTCAGAATTGGTCAACAGAATGGAACATGGATCCATCATGTCTTGTTACCACTGTGCAGGCTGGTGGTGGTGGTGTAATGGTGTGGGGAATGTTTTCTTGGCACACTTTAGGCCTCTTAGTGCCAACTGGGCATTGTTTAAATCCCACAGCCTACCTGAGCATTGTTTCTGTCCATGTCCATCCCTTTATGGCCATCATGTACCCATCCTCTGTTGGCTACTTCCAGTAGGATAATGCACCATGTTACAAAGCTGGAATCATTTCAAATTGGTTTCTTGAACATGACACTGAGTTCACTGTACTAAAATGGCCCCAGAGTCACCAGATCTCAACCCAATAGAGCATCTTTGGATGTGGTGGAACGGAAGCTTTGTGGACGGGATCCCACAAATCTCCATTAACTGCAAGATGCTATTCTATCAATATGGGCCAACATTTCTAAAGAATGCGTTTCAGCACCTTGTTGAATCAATGCCACATAGAAATTGAGATTTGTTCTGAAGGTGAAAGGGGGTGAAATACAGCATTAGTATACCCACCCATCCACACACAATTTCATAAATGGAAATAAAAACAACATATATTTTAAATAGAAAAGAAATATAAAATATAAATGCCTTTGCTTGCACTTTTGATTAATTTAATGAATAAAAATAATAATTAATTTAAAAATCTCACTGACTCTTTGTAATGGTATTGTACATTTTTTATGATTTAATGAATTATTAGCTTTTCGTCAACTCACAAACCCCCTGCAGTTCCCTTACAAACCTCCCAGGGGTTCATGAACCCCAGTTTGGAAACCCTTCCTTAGTAGAAATAAACAAATGAAGTCATTTTTGAAAGATTAAAAGTATACAGAGGTTAAATGAATGTGTACTCTATAGACCAGCCACCAGTTTAAACTATAGAAAGACTGTGTCTTATGAGGCAAGGAGTAATCAGTCTTACTTTTTCAGACCAAATTACCTTTTTATGTTACTGACTTTAAAAAAATAGGACCAGTTTTGAAGAAAAAAAATGAAATTACTAACTTTTAAGACTCAGTCTTAAAAAGTTTATGCAACTGGCCACAGGACATTTGGTCTGGTGATAATTTTAATCCTAATCTCTGACACCAAAATCAGCAATCAAAAGTCAAAGATATGCCATCCATATTTAACTCTATAGCTGTATTTTGTTACTGTGTGTCAAAAAGTCTAAATGTATTTCTCCCAAAGAATTGTAGGAGAAACTTTATAAGACCAAGTTTGAATGACACACTGTGAACTCCATTAAGAGCCTGAGCAATGAAAGAGCAAACTTGGAGCAATAAATTTTCCTCTGGGTTCTTCTGGTTGAAACCCTGGCGATGGCGTTGCGTGAAACAAGCAGCTAATAAAAAGAAGAGTGTGATGATTGTGCTGGAGTCCTCAGTGCTCCAGGGCCGTTATCTTCTCATTCATCCGTCTTAACTCTGCTCCTCACGGTGCTCGGAATGGAATTCTGTCCCCCCCTCTGCCCTTTTGGAGGGCTAGCATGTGTGAAAAATTGTTAAGCAGCTCTCTCCTCTGTTTTCCCCTTCTCTCCCTCTCTCTGTCCTTTGTGCTCGAGCAGGCGTGTTCCAAACTCTTGACATCAAAAGAAGGCGTAACTCATCAGTCTCTCACCAGGGAAACTCTTTTCACCGGGCACCAGAAAAGGGGAACACGAGCGAAACGGGATCCGTTCTGGGGCCGCGAGGAGCCGTGGGGGTGATTTGTGTTTGAGGGGGGCGGAAGGGAGTTGTGGGAGTTGAGTTGTGCGGTAGCCCATCTACACTGGGCTGCTGGAAACATAAACAGAGGCTCATAATCAAGCTGCTGAACACACAAACACACATGGCCCTCATTCGTCAGGTTTTGTTCTTTGGCATATGCGCTCTCGCTTCTGTCTCTCCCATATTAACTCTTCTGAAAGTCACCTCTGAACTTTTAGCTTAAGCATGCCACTTCTGCTTTTAGTCCTCATTTTTCCTTCAGTGTACTTTTTTAAAAATGTTTTCATGTTCTGATTAGCTTGCTATCAACCTCTCTCATTTTTTTTTGCTCATTTGTTCACTCACTCTCTCACTGTTTTATTCAGTCAGTCAGTCAGTCAAACCAAGTGTTTTTGTTTTAAAACATATGAATTGTTCAAATATAATATGCTAAATTTGAGCTAAAATTAAAATGTTTGTAACATTATAAATGCTGTTACTTGCACTTTTGGTTCATTTAATGCATTCCTATTGAATACAAGTATTATTGTATTACAGACCACTAAGTTTTCCATTTTTTCTCCCTTCAGTTTTAAAATGCTTTATTGGCATGATCAGTATACATTTATATCGGCAATTTACAGCATTTAGATAAAACTGTTTACATAAAGTGCATTCATTAAAAAAAGAGAAAACATAATATAGTGTTTTATTGACACTAAGGTCAAATAGCTGTTTATATAGTTCAAATATGATAGAGATTCACTCAGATTATTCAGCTATTTAGTCTGCTTATTTCTTCTTTCACTTCGCTCACTGTTTTATTCACTCATTTACACCCAGCATGTTTCCTTCTGCTCTTTAAAATGACTTTCCTCTCGGCCTCTCGGCCAGGCGTCCTGTAGTGTGAAATGGGTCCGTCGGTAGAATTAGCATAGCTTTTCTGCAGCAGATTGTATAACATAACTTTGGCAAAGGGCTCCATATGGTTCTCCGTTCACTCTCTGGCCCTGCCCACTGACTAATACTACTCTCACCGAGCCTGAGTGCTGCATTAACATAATTAAAGTGGACACACACACACACACACACTCCTTTAGCCTTGGCCTCTGTTCAACTACCCTGCTCTGGTTCAGGCTGTAAAAGATGTCAATATGGCAACTTGGTGTTCTATTTGATTAGAGTAGTTCACGTTTGTTATTGTCATTAGAGATTTTTATCTCTGACCCCAAACAGACGGTTGCTGTTTGATATGTCAATTCAACAAAGGGTTGTAAACGTTAGCTCGATGTGCAAGATAAACCCGGTAGACCCTGTCATATACTTCTATTGTTTGCTTTTAGATGAAATGGCAGTGTAATTATACACTTTTTTGCTGTGTGGGGGATGCTATAGTTATCATTGTATGGTTTCATGACATGCCAGCCCACGTGTTGACTCAAGTACTACACAATACTACATTTAATTATCCTCAATACTGTGACTATAATGTCACTTATTATAATGAAGTAATACATGTTTGTCAATGGCAGCTGTTTAATATATTACATTTCTAGGGCCCTATAATTTCTGCGATCACGGAATAAAAAGCACACTCTTTTTACAACTAATATAACAGTAAAGGGTAAAAAAAAATTAATTCCCAAAAATTTAAACGGAAAAAATAGAATTTGCAAAAATTAAAACGGAAAAACTGGAATTGGGGAAAAAATAAAATGGAATTTGGAAAAAAATAAAACAGATTTTATAGGGCCCTACATTTCCCTCGTTTGATCTCCAGTTTGTCAAATTGTCTTGCATTTTTTTGCTTTTGAATTGCATGTTGCTTGATTATTGAGGCAATTGCAGCAATTAAATAAGACATTTTATTATGAGTGCATATTTTTGATGATGTCTTAACCTCTTTAGCTTTGTCTTAGACTTTTTGAATGTCTTGTAAATCGCTCAACTTTTTTTGATGTATCGCATGAGTTTGTGTCCACCATTTTTGAGACATAAATGTGGGTCACGGCTTAATGGCCATGGGGAAACTGTGGGTCCCATGGCCAAAACAGTACTGTACAGGCATAGTGTCAGACATTTTTACATCAGTGGAAAATTGACGCTTTAAAAAAATAAAAATAGTTTTTTTCAACTGAAAGTGGGTGGCAGTTTAATATCAGGGCTGTCGCGATAACCGCAATATTGTAGTACCACGCTTTTGACAAGTCAACCGCAGAGGATTGCACGTAACCGCAGCAGACCACGATAGTCACGTTATTTTTATAAAGCTATACCCTTCCTGTTTTGCACTTGTGTATACATGCATGTGTATACATGCCATATTGGTCTCTAAGTGAAGCATCAGCTTCAGCGTTACCCATGCGACGCATTCTGAGCCTTAAAAAAGTGGAATTCAAAGTAAAAAATAATTAACACCTTGGTTCATTAGGCTACATCTCTTTTAATGAATCAGCTTTTTTTAACGTGTTCGTTGAATAAACGGTTTAATGACTCGCTTAAAGTCCGTTGTCATAACAATGTGCGCGCTGAGTGAAAGCCTTTTGTGCGCATATAGACGCTGTTTAGTTTACATTGGTTACTGAAAATGTCATCATTTTTGACCACATCGTAAACTTTATTTAAATAGCGACAAATACATATAAATTAAATAAATGGCGGTAATACCGCATATCGCGCTATTGAGCCACTCAACATTACCGCAAGGGAAATTCCATAACCGCGACAGCCCTGAGTTTAATACGATATACAATTTTAGGTGAAACATTGATCTGTGAATTACTGCAAATATTTGGAAAAACAACTTCAAAATACCCTTGTACAACAAAATATAACCGTTAAAATGTTTGGGTATTAAGATTTTGTTGATGCTTTTGAAAAAAGTCGCTTATGCTCTCTTTATTTAATAAAAAAAATATCATAGTAATGTTGTGAGATATTATTACAATTTAAAATAACTGTTTTACAAATATTTTAAAATGTAATTTATTCTTGCGAATGGCAAATCTGAATTTTCAGCAGTCATTACTCCTGTCTTCTGTCACATAATCCATAAGAAATCATTGTAATATTCAAAATTTGTTTCTCAAGAATATTTCTTATTTTCATGTTATACCACGGGCTGTTTAAATACTCGATTCTGATTGGCTGGAAGGTGTGCAGTAAAACCGTTTAATGCACAGGTAGTTCCAGTCAGTTTGATTACAGTTCGAAATGAATCCGCTACTATAAACCATAGACTGTAAAAAAAAAAAACATTGGTAACCATAGTAACAGTTACGCTTGCAGAGTGAGAGACACATATGAAAAAAAAAATATTTAGGTAGGCTAAATGGATGATTTTTGCATTTCGAGTGCTAGAACTAACGAGCCGTAACTTAAGAAAATAACCGTCATTTTTACACGTCTGTTAAAAAAGCACACTGTAAACATCAGTTATAACTTTAACTTCTTTTTAACTTGGCAAATAACCGAGTTATAAGCGGGATAATCCACGGCTAGCCATGCATTAAAGAATTTTAATGCACGACGTATAGGCAATTACGTCGTGCATTAAACGACGTAATTGCTTCGCGTCGGGTTCCTCTCCGCTTCGCGTCGGGTGGTTCTTTGCCTCTACGTCGTGTATTAAAATCCTTTAATGCATGGCTAGCCGTGGATTATCCCTTACTTAAAACAAGTTGTGCGGCGTAATATTTTTGTGGAAACTGAATTCTTTCATGAATAGAAAGTTCCTATGAATGAAAAACAAAAACACCATTATACTGACCTATAGTGTGGTGCACTTAATTTTTTTGTTCAACCTTTTAATAATTAGCAGTTTTGTTTAACCTCAAGAGCACCAAAAGTTACATATTGTACCTTTAAATCATGCAAAGTACAATTTCATGCCCAGTAATACATATTTATGGCCATTCAATTTTCTCAATTCTGGCTATTCTAATGACGGCTTACTGATTGACACCTTGAAGGGAAGGTTTTAGCTCTTGGACTGCTGGGAAATCACGTGTAGGGACATTTTGGTTCAACCATGTCTTTAGGACCAATAACCATGATGATATGTCTCTTCCTCTCTTTTGTTCACCTCGCTGTCAACTCGCTCTGCCCCTCTCGCTCTTCCACTGATGAGCACAGTAAGTGTGTGTCGGCTACATTTGATTTGTGGAACTGTGCAAACAGTCGCAGATCCCAACATGTTCACTAACTAGACTTCACCCCCTTCCATCTCCTCCTCTGTTTATCCGGCTTTTCTTTCCCTCCCGTTTACCCCGGGGAGACAAAGGGTCGAAAAAAGGGTCTGTTCTTCTATCTAATCCCCACCTGGATTCTTTGTCTGAGACCCCATTTGAAACACACACAATGCACTTTTGTCTCTTTTTGCATATGTCTTTTCTCTACATGTATGTTCTGTGTCGTCTTGTTTTGTTTGCAACCACTTAGAGCATCCATATGCCAAGAATAGGCCTCTTATCTTGCAGGGAATCAGTTTGATACCACTGGTTGTTGTGCGTTTAATAGACTGGTTGTTTTCCCACTGCAGCTGGAGTCTATATCCTCTCATATATTGAGAGAGAAAGAGGCCAAATGAAAGAGTTTAACCTTGGTTTAGATGGAAACAGGATGATGCTTTCTAGACAGGCTCCCACTGATGATACCTTTAAATGGAGTCGAGTAGGTTGACATCTCCTCTGTTTGCTTTATTTAGAAAGGGTGTTAAGAGCTGGTTTTTATATGTCTGCTTTGGCTCTCATATGACAAATTGCAGGAAAACATTTTAAGTGCAAGTTTTTTTTTTTTTTTTTTTAGTTCCTAAATGGGCTGGAAACAGGATGTGGTGTATAATACTTCATAGGTTTAGCTTAACCTCACATGGGATGGGGAACTAGTTATGTGGGGGTTCTCTCATGTCTGAATCAAACCTTTTCTTTTTCAGTTATATATATTTTCAGTTTCTTCTTTACTATTATTGGCTGCTGTTTGCATGATAAATCATTACCCATATACACTCACTGGCCACTTTATTAGGTACACCTGTCCAACTGCTCGTTAACACTTAATTTCTAAGCAGCCAATCACATGGCGGCAACTCAGTGCATTTAGGCATGTAGACATGGTCAAGACAATCTCCTGCAGTTCAAACTGAGCATCAGTATGGGGAAGAAAGGTGATTTGAGTGACTTTGAACGTGGCATGATTGTTGGTGCCAGAAGGGCTGGTCTCAGTATTTCAGAAACTGCTAATCTACTGGGATTTTCACGCACAACCATCTCTAGGGTTTACAGAGAATGGTCCGAAAAGAAAAAACATCCAGTGAGCGGCAGTTCTGTGGGCGGAAATGCCTTGTTGATGCCAGAGGTCAGAGGAGAATGGCCAGACTGGTTCGAGCTGATAGAAGGGCAACAGTGACTCAAATAACCACCCGTTACAACCAAGGTGGGCAGAAGAGCATCTCTGAACGCACAGTACGTCGAACTTTGAGGCAGATGGGCTACAGCAGCAGAAGACCACACCGGGTGCCACTCCTTTCAGCTAAGAACAGGAAACTGAGGCTACAATTTGCACAAGCTCATCGAAATTGGACAATAGAAGATTGGAAAAACGTTGCCTGGTCTGATGAGTCTCGATTTCTGCTGCGACATTCGGATGGTAGGGTCAGAATTTGGCGTCTACAACATGAAAGCATGGATCCATCCTGCCTTGTATCAATGGTTCAGGCTGGTGGTGGTGGTGTCATGGTGTGGGGAATATTTTCTTGGCACTCTTTGGGCCCCTTGGTACCAATTGAGCATCGTTGCAATGCCACAGCCTACCTGAGTATTGTTGCTGACCATGTCCATCCCTTTATGACCACAATGTACCCAACTTCTGATGGCTACTTTCAGCAGGATAATGCGCCATGTCATAAAGCTGGAATCATCTCAGACTGGTTTCTTGAACATGACAATGAGTTCGCTGTACTCATGGCCTCCACAGTCACCAGATCTCAATCCAATAGAGCATCTTTGGGATGTGGTGGAACGGGAGATTCGCATCATGGATGTGCAGCCGACAAATCTGCGGCAACTGTGTGATGCCATCATGTCAATATGGACCAAACTCCCTGAGGAATGCTTCCAGCACCTTGTTGAATCTATGCCACGAAGAATTGAGGCAGTTCTGAAGGCAAAAGGGGGTCCAGCCCATTACTAGCATGGGGTACCTAATAAAGTGGCCGGTGAGTGTATATTGTGTAAACTAGGGATATTAACTCTTAATATTGAAGAACTCTAAGATTTAAGAACTCTTAAGATCAATTAAGATTGTAGCTCATCTGATTTAAAAAGCCTTTAGAGTAAAGGTTTCTCATCAGGTGTGTGATTTCACCTTCAAACATTTGTGAACAGGGCACACAAAGCCTGGTTAATCTAATACTCCCTTATTGCGATTCGATGACGGTTCCAGACAAACCCACGATACTTAAATATTAATACAAGCATTCTTCCTCCCAGTACACCGTTATCATCGCGTCATTCTCAGGGGCACGGCAAGCTCACGATATTGTCACACACTTTCAATTTCAATTAAAGTGGGTGCACAGGGATAAGGAAAGTACCCACAAGGGGAGAGAATAAATACCTGTTAAAACGCTCTGCAGTGTTCAGAATGCGTGCTGCGGATTGATAAAAGATTAAAAGCGTTGAGAGTGATAGGGAGTTTGTCTGCACTTTTATCTGCTCTAACATGCTAGAAAAGATTGAACCAATCCATGCATCACATCCTTCTTCCCTGGTTTCTTTCTCATCCATAAAAAAGTGTTTTTTTTTTTTATGTGTGTGTTTCAGCAGGCATTGGCTTCTTTTTCATTAAAGGGATAGTTTTGAAATTAATTTTTGATATGTTTTAGCTTACCTCAAGGGCATCCAAGATGTAGGTGTCTTTGTTTCCACAGTATTTTCAATTTTGACATTTTTCAGTCAAACCGTTCTTGACTGTCAGACATATAATGCAGGTATAGGGGGTCCACCCTTGATTCACCTCAAAGAGCATGCACAGAGAAGTCAAAATTAAACATGATTTAATGACTGGTAAATGTAAGTACACTTTGATGGCCTAAGACACTGAAATGAGCGGTTTGTGTGAGAAAATGAACAGGATTTATATCGGTAAGCTAAAACATATCAAAAGTTAATTTCAAAGTGAAATATCCCTTTAATGAGACGACCCAAAGACCCCAATTTTTTGGGTGTTTCTCAGTGCAAATTGTGGAGCTATTTCATCTTTTTGGCTTTGGTTCCTCCTTTTTAATAAGCACAATATAGGGCTGGTTGATATTGCAAACAAAAATCATGATTTTGACTTCTATGTATTCTTCTGAAATGTTAAAATGGTTTCAGAGGAACAAAAAAATATTTTCCAAAAAAGTTGAATTGTTGCCACTAAGATTTTCAATAGTCATTTTCATTTACTAATTTGAAGGATTGCCCCCTCATAGTCGACCAAACGTTAGTCGACGAGAAGAAGGGTTGTTCACAGAAAAAAAAAAGGAAGTTGCGAATTCATGCAGTCCGTGAAGGACAGATCCTTAACACAGCCGGTCCATGTGTTAATTACAGCGTGTCGGGCAGGAAATCCAAAGGTTGGCCTGTCATTCATCAACTTCAAATATGGCTTATCATTTAAAACATGCAAGTAGTAGCTCAAACTTAACCAGGATAAATGTGCGCTATTATTAGGCACACATTAGTGTTCGTGAGGAGTATGGAGGCTGCCGCACTGACTGCATGATGTTCAACTTCCAAAGTGCCGGAACGATCACTTCCTTCTTCCCCAGATATCAGCGGAAAGAACTTAAAATTCACTGTCAATTTTTTGTCATGCAGCTTAGAGTAAGAAAACATTAGAAGGATCTACTTTAATTTGTGTACACTGACAATAACAACAAAACGTTGTGCTTATGTGCTTTAAACTTATAATGTAGAAAATAAACTTCTTTCTGGAGCGTGTTACAAAAATAAACCCAATCTCAACATATATTTGCCTAAATGGTATCAGAAATATTTCTATAGACATATTCAAATATCTGTTTTTAATGAATCAGTTCAAATCTAGAACAAACATCCATACTGTGCAATATGACCAGTCAACCAGCTGAAACTGACTCAGAAATCACTAGTTTATTAATAAATCGTATATGTTCAGTCTCCTTGCTGTTTTTTTCTGACACATTCAAAATCACCATTTTTCTGGTGCGCTGTGGCAAGCTTTATGTGTTATATTTCAAAACAATATTATGGTTTGGCATTTCTCTGTAATGTAGAACTATGTTAGCAATGTTATAATATTCTTTCTCTGTCCTGAATCTCAAACCATTTTCCAATAAATTAGAAAGACTAAAAGTGGACTTGAAAAATCTTGACAGCCCTTCAAAATTTGAAGTTCAAATTTGTAATACTGATTTTTAAAGATCATTTTTTGAGGGCTTGGAGCCAGAGGGGTGTAAGTGGCATTTTGGGTGAATATGAGTTTTTTTTTTTTTTATATCAAAATAAAGGTCCCAATGAGTCTCCATCCAATGGTGCCAAAATACCTATCTGAGAATCAAACTGTATTGAATAAAGCAACAAAAAAGGCGTATCTGACATATTTTACACATTTTTTTTATTTGAAAATGTTTTAGAACATTGTGTTAATATGCCATACATTTTTTACTTAAATACTCATTCATGTAAGTATGCCTGTGATTGCAATGTTTGTGGTTGAAGGTTAATAATACAGGTGAAAATATTGTTTTGTCTCTTCTGTAAAGTTTGTTAAAAGCCACTTACGACCCTTTGGCTCAAGCCCTCGTTTTGTTGCACTCTTACTTTTTTTCAAATGAACAAATTGACATTGGACATTTTAATTTATATGTACCAATATAACAAACAGCAATATTTACATGAATTTCATTAAAATGTTAGAAAAAACTACATCACGGGACATACATGAACTCTTTTGCTTGAAACATTTGAATTAGAGTTTGAATTTGATTCATTGCAATGGATAGTTTGAAGTGATGTACAAAAATGAATACATTGACTGACTGTTTAGAGAGGACAGGAAATAATAGGGAGGAGAAGGGGAAATGAGAAATCCATACCCAACATCCAATGATCATCCTGCACTTTCAATATTAGTTTCTATAAATGTTTTAGTCCCCTCATTTTAGGAGACGTAGAAAGTGAACACTAGTAAAGAAAAAAAATGAAGTGGTTCTGAAATTGTTTCGGCAAACCACTTCCTTGAGCTTGATTAGCAATAGCTAGCGGCTCTGGTGAATTGATTTTTCTACAGAGAGAATTGAAAAGCTGTATATTTGTGTGTCTGTGAATGTTTTGTGTTTTTCTCCAGGTGAGTAATGCAAAGTTTGTTCTTTTACTTCAAACTCTTGGAAGAATAATTGACAGGTTAAAACATGAATGCTGACAGATACTGTCATTCATTAGCACCTATACAGTTTGTTTGTGGAGATTGTCGTGTTTGCCAACAGCATCATGAGCTTCTCACTGGCAGATCTGAATAGATCTACAATGTTTTATGACACTGTTTTACATCTTATCGGGTACACATTGGCCTCGCATTGGTGTTCTTGCATGTGTTTGGATGCTAAATTGGATGCTATTTTTTGACACTACCAAATGGATCTCAATTTTCATCTTTTCACCAGAAGACGTTTTGTCTTTACAATGGAAATTGCATTTATACCTAAAATCAACTCCACATTAAAGACGTCTTATGTCTCCCAAGCCTTAGTGAAGGAACAAAATGTGTATGTGGCCTTTAAGATGAAAACAAAAAGAAATATATAACCAATTGATTTAGGTAAAACATTCAGTTTGAATATAAATCGTCTTTCAAGGTTAAACTCACTCCAAGGCCTCGCGTAAATCTTTTTTCTCGTGTTGAAGGTATCGATTAAGTCATAGCGTTACGAGTGGCTGGGTAATTCAACTTGTGGCAAGAGGTTTCTTTGACAATTTGTAATGGCTAAAAAGAGAGCACATGCCAAAAATATGAGTTCAGCTGATACATGTGATGGTTTAACTTGCGAAAGTTGTTGAAGGCACAGACAAACTGCATTTGAGACCTTGTGTGTGAGTGTCTAAAGCTTGAACTTCAAAAGATTTCGGTGGATTTACTGCACTCCCGTTGCTCTCTTTCCCTGTTGACTTGCTTCAGCAGTTTCCGTGGTTCAATGAAAAGGGTCAGACTGTATGGACTCTACAGGGAAGCGGCTTGAGGAAACTTAGGTGAACAAAGTCCTCATTAGCACCATTAATATACCTTGCAATGGTTCCATTGCAGCCGTTCTGGCTCCTCATTAGTTGATTTTAACCTTTCACAGTGACCCATTATGGATCATTGTTGAACCCAGGATTAGGTAACTTATAACGGAACCAGGAAACGATGATTTAAAAGAAGCCAGAGGCCTCGGCGCCAATTTAAGAGCTTTCTTAAACTAGAGCCGAGGACCGTTGCTTGGAGACATAACTTTATAATGAGGAGCTGAGCTCTTGATTGATTACTTGTCTTTGTGACGGCTTGGCTGTGTTTATGTTCAAGGTAGTGCAGAAAACCTTTGTGTACGCATAAGGTCAGATTGCATTATTGCGGTGAATACTTCATTAGTGATGGTCGTTGGTTACATTGTTTGGTTTGCATAAAGTTAGCTAAAGGGTTACAGTAGTTTCTCACTGTATATTTAGACTCAGGAAGAGTCAATGAGACTGTTCAAGAAATCCCAACAGAATGCTGTTTAATCTTTGCAGGTGTAGTCTTTTGCTTTACATGCACCTCAATTAAAAATGATATAAAAAAAGAGATGTTTAATTAGCTGATAATGTTGCAGTCCTTCAAGTGATGTTATATAACTAGTTGTGGTTGGCTTAGGCCGATAATAGCTCAAACATGAAGATAGAGGCTGCTGTGGTGTCAGAAGTCAAAGACCACATTGAAGTTTTTTTTTTTTTTCATTTAAAATTGAACAATGATATAGAGTGCAACAGGGCTATAAAAGCGCATCGGAGTAAAAGGCACATTTGACTTTATTCTCCTTCAAACTAGATGGCACAAAAACCTTATTAAAATACTTTGGCTGATCCTTGATGCTTTGGGAACACAAAGCATCAAACCATCTAATATGTATTTTTTTTTTTTAAGTTTAGATTTATGTAGCAAATGAGAACTGATAGAGTTATTGAGTATGTTGAGACAGGTCTTGTTAATGATTTTAGGTTTTGTTCAAGAAAAATATGGTATTTGGGGTAAAAGGTGATCCTTCTGTTAGGGCGAAAGGCACAATAACATGATAATAAATCGCTGGCTGAATTTTCCATCAGATGGTAAATATCATATATTAAGCAGGGTGTCCACCTTAGAGATAATCACCATATTTATAATAAAACCATCATAATTAAATATAATATTACAAGACCAGGGCTCCAGACTAACTTTTCTACTGGTTGCACTGGTGCTACCAACTTTTTCAGTTGGTCGCACAAGCATATGATTTGGTCGCACTTCTTTTTTTTTTTTTGCTACATGCCATGGGATTAATCAATGCATGCTGATGAATAGTGGTTTTAATGGACCAAAGCTAGCAAAGGCTTTCTGGGTTGCAGCATAAACACCTGTAATATATTAATTATCATTGCCAAATTTCAGGATTTTCATGGATTTTGGACAGTAATTTTAATCTGTAATTTTAAGCATTTTATAGTTCAATTGTATGCAATCTATTTACATTTGAATCACATTCTATCTATCTGTTTATCTATCTATCTGTCCGTCCGTCCGTCCTTTTATCATTTTTCTATCAGCATCATCTTTCTATCTTTTAAAAATCATTAAACATTCAAATGTATTCATTACATTTTAATAGATTAGAGTATTATAATAAGCTAATACAGATTTTTCCTTGTCAAAGTTAGTTTATAGTTGTAATAAAAACAGAAATCACACACTCTCCTTATTAATTCCTTTCCTCAGTCGAAGCGATTACTCTCATCTAACCGCTGAAAAGACGTAGGAAGAAGGGGCACATAATTCGTACGCGTCTCCACCATTCAGTGTGCAATGCGCGGTGACGTCTACGTTCGTCAATAAATAAACTGCACGTGTGTTGCGGAAGAACACTGTTGCCGGAGCTACTTCTCTCCATTAATGTCTATGGCGAGTCACGCAGGCACTGGGCAACTCCGCATCCGAGTCAACCCTGGGATAAAATAGTCAGAATATAAACACTTATTATAGGCGTACCGTAGTGATTCAGGATAAATCAAAAACACGGTTTGGAAAATGGATTCATGATGTAGCCTACTCGTTCATTTTGAACATGATGTAGCGACTGTCAATGGCTGTGTGGCTGTCAATCAGCAATGTGGAACCCCGGGTGCGCTGTTGGTTGGCGGCCTGGGAAAGGGGGGCGGGTTGAGGATCGAAGTTCGTCTGTTGTTTTTGGTTGCTCTATTCAGAAGCTGTGTTTCTGAATGCCTGCACGTGCTCTGCGAATAAACAAGTTAACTGAACTCTGGCCTCGTGTGAGATGCTACAATAAGTTACGGACTGCAGCAGCTGATACAACAGCGTTTTGTTGCGCGAGCGTCCACTCGCACATATGCGACCACATAAAATTTTAACTCGCACATTCTCAAAAAATGGTCGCATATGCGACCAATTTGGTCGCAGTATGGAACCCTGAAGACAATAGCATTATTAATCATATCATATAAAATGTATTCTTAAAGTTATATTCAATTATCACAGGAGTTCCTTCAGTGCTTTCAGAATCTTTACTTTAAAAAAAAATGGTATTTTTAAAATGAACGTTATAATGAATAATATATTTGTGTAGTAATGAATAATAAAGTGAGTAATGAATAATATATTTATTGAACAAAAATCTATTATTTTATTTATCAAAACAGAAAATAATACAAACTTTGCTAAAGTGATTGTTTTGAACAAGTATTAACTTGTATTATTCAAAACATATTACTTTTTGTTTAGTTTGATACATTTTATTTCTTTTTATGTCATGCCAAACACTTAGCCCATCCCACATGGGATTACAAGACACCACAAACTTATTTTACAAACATCTTCCGGTCACATGTACAAATCATTTGGAGAAATGCATGAATACACACACACACACACGCTCAGCATACAAACAAATTCTCAACTAAATCCTCTTGATAAGAGATATATCTTCTCAAGAAAATTGGTTATTTTTTGTTTCACAAAACAGCCATCTCAATCTTTGAGCATCATCCATATTTACCAAAATCAATCTCTGATTTTATCTTACAAAACAAAAAAGCATGTTGTTCACAATAAAATGGACAGTAGAAAACAAAATGGAACTTGTTTCATATAAACACTCGTACTTTGTGCCTTTTGCCCCATGATGATGAGCCTTTTACCCAATTTTTAAACAAAACAATAAACCACTTTTATGATTTATTTGCAAACAAAATCTCTTGCTCCATCAGTGTTCTTCATATTTCTGTCAATCATACACTATGGGAGTAAGTGAAAAGCATATATGTATACATTTGTTTGTTTGTTTGTTTATTTATTCCTTTGATTGATTGATCCATGGTGGATGGATGGACAACAATTGTGAAGTTGTAGTTTTTTGTTTCTAAAAGATTTTGTTGTATTTACACAAGGCAATTGGGAGTTATAAAGTCAAAATTGCTCAATTTAAACTTGCAATTGTATAAACTTGCAGACAGTTTATATTGGAGCAACTCTGACTTTATATTAGATTGAATTGTGAGACGAAAAGTTGCAATCGTCTTTTAAATTGTATTATTCCATGACGGAAACAAGCTTCCACAGGATTGTGAGTTAGACTGAAGGGCGTGTCATGGAGGTGAAGAGTTCATTGACACACTGGCCTTTAGAAGCTCTTCACTCTGTCTAATTGATTGGAGAGTGGCTTGTCCAGCACTCAGGAACTCTCTCACAGAAAGAGGAGGAGGGGGTTTGCTTAGTGAGTGAGTTAAGAGGGGTCGTAAGGTTGAGGGGTCACAACTTGTGTCTCCTTGGTTGCGCTCCATCTCTTCAGTAATGTTTTGTGCTGTAAATCGAATTGGATTGATCTATTTTTGGGGTCTTATATTTTGAGTGTACATCTGGAGAAGGACTGTACTGAAGTAAAACTGGCTAAGTGTTTTAGAGGAAGTAACTCTGCTCTCTGCAATCTCTGGTATAAGGTGTTTGTTCAGAAATAGCTACCCCCACCTGTTATCAGCTCGGAAGTTCTTAATTTTCTTTTTTTTTTACTTCCCCTGATTGTCTAGGTAATTTCTTTGAATTTGAATGCATTTGTTACATAATTGTTGAAAAAAAGCTGAATAAAAATGCTGTGATCAATTGTTTCTCTCATTAAAGTCTTTGTTTCATTGTATTTACAAAATGGCTAACAAAAGAAACGATAATATGTGGTGACTGGTGAGGAGGTGTCACGTTCGTTGTGCTGTGCTTTCAAAGGAAACAGCTGTCAAGTTCACTGGAAATGCTGAAAATAATGAAATAGGCTGTTCAAAGAGGAAATCGAGTATTTTATCATTTTAGACGCAATGCAAATGATGTAGCTTGGCATGAGGTAAGCATCAGACGGAGGATTTTCAGCGAGTTTTGGCTCTTTAAATCCCTTTGCTGCGTCTAAATAAAACGACATCAGCACTGGAGGCCTGGGACCGAGTCCTGCGGTCTCCTCCAGTATTACCTCAGATGGAATAACCCGGGTTGGTTGTGTCCTGTACAAAACTCCTTCCAAGGATGTGGTGGGGAGAATCAAAGGGTGTTTAATGATCAACATGAGTGGCAGTTTGTAGGTGGACATTTTTGGGTACTGAATTAACAGGGCTGAGTCTCCATGGCGCTGTCTTTATCATGGTCTTTTTTTCCTTCTTTTTTTTCTTCCTTTTTCCATTCCTTTTCCAGAAGAAAGTGCTGGATATGCTGCTGAGTTTAGTGCCAGCTGGTGTGGGCACTCTGAAAATGCCCTCTGGTGAAGATGGCAGACACACACACACAACACACACACACACACACACACACACACACTGATGGATGAGAGGTCGCTCCTTTACTGCTGATGCTTCAATTCCAGATTGTAATTATGATATCCGGCTTAACAAAGCCTCTCTTCCTCCTTCCCGCTCTATCTCTCTAAGATGTTATCATTCAAGATCTCCTCTTTTCTCTGACATATTCTCTTCTTGTCTCATCTCTTCTCAATTTTTCTCGCATTGCCTTTTCATTTGTTCACTGGTCTATTTGCCTGTTCTCTCACATATCTTCTCATCTTGTCTCTTCTCTTTAAACCTTGTTTTTTCTTGTTTTCGCTTCTTTTCTCAATTCTTCTGTTCTCATCTATTCTCACATGCTCCATATCTTCTCATCGGTTTTTGTTGCCTTGTGTTTCTCACCTCATTTTGCCTCTTCTCATCTAGTCTCTTATCCTCTCTTCTCGTCTCATCCTTGGCTTTTTTTGTTCCATTTCTTCACATCTCTCTCTTGCCCTATCGTCATTAAGTTCTCATCTAGGGTCTCTTCTCACCTTGACTCTTCTGTGCTTGTCTTTTATCACCTCTTTCTCACAGTTTAGTCTTTTTGGAAGCGTTTATATAATAAAACACCTAGTACACAAATCCCTTCACCATAACCACAGGTGCCATAGAGGTGAGAAGGGAAGTGAAACCGGTTTCATCTTGTCGGTCACACGTTTATCACATGAAACGCCTTCCTTCTACAAACTAGCCAACACTGTTGTTCTTCTCTTCTGCTCTCCTTCTTTTGATGCGTCTCCCGCTCTTTTACTCGCTTTCATTTTCCCTGTGCCCTTCATTTCCTGTATTTTATGCATGCTTTTGTCCTATTCTTCTCATCTCATATTTCTCTCTTTATCTTTATCTTGTCTTCCCTTTGCTCTCTCTTTCCCTCCATCTGCCGTCTTGCGGCATGTCTGAGAGCTGGCGAGCGTTCTGAAGGTTCTCCGCTGGGGGGAAGGCTTTCTGGAAAGTTACAAAAGGATTTAAAAATAAGTTTGGTCTTTTCCTTATTTTAATGAGCCCATGAACATTTCCCAGCCAGATAGCCTTCTGCACTTTGCATGCCTGCATTTGTGTATGTGGTGTATTTTTGTACATGGATATGGTCTAAACTCGTTTTAGAGATGAAATAATTCTTAAAGTACATAATTTATCAGAGTTCTGTGTGGTGGCGTATGGATGCAACATGAAAAGGCATCATAAACCATCCCCCTTGTGTAACCCATTGCTTTTGTATGAAAGTAATTATAATTTTTGCTTTGTTGAGTGGATTAATTTTAATTGGGTGGATTAGAATGTTGTCTATAAGTAGTGTGATTCTTTTTATTTTTTAGCATTTAATGTGAATTTCTTTGAAGTTTTGGACCGAGTGTGTTCATATCCGTATAGTTTATAAATCGTTTGTTTATTTCATTCAGAAATGCAGTTTCTTTGTATGAATTTGGGAATTTGGGAGGTACAGGGAATGTTATTCCAAAGAAAATGTAGCCAACTTTATTCAAATACTTTTATTTTTTCCATTGACATCACTTCAGTCTTTGCATTCAGTCTATATGATGTCTTATTGTGCATTTCTTTAGATTACTTACTTAGGCATCCTCAAAGGCTTGCTTAAGTTCTTTAAAAACAGTAATGATTTAAGAGCATGTAGTTTAACTTTAGCGTTTCATTTATTTGGACAAAAAAATAAATAAATAGCAAATAAAAATCCACTATTTATTTATTATACCCATAACATAAAATTAATAGTTTTGCAAGTATTGGCAAGTATCAGTGCATCCCTTCTGGTTGATATTAAAATTGGCATAACAAATAAAATAAATTAACAAAATAACAGAAGCGAATGTTTTCTTGCATTGTCCCAAACTTCTTATCTGTAATGTTTTATTTTAATGTTAATTGATATACTGTATGTATTTTGCTCAGAATAATCTGAAAATACTTGTATTGTCTTGTATTGATGAAACTTTTCTAATCATTGATGATGATTATTAATGATTAATAGGGGTGTAACAATGTATCATGCCACGATATATCGCAATAGAAAAATGCAACAATACGTATTGTGGATTATGACAATATGTATAGTGGATAGTCCCCCCAAAATATATATATATATATATATATATATATATATATATATATATATATTATATATATATATATATATATATATATATATATATATATATATATATATATATATATATATATATATATATATAATTTTGTTTATAATGTATAATAATGCAATGGGGGAATATTTTTAAGTCCTGATATTGCCAAATGTCTGATGTTAGCAGTAAAAAGTGGCTGACATTACTTTAAATATATCTAGTCAGTGAAAGCGTGCAAGCATATTCATCTACAATAACTCAATAATTTCAGCTTCAGAATCATGAATATTGTTATTCTGGTGTCACCAAGCCTATTCATTTATTATCTGTGACATGAGAGTATCGTGCACACCCCTAATGATTAATGATTAATCTTGCAGCAAGAGCTATTTCGGCCTGTAGATAGCTTTGCACTTTAACTTATGAGAAAAGTTCTTATCCTCTTGTTGATCCTGGTCAAGAGCATTAGCAAACACATCAAATGAGAAATGAGGGAAGGGTCATGCCCGCAAAATCTGTTTCTGTCCCATCTGTTTGGACATTGAGCAAATTGAGTGCTTAGATCATCCTACCCCTTCTCAGCGCCTGCCGTGTTTGCGTTGCTCTCAGATTTAGGCAGTACGATTTAGCAGGCATCACTGTGACAACACAAATTAGCAACACTTAAAAAAAAGCCTTACAAATCACAAACAGCAGCCGCACAGAGTGCTGATTGTCGCTAACCACTAGCAGAAAAAATGGGCATTTACACATTCAGCGCTATTTTTTATCTTGCTGTTTTTTTCTCCCTCTGCGTGAGTGAACTATGTAATTGGGTGTTGTGATGGGTGATGAACAGAATGGAGTGCACAGTAGGTGTAATCTGAGGTTATTTGTGGTCAAACGTTAGATTGAAGAACTCGCAGTTAGCCTCTGCACCCTCATAATCTGTCCTCAATCCTGTTAGTATTGCGTGAATTGCTTATTGTGAAGGACGTCCCAATTACAGGTCATGGATTTCAGACACTTGCATGCACTCCCATCAAACAACATGTTACCCATGATTCAAAGTTTTGTCAGAGAATTGCAATAAATATTTAGAATATAAATAGTTTATTAGTTTATTCTTTTTGTGAGCACATGCTGCAATGATATAAATGATTGTATAGACCAATGCATTTATTTTATTTGATTATTGTATTTTTGACAGTGAGGGAAAAGCAGAAAATACAGTTGGCATTTGAATTTGAACAGTTCAGTTTGCTGCCATCAAGCTACTTGAATAAGCAGAAATGATATTTTTACACCTTATTTTACTTCAATGTGTAAATTAGTATCAATATAGAAATAATTGGTGTTACTTTGCTAAAATTTCAGGATGTTTATCAGACACAAAAATGGATATTCAAAGATTCCAAAGATGTTTCATCACTGTAGCACTTGCTGAGAATTTTATTTAAGGAACTTGCCAGATTTCCATTTACACGAGAGTAGATGTTAACTTCAAACTTTGTACTCGGCTTTCACCAAGATAGCTTAACACTAACCTTAGCTTCTCCATCAATTTACGCTTCTTTCCATATGGTGGTGTGACTCTCCTTCTGTTTAGCATTAACGGCTGCGGTGTACGACGGCTGCTACCATAGTGCGGTCTCCCCAGTGGACCAGCACTTCAACCGTCTGGATTGAGCAGAGTTAGGGGACCTCTCTAGGGTCTTCAAGTGGGCACCTTCTGTCCTCAGTGTTTCGTCGACAAACCTCCCTGAGCTAAAGATTCCCGAGGCCCACCTTAATCAAAAACATAGCATTCATTTGAGTTACACACAAATCCAGGCTTTAAAATCATTGCACAATTTGCCCCCATTGCCTTGTTTAAAGCAAATTAAAGCAGTTGCATCCTCGTGCCTTGAGGCCGAGAGTGGCATATGGGCAAGAATTTACCGCTCACATCTCAGGTACAGATCAGAAGTAAGAGCTCTTCAAAGTACTTGTACTTTCTTTTGTATAAAATGTTGTGCTTTTTTCCATAATCCCTTTTCTTTAATGTGCTATAGCCTGAAAATCAGAGACGAGGGACGGAAGGAAGGAGGCCGTAGAGAGGGTCTCTGGGGTCATTTTCACCTCTTTGTGCTGTGTTGTCAGAGCTCGCATGCCAGGGCCTGCTTCAAGCTTGCACGGTGCTGTTTGTTTTCTTAACTCCATGGGCTCCCTGTAGTTCAGAATGTCGATAACCTCTGAATCTGTGTGTGATTCAGTCAGTCTGTGCTTTAATACTCATGTTGGAGGCTCTTCCCTTGTGGATCCTGTAGATCTTTTCCATTTTATTCTGTGTAGCTTGCAGGGTTTGTTTGGGTTCTAAAAAAGTACAATAAATGTGCAATATCCAATTTTATCCAATATATCCAGTATTATCCAATATCTGATACTGTGTTGAATGTCGATATGTATATCAGACTGCACAATTAATTGAAATTAAACTTAAATGCAATATGGCTTAGTGTGATCAAATCACAAATGCTGTGAGTGTGGTACTGTGTTTTCAAAGAAATAAAGGCAGCTTATAATTTGGTAATGTTACTCCCCCTTTCCACAAAATGGTTCTCGTTCTGGAGCCAGAGTAAGTTCTCAACCAGTCAAACTTTTTTTTGTTTTTCTACAGGCTTAAGGAACAAATGGTCACGCAACTCTGCTGCGTGTTGTTTACAGACTATAACCAGTCTAAAATCAAACAGTGCACATTCTGGTGTTTGTGCAGGCATTACAGCACTTGTGTTTTGCTGTTCACAGTACTGGGAGTTATTCTAGTGTACCAGCAGCTCGCATAAACTCCTGGTATATTACCATCTTTCCTTTTAGATAGATAGAGAGAGAGAGAGAGAGAGATGCAGATCAATGTTATTACATTGCTCAACGAGACTTGCAACAACATTTCTCCACTCTATTGGCTCCATTGAGCAACGTTTTTTGGGCTGGAGTTGACCTTTCCAGCCCAGAACCCCCTTTCTGCCAGTGGAAATGCATGAAATGGTTCAAGAACGAATACAGGCCGGGACCCCACTGGAACTGTATACTAGAAATGGGGAACCAGTGTCTCAGAGCAGATAATAAATATTAATACTCTGTGTATTAATATAATCACATAACTTCTGGCAGAATCATGCATCTCTACAGCAAACGAACATCATCATTCATCTTTTTACCTGGAGAAATCTTAGAGGAACCACTTAAATTTTAGTTCACCCAAAAATTTAGTTCTGTCAGTATTTACTCACCCTCATGTTGTTCCAACCCCCGTAAGACCTTCGTTCATCTTCGGAACACAAATTAAGATATTTTTGATGAAATCTGAGAGCTGGATCACTCCTGCATACTAGTCCATAGGCTTCTTGAGGAATTAAAACTTGCCGGCTTCAGAAAAGTTATTAAAGACATTGTTAAAATAGTCCAAGTGACTACAGTGGCTCAATCTTGACTTTATCAAGCGACTAGAATACTTTTGTGCGCAAAAACAAACAAAAATAACGACTTTATTTCAACTATTCACTTCCTTCTCTATGGGCCTCTAGTCAGTTAACGTAGTATGATCAGCGTAGAGCTACGTCACACGTAGGCTCACTATTGGCCGACATTGGTCATGTGTATAATGCGTGTGAGCGTAGATGAGCAGAAGCTTACGCTATTTAACTAGTAACTTGACTCAACAAGAGAGAAGTAAATGAATAGTTGAAAATGAAGTCATTATTTTTGTTTTTGTGCACAAAAAGTATTCTCATGATTGATAAATTTGAAGAGGTTAGACCATTGAAGTCACTTGGAACTATTTTAACGATGTCTTAATAACTTTCAAAGCAAGACTTCGATCCCTGAGAGAACCTATGGTAGCTGCAGGAGTGAATCCAGCTCTCAGATTTCATAAAAAAATATCTTAATTGTGTTAGAAATGAACAAAGGTCTTAAACAAGCAATAAGAGTGAGTAAATACTGACAGAATTTGCATTTTGGGTGAACTCAGCCTTAAGTTTTGAAGCCAATCACCTTAGTTGTAAATGCCATGTGGCTAATTAGACTTTGAATTCACATGAAAATGACCGCTGATCTCGACCCCATCTCTAGAGGATATCCTCTCAGTGCACCAGCTGTGACTTTAAAGTCAACAGACAGAGGAAAAAGTCAATTTCACACTCTCTAGGGCCCTCCACAACATCAGCCACTTGCAAAACATCTTCTACATAATGAAAAATAATTGCGATTTATATGTTGCTTGCAAAAAAAGTCGTTTCGTAGGAATGCGCGGCTATTATGCGCTGATTGAAACTATCATGCGGGCCGGTAATGGCCTATCACACACCAAGTGCCTCAGTCATTGTAACCTCTGCTGTCGGCCCAGCCGTCCTCTCCTCTGCTGTAATTGCATTTCTAACTGACTGCTTTTAGCTTAGAGTATCCTGCTAGTTTTTCCTCCTTCATCTCGGGTTCCATAACGGCTCTGTACAATTAGTCCGGGCCGGCGTTTAGCGAGGAGCTAAGCTCGGCTGAACCGTGAGTGCCATGTAATTGCATTTGGCAGGAGGGCAGCACGAAACAGGCTTAATTTCACACCTTGCAGACGCAAGTCCAGTTACATGCAAACAGCTTCAAATTACAGCTGTGGGGAGCAGCCAGGGGACCGTTAGGCCCACCCCAGCCCCTCGTGCGACTGGTTTAGCCAAACGGAGTGTGATTGAATGATGAAAATAAGCCTGATTATTACCCAGCCGCACTCCCACAGTAATGACAGGTTAAGGTGAAAGATACGGTAATGGCACCGAAAGTGTTTGCTTGTCATAAAAGGACTCTGATATTATTGTCACATTCAGCTCGTTTGCTCAGGTATCGCCAGGTATCCTGTTCACGCGCTGGAAGCGGAGCCAGGAAACAGCCATGTGGAAAATGAAGTTGCTAAGTGACATCACCTTCGAGATCTCTTCAGTTTTAGCAGGTTTCACAACAGATGTGATACATTATGACAGATTAACTGCAAACAGACTAAGATAATGTACTCAGCTGCAGTGTATTACTAGATTAATAAGCATTTTCTTACTTATGCATGTTAATAATTACAAAGGTATCAAGAAAGACAAAGGGACGTTACTCTATATGGGAACTATTAGGGAAACAGAGTCACTCAAGGCTGCAGTCTGCATGTGCATGTGTATGAGTGAAACAATCCCATACATATCTGCTTTTTTGTTTATTTAGTCATTGCTTTCAGGACATTGGACAGAAATATGTGGTTAGATTTGGTGCGATATTTTAATAGTTCACTCTCTCTGAGTCAGAGTCAATAAATATTTATTGGCATGACTTAAAGGATTTTAACAAGAAAATCAATCATTTAAGTTCCTACATGGCGTGGATGTATAAAGCAGATTGAAGTAAAGAAAGCTAAATAGAGATTTAATAAGGTGCATCAGTTATTAATTGTTCTGTAATGAAATAAGCTCTCTGCTTCTAGAAAGACTTCCCTTTTAGATGCCAGTTTGGGACTAATTAAAAAGAGACTTTAAAGAATGCATCACTTCATATTTTACAACATTTCTGTATTTAAAAAGAAATGTAAATTAAAAACAACTTTTAATATAAATGCCAAGCCTAAACACATTTGTTTAAAGTGTAACTGAAAATTAGAACTTAAAGTGGTGTGTGGGAAAAGCACTATGTAAATGAACTTGGGCTCACATGCCTATGCAGTATCTAATTATGTTTTGTTAACACAGTCTCATCCCAAGACGTCATGAGACGCACGCTTTTGACCATACGTCAACATCCGCGTTTTAGGGTACCCTTTAGACGTCAGTCAGATGACGATCCTGGGACGTCATACAACTGACGCTTACCTTTAACGTCAGTTAGGTGACGGGGTAGGTTTAGGTCTGGGGTCAGGTCAGGGTTACTATAACATCATCTAACCGACGTTAAAGGGTACCCTAAAATGGCATATGTTGACGTATGGTCAAAGGCGTCAGTTGTGTGACGTCTTGGGATGAGACTGCGCTGGTTTTGTTGAAAAAGTCTGTTACATAACACAACTAAAATTATAAATGAATAAAACTACATTGTCCTGCTGTCTTGGCGTGTCTGCTTGTTAACACTGTTGGTTATGTCTTGAATGTAAACGATTTCAAAACAGACTACCTAGGCAAAAAATAGGTATGTGTCAATCAGTTTATTTGGCCTTACTGTGTAAATGCAGCTATACACACAACATTGTATTTTACAAACAGCCTCTCAGGCTACAGGGAATTAACATGCTACATAGATGGCAGATACATACTGTAGCTAGTAGCTCTGGGAGCTGTGTGACCTTATCCAAAATAACTTTCATTTTCTTTTTCAGTTTTCTCTCTCCCTTTCTCGCTCACTGCACACTTCAAAAGAGTGAGAAGGTCACAGCCCAGCAGTAGCTGTTGTTAATATATCAGCCCCTGTGTTTTTGACTGTAATTATGCAGTAAATTCCTAGAGGTCTGGCTGAAGTATGTGTATAAAGGGCTCTGGGCCAAACCAAGGGAGAAAGAGATATTTTCCCTCTTTTTGGAGTACTGTTCAGGACTATTTTAGCTCTGCGAGGCACTACCCTTACTAGGGTTACTGTTCTACTTTCTATGTGTGAAATTTCCAGTGCCACCCACATTAAGATGAGGCGTTTAGGTTTTGGTAATGGCTGTTTTGCGTCCGGGGTAGCCTGCAACTGTTTCTAAGGTTTATGAGTGGAGCTGGAGGATAAAGTATTCGACCTGGCTTTGAACCAGGAAACTCTGCCTACTTTGGTGTTTATGAGAATACACATCCGTCTTTGTTTCTGAAAAATAACAACAAAGGAATAACACAAACCTGGCTTGAGGGTTTGTCCAGCCCACACATGGAAAGACATTGATACTATTTCCAGGTTCATGATGGACTGAGGTTGGCACCACGTGTGACCCAGTCTGTGTCCACCACCAGGTGGCACGTGTTACATGAGTCTTGGGATTCTTTTGATATTGCTTGAGAGGAGCACATAGACCTACACTGAATTCAGCATGAAGCTCTCTGCCAATTCAAACTGCTTTCTTTCACAAGGTTATACACATTCCTTGCCCCTAGATTGTTAACTCATCATGTCAGTTCAAACTTTGATGTACATTTTCACAAATTCCTATGATCAATCGATCGTTAAATTCGATAAATGAATTGATTGATCGTTAGACTTAATACTGCAATATGTGTCTGCTGCAAGGGCATAGGCAATGGCCAACAGCATGTCAGGGTCTGCAAATGCTGTTCAAAACACTTTTTCCTCACCTAATGAATGAGATGGGTTTTTAATCTCGGTGCCATTCAGAATGACTCATGTTGTGGACATGCTTTCCCTGGAGCAACGTGGTGAAACAGGCAACTAAACCCAAATAATTTGCAATGTTTTATTACAATATTCTTATAATGTGTTATGTTACATAACAGTCCCAATCATAGTCATGTTATAATGACACAGTAGAGACAACCGTGCAAGCTCTGTTGAGGGGAAAACATGGGCTCATCAGCAGGGAGCTGACTAGAGGAATACACATTACTGAATGGGTTCTCCGCTACTTATGGACATCCAGCCTAGCTCAGGTTCCACAAAACATACAAGTATAGGCCTGGCATCAGATGCCATGGGGACAACTTGGATTCAGTCTCCTCACTCCCCTCAAGAACCTGATGATCAGGTTATGCTTTCCCAATGTCTTATCTCCAACTGCATCGTGATATGCGGCGATGAGCGGCAACATGCACTTTAAGGGTGGAGGGAGACAGCCTTCGGTCCAACTCATCTTGCAGGAAAGATAGCACGACTCTGATCGGACATCTTGGGGGAAGAGCACTGCTCGATGAAGCCGGTTCCACTTTAGCACATAGAGGCTGCTCGTTGAGGGGCTCTAGCCGAAGTGATGGTGTCTACCACCGCCTGGGGTAGATCACCTCAGGACCTTCACGTCCTCTCCAGGGACCAGACATGGAGTTTTCTGAGGTCTGGACACTGGCACCATGTGACACAGGGCACTCCCCTGTCTCTGAGAAAGCAGGTCCTCTCCTCAGAGAAATGGACCAGGGGAGGGGCTGTCATGAGGAACATGAGTTCTGGGAACCAGGTCCGGTTGGGCCAATACAGTGCAACAAACAAGACCTGCTCCTCGCCCTCCCTGACTTTGCACAGTGTCTGTGCAGAAAAGGCTCACTGAGGAGAAACGCATACTTGCGCAGGCCCCGGGGCCAGCTGTGCGCCAGTGCATCTGTGCTGAGGGTGCCCCTCAGTCAGGGAGTAAAACAACTGGCAATGGTTCGAGTCCGGAAAGGCAAACAGATCTATCTGTGCAGCTCAGAAGTCCCATTTCAGCTGGACCTCCTGGGGATGGAGACACCACTCTCCCGGAAGCGCAATTGAGCACACCAGGGATGTGAATGGCATCGAAGCGACCTCAAATGCTTCTTCCTCCATAGGAGGAGATGGCGAATGAGTTGTGACATGCGGCGGGAGCGTAGGACATCTTGACGGTTGATGTATGTACCGGTTGCAGTGCTGTCCGTTCATGCTTGCCATATAGCGGCCCTTTGACGGCGGCCCAGCGCAAGGCGTACTTTGAGCAACTCGAGGCAATTGATATGCCAATGCAGTTGAGGCCCCTGTCCACAGACCTGAAACTGCATGCCCATTGCACGTGGCCCCCCAGCCAATGGCAGAGGCATCTGTGAAAACCACAGCATGCCTGGACACTTGTTCTGGGGGAACACCTGCCCATGGGAACAGGGTTCAACCACGGGCTGAAAGTTTGGCAACAGTGCCAGGTGGCGTGCACCCGCTACGTGACGCTCTGCCATGCCCATCCATGGACTCGTCCATGAAGCCAGTGCTGAAGCGGTCTCATGAACACGAGTCATCCATGAACATCATTTCAGTGTGCCTATAGCCCAAGCATGTGATACAGCGATCATAACCGTTGGCTGGAATCAGACATTGACCACATCCAGAAACACTGCATGACATCTTGAAAAAGACACAGGGTCAGATCATGTTTGCTTTTCCAGAAGTGCTGTCTGTGGTGCTGAAGCGCACAGGGGATTTTCTGTGGCTATACACACAGAGGGTTGTGCAATCCTGTGTAAGCACTCACTCTCTGTGGTCACATTGAGACCAAAGAGGTCTTGGCTCATTTAGTTACACTCAAAGTAGATGGGCTCTCGAGCAGATCCCCATTTGTCAGAATTGCTTCTTAGTACATCATAGTTAGCTGGCGAAGAGAACTCGGAAGAGGCGTGCTAGCTTTACACGCATCATGTGCGTGTCACGCGCATGAACCTGCTTAATTGACGATCGATAAATTTTTTCAATTAAATGTATTATCGACAATAAATCGATCGTCGATTAATCTCTTGTTCAAATCCCTAGTGCATATTAACAACAGTACATAAGTAATATGGCAGAATTAGGCAAATGCTAGTTTTCATTCTTAGTCATGTTGGCCAGTTGTACAGTGGCAACCTAGGGAAAGCATAAAGCCTAACAATCAATGGACAATTATAAAAGTACATCTGTAGTAGTACAGCTGTGTTTGTCCGCTACAGAATAGCTTCAGCAGAGAAACAATCTGAAAGTGTTAAAGCTCAGTAAAATGTGTTCTAAAAAACAAGTAGTTGTATGCACAGGCAGCAACAGCAAGTAGCATGCACTGTCAGTAAAGCAGGTTAAAATATTTGTAGATGCAGATTAAGATGATAATTGTTAACATTATTAGCAAGGTTATAAAAACATACAATATTTACAGTTTACATCAAAATAACACATGCTGGCAGCAGCAGGGCTTCAGTGCTGACAGGTCTGATTACTAATGAGCCAACTTTTAGATGAGATTGGAAAAGGCTATATGTGTTGATGTCTCTGATTGTTGATGGAGTGGTGTTCCATTTCTGAGAAGCCCTAACAGAGAAGGTGGACTGACTAAAAGCACTTTTTCATGAATGGAAAAATGCTGTCACCTCTGGACACTCCTCTAGTGATTTCTATGTGCGGTTGTTCTAAGATAGACAAAATTACTAAGGGATGGTGGGGCCATCCAGTTGTAAGGTTTTTGTGTAAGATTTCATAAAATAATTGACAAAGAACAATTAACCTTTTTTTTCCTGCCCACATAATTTTCACTGACATTTTTCTCCTATTTTATTACTTAAAACCCTTATTATTTTCCTTTCTCCAGTACACAAGGGAAAACATAAAAAGGGGCAACAGAAATGATAAAAATGGGATTGCAAAACTTCCTGAAAATCTCCACTCATCAAACAGTCCTCAGTCTCAACTTATCAAACAGTCCTATGCCAAATTTGCACCAAAATGATTTACATGTTAGACTGTTGAATAAACATCTGTCTCATGGCAAAATCAACCTATCTGTATTTGTGATTTGATGACTAACTTATTGTGGTCTCTGTACTTGAATCTATGTTCTAGAAATTATTTTGACATATAGGTTATTATATACGTAGGAATTCTGCAGATTCCCCCCCATAATGTTAAAAAATCTGTGCAGATTTCATTCAGGCCTACACCTTGTATCAGGTGTAGCTCTTCTCCATGTGTGTGTGTGCCGTGTCGGAGCGGTGACGGGCATCACGCTGTCCTGCTGGCTGTCATGAAGAGGGGCAGAGAGCTGTGCTCCTGCTGAGCTCAGAGTACGTGTGTGAGAATTCATGCGCTGACAGGACAGATGACAGCTGAAAGGAAGCAGCCTGCTGGAAGAACACCTCCATATCTCACACTGCCTCGGCCTAGACCACCCCTTTAGAAACCCCCTACATCATAACTCGCTCTCTCTTACTCCCACTTTTGCTCTATTACTCTTATACTGTTATTGCTTCACATGCAGTATTGCATAGAACAAAACTGAAAGGCACAAAATAATATCATTATTTTTTCAGTACAATATTATTTGGTATTGAGCTACATTATTACAGCATTATGATGACAGCCAATACTTTTATAGAGTGGAGTTCGGTAGCAAAGACTTTTATATTGACAGAAACTGAAACAAGGTTGTAAACAATAAGATGCAACTTCAAAGATAAGTTCCAAGATATCGCCTTTCTCAGGGATATTCAAACAAATTGTGAATGTAAAGGTTATGTAACTGCTTTTTTTTCTTTGCATGATCATATTTATGGGGTGCAATATAACATGTATTCGTGTTTTTCTTTTTAAAAGTCTTATTTTTCATAAACTTCATCTTTATTGTCAGCCGCGCTCTCCTCTGTCCCCTGAACGAGCGGTTCACTTCCTGATTCTTTGAAACCACTCCCTCAGAAACAGCCAGTGGGCTCAGATTGGTTAGTTTGGCCCGGTGTGTTGTGATTGGCTAAACTGTCGCTCACGTTGTCCGGAAGGTTAACGGCCATTACCTTTACGGGGTGAAACGTGCATGTCATGAGCTCCGGTCCAGATGTAAATACTGTATGTGTTGAACTGCAGTATCAGTTTCAGGCAGAATCAGACAGAGAAGCCGCAATGAAGAGAGGCAAGCAGAACCTCACCACATACTACAGCTCTTACTAAACGTTTCTGAATGATAATTTGCTGCATTTTTTTTTAATTTATACACATTTGTTTTACACAATAGCATCTGACTGGCAACAATAGAAACTGACTGGCTACTAATGTTATACTCAAACAGCGTTTGCAGGTTTACGATTTCTTGATAAAATCGAAAATAACGTCATAAAGCATACATACATGAAAAATACGTTTAAAACATTAGTACTTATAGAAAATTCAGGTCCATAATGTTTGTAGCGTTTGTCGTAGACACAAAATAGCATAGGCTAACTAGTAGTGGCTATAAAGCCAGCCCTGGCATTTGAAAAAAAAATAAAACACAAGGCTACGTCTGGAATTATACATGCAAATACATTTAAAATGATGAAGTCTTAGCCTACTTATAGATTGTGGCCCAACAACTGCTGCCTCTTGTTTTAAAGTTGGAACTGCTTCATGTTTTAGTAACAGTTTCTTGTTGAATCCAATGTTGAACTTGTGGAGATTCTGGAAGCTATCTTTCCTTAAAATGCGCAGCACAGGAGAGCTAAATTACGATTGACACTTTCATGAACATAATCAAATATAAATTGTATCCATTGTTGAGGAAGAATAGCGTCCATGGGAAGCCCGAACACAGAAGACCTGACAGCTGCGTGAACAACACACTCGATGAGTCGACGAGCCTCAGAAATATGTGCATGCCATTTTCTGCATATTCTGAGGGAGGGGTTGATGCAAATGTGTGGGTTAGTGACGTACCATAACCCGGCTGTAGTCCCAATCGAGTCGATTTTGTAGGCAGTTATATTTCCTGATTTTTAAAAGACGATATCTCTGCTTACACTGAACTATCAGCGCTGCAACTTAGCAGATACTGTTCATGCAACAACAGCAACATTACACACTATTTAAAATGAAAAAAGTGAAATCGCAGTCAACCCCCCTTTAATACTGTTCTCTATGTAATGCAGTAAGTTTCAGTGAAGTTCTAAAGTGAAATTTCAGAATTAGTAACGCAGGCTTGGGCTCAACTGGTAAACTGGTCATATTGAGTTTTAAATTCGTGGCAGAAGGAAGTAGTTCCACATAAAAGAGGGCTTTTAAAGACAGTCCGGTGTTGTCTCAAAATATTTACACACTTGTGCTGTCGAATTGTTTTAAAAACACAATATTACACTCTTAACCGTGCTTTTCCAAGCTATGGCCGAATCACAGTTGTGCTTATATAGAGCGTTATTCCACGGGTACTTGTATTGTGTTACGTTACATTAATTATATTATATTATATTATGGCAAGTAAAGTAATTTAAAAAGTTCTCTCTCTAACTATCTTCCTACTTTTCCGCCTTCCATCTGGAAGAAGATTTTCATTGCAGTACATTCATGATTCATACTCCTTTACCACACGTTGTCTTTTATCGCAGCCGTGGCTCATTGTTGCACTGTACTTTAAGTTGTTTTAAACCATGTGGCATATTTTAACTTTCGATCTTCTTTCTCTTCTCTCTTTTATGTTGTGCTGTCCTGCCCACCCGTGATCTTGACCCTATGCTGACTCACAGGTAAGCCTCTCCATCCTTGTTTCATTAAATGTCTCTGTCATGTGAAGTCTGAATTCCATGTCCTTGTCTCGTCTGAGCTGTCTGATTCCACCCACGTCTTTCTGGAACTTTTGAAAGCCACCATAACTTTACAACTTTCCATGATTTAAAAGGATAACCTTAGTTGATGGGATCATCAATACAGAACTTGCGCTTGTGGGCTTGTCTGAGTTTTTGGCATGCTGAGGACATTTTCCCTACATACTTGTCTTATGCCTGAGTTATAAAGGGCTGTATTTTGGGATGGAGAAATATGTGCTGAAAGAGGAAAAGGCTTTTAAGAAATAAAGTAATGGTATGCGCTTTTATCAGCATGATGAGCTTTCGGTATGCTGTGGGTTGGGGTTACTGTACATTGAGGTTTAGTTGGACCAAACAACAATGTGAGATCAGGGACAGCGGCTGACTTCAACGCTGCTGTATTAATCTGTGCACTATGGGGAAAGTCTGAAGAACGAGTAATGAAAAAGTTATGTAATGAAGGTTATGTAAGTATAATTTAATGTTTCTGAGATGACCTAGCAGCACCACGACATGATGACAGATTCCTTTGTCTCACCCAACCCCATGAGTTTTCTCTGCTTTAGGGGTGGACGATATATAGCTAAATCTAATCATTACATATTACTTACACACACATGACATATTACTTTTATCAATGCGTTCAACACATTTTTAATGACACAAACCATTATAAACTCTTAAACATGTATATATTTTATTTTTTTTACGTTTTTTGTGTGGATGTATTTATGTATTTATACGTTTTAAATAATATAAATTGATGTAATCAATTTTATTTATTTATTTGCTTTGTTTGATCAATATTTGAGTGATAGTGCAAATAAATCAAGTCAGTGCTTTAAACCAATTTATTATAACTGACAGTTTAAAATAAAGTAAATATTCCACAGATATATCAACCAGCCTTATTATCCATTAGAACCTATTAGTCGGTTATCTGTTTATTTAACCAGGCACTTTCTAATATTTGCTTTGCTGTGTGGGTGTGGGGGTGTTAGAAAGAGTGAATAGGGGTCATAACAACGCCCCTCAGCAGTATCTCATTTCATAGGTGAATCTGATAAGCATGACAGGATGCCAAAGGAGAGGGGGATGAGAACAATGAGGAGAGGAGAGCTGTGGGGCTGAAGGGAAGGATCTTCTCAATGAGTGTTTAATTGTATATCATTAGGGACGGACAAAGCGGTTGAAACCAAATTATGGTTTCAACAATTAATTACATAATGATGAATAGTACAATTAATCACATAAATCAATATACATCTTATTTGCAAATTTGTCAAACCTAGAACAGGTGACAACAGGAACCTCTGAAAAAACTGAACTCTCCACCTTTCTGTCATAGCAGAGCTTCAAATAGTAATATTGTTTTGATAAATAATAGCTTTAGCTATAAAAATACATAATCACAAACAATTTCAGGCCATTTTCCACCAATTTTCTCTTGTACCTGTTTGATACAAGTTTTATCCAATTTTTGGGTCCTAACTGAGGCTTTTCCACCAGTGAAAAGACAACCATATTACAGGGTTTCCTCTGCTGCCCCTCTTATTAAAAATGATTTGTGTCTTTGTGGGTAGCTTTACCTTTTTCCAAGAAGCTCCCTGTGCTGTTGTTCTGGCTGTCTATCGTCCTTGCTCCAATCTCGTATTTTGCTGCTATCTTGAGTCTGCTGGAAACCAAGCTTTTTATTTTACCTCTTATTTACGTTTTATTTTACCATATATATATATATATATATATATATATATATATATATATATATATATATATATATATATATATATATATATATATATATATATATATATATATATATATATACACATATATATACACATATATATATACACATATATATATATATATATATATATATATATATATATATATATATATATATATATATATATATATATATATATATATATATATATATATATATACACATATATATACACATATATATACATATGGTATGGGCTACAACAGCAGAAGACCCCACTGGGTACCATTCATCTCCACTACAAATAGGAAAAAAAGGCTACAATTTGCAAGAGCTCACCATAATTGGACAGTTGAAGACTGGAAAAAAAAATGTTCCCTGGTCTGATGAGTCTCGATTTCTGTTGAGACATTTCAGATGGTAGAGTCAGAATTTGGCGTAAACAGAATGAGAACATGGATCCATCATTGGATCCATGAGTGACCTTGTTACCACTGTGCAGGCTGATGGTGGTGGTGTAATGGTGTGGGCAATGTTTTCTTAGCACACTTTATGCCCCTAAGTGCCAATTGGTCATTGTTTAAATGCCACGGCCTACCTGAGCATTGTTCCTGACCATGTCTATCCCTTTATGGTCACCATGTACCCATCCTCCAGCAGGATAATGCACCATGGCACAAAGCTTGAATCATTTCCAATTGGTTTCTTGAACATGACCATGAGTTCACTGTACTGAAATGGACCCCACTGTCACGAGATCTCAATCCAATAGAGCATCTTTGGATTTAGTGGAACGGGAGCTTTATGCCCTTGTGTGTATGTTTGAAAAACTTGAATCCTTTCAATCCACTCTTTTATTTTTTACTTCTTGTTCATTACTGTTTTTCAAGGTATAGCCTACCTGTTGAAAATTTTCTACAGAAGTTTTGTAAGTTAACCACATTTAACTCTCATGTACCGATACAATCAGTTAAACCATTTAATGTTAAGTCAACTACTGTACAAAATGTGGTCTTCAACATAGCTTATTTAACAGTGGTCCATTTACGCTGTTCTGTCTGTTGTGTCATTAATGGACTGCAGACTGAGATTGTGTGAGTATATGTTTGTTCAGTAATTATGTCTTGAGTGTAATCCCTCCCTTGGGTGGCACTTTGTGCTCAAGTAGGGAGTGAACTAGTCAAACAAGAGATCCCACTGATGTTGGCTTAACTTTCAGCTCCTCCCTTCACCATGTATCCCACTGCTTTCTTATTCCCACCTTGTGACTACTGGGAGACATGATAAAGATGCTGTGAATTCTCCAGAGTGATTCCCTTCTCAGCACAGTTAATTGCTGCAGTCTGTATATTCCCAGATGCTCAGACACATTGTTGTGACAGTGCAGGTATTCAGCTCCAGGATGTGTCCACGTGTTTTTTTTTTTTTTGTTTTTTTTACTTGTACTCTTCCTGTTTGTCTTCATTCAAATTTACTCTGACATTGTATAAAAACAAAACAAAAAAAAAAGATTCAACAGTCACAAACTTTAATTTTTAATGAATTGGCCTCACCCACACAAAGTTGAAATGAAATAAAAAATTTCCATCCATCCATCAGCCATCCATTTGTCTATCTGCCTATTTATTGTTTTGTCTAGCCATCATTCTATTTGCCTACCATTCTGACTGTACTGTATGTCTTTCATTCTGTCTGTCTGTCTATCCATCATTTTGTCTATTGCTCTGCCTGTCTGTCTGTCTCTCTTTTGGTTTATTATTTTGTCTGTCCTCCTGCCTGTCTAGCTGTCTGTCTGTTTATCTGGCTATCGATCATCCTGTCAATCATTCTATCACTGTCTATCGTTCTGTCCATAGTTTGTTTTCTGTCATGTAAATGCATTACGCTAATTACAAATTAATTGCAATAATGCTATCAACCAACACTGTGCGTGCATGTGGATGGCTGTGCACATACTGTAGACTATTACTTTAGAGATTCTTGACTTTGGAAACCCTGTACTTCCATCAATTCCCTCCTCACATTCATTGTTTTCCCGTCTCCCCTCAGGAGCAACTCAACTCTCACTGCAGTGACAATGTCATTTCATAATAAATTCATACGGACTCCACCAGAAGAGCATTTTATGTGAGAAATGGCAGGTTTCTGAGTTTTGAGGATTTGTATGTGTTGAAACAAAACTGTGTTTGTTGTTGTTGTGTGCGTGTGTTTTTATAAAAATGAAGAGCCTAATCTAAGAGACATTTTTTTTCACGAGAACGAATTACCTGTTCTCTCATCTATACATACAGCTTGTTTGATCTCTCTTCTCTCTGAGATCCTTAGGGAAACTGTTTAGCATTTGTACAGATTGTGTGCTTTGATGAAAGACAGACAGTTTCTGGTCTTATTGACTTCCATAGTATATATATTTTTCCTACTATGGAAGTCAATGAGACCAGAAACTGTCTGAGTTACTGATATTCTTCTAAATATCAGAAAATCGGCTGAATGGATTCGAAAACGGTAAAACTCAACTGTTTAACTCTGGGGGAGTTGTAAAACGAGCCTATTTCCAAAAAAAGTGGAGTATCCCTTTAATGGTAGGACGGGAAAATGGCAAGATTAGTTTGATGTATTTTTTTTAGTGTTGAATACTCAAGGTAAAGCCTCTATTGGGAAGGAAACATGTACCTGTCCTGGCGTGTATATACCTCATTATATTTGAGCATGTACGTGAGCTAAAGAGAGGCATATTGAGTCTGTTAACTCTTATGTGTACTTAGCAGTGTGTGAAAAGGACTGAGTGTTGCAGCAACAGCTGCTGTGCAAACAGAATAATGTTTAATTGAGATCTAGTCGAGAGGTAAGATGAGATTGCCAACATCTACCCCACCCGATCGGAGCAACACCCAGCCAGGAGCTGAACAGCTGTGGAGCTCATTACTGTATATGTGTATGTGTTTGTTCATTCCCATTTGCAACTATAACTTAAAGCACTTTAAGTGGTGTGTGTGATAGAGAACAGGTGTTAGCAGTTTCATCACTCATCTACCTGAGGGTTTCAGCTTTGTGAAATAACTGCCCTAGTCTTGGCCTCAGACAGCAGAATCATGACCTATTCATGGACTGTCTGATGAGATCTCAATGCTGTCTTTGATCTGATTGGTTGGCCAAAACTGTCAGCGTCCTAGTTGCTAGTTTTCAGTGGATGTGTCCGAAATCTACACTCAAACCACTACTCCCTACCTCCTATGTAGGCACTATATAGTGAGCTCACCAGCATAATAGAAACACCACTTTCGGACACTTCTCGAATCGTCTCTTGGTGACGTTGATTACGTCATTGCTGTAGCCCGTCCGTCTTTTTTACGATCAGCGTAATGCATGATGGGATGTAGGGCTTGGGTTAGTGACCAACGGTTGTACACTACTTTTCAAAATGCATTCTGGGATACAATAAGTGGACTATATAGGGTAGAATAATCATAACTATACATTCAGACAGCACTACAAAATGGCGAGCTCACTATATAGTCCACTATATAGTGAGTAGTGGGAGATTTTGGACACAGCCAGTCTTAAGCTTCATTTACAAAGTTATTAGAGAATCAGAAAGATATTAGCCTCAGACGGTTGGATGGATAGATATAGATAGATATAGATAGATAGATAGATAGATAGATAGATAGATAGATAGATAGACACGTCTGTTGCATCCGTTTATGACTGTTTTTAGATTTGCATGCCCCAATAGACATTTAAACATGAACATTGGTCGATTTACATCAGATGTAAAACACAGACCAGAGCTGTGTGCTAAACAGTCATCATGGCAGAACTTGGCCGGGTTCAATCATGTTTGTTATTCCACATCCGTGATGAGACCAAAGCACTCAGCACATCCTCAGGCTAGATGTACAGAATTGAATGGGCAGATAGGAGAATGGCAAACATGATTGACAGATTGAGGGGAATGCATGCACATTCACGTATCATACCTCTCTACTAATGCTTATTTAATTGACTACTACTGCATTTACATTAGATAAGGGGATAGAGGGTCACTGGGGACGACTGTGAAGAGACTGAATTGTTGACCGATCAGCCCAATGAAGTTTAGAGGAAGAAGCGGAGAAGATCCAGGTATTTTATTTTATTCATTATTTTATTTTATTTAATCAGTATTTGTATTGAGAGCTGTAGTGGAGATGTTCTGTGAATGTTTGCATATTTTAGTCTGTTCCTTACACAAAGCTGTCAAATTCAGTAGACACAAAACGTAAGAGCTTGAGTGGTATGGACTACTTTTAGAGTTTGATGGAAGAAACATAGTCATACAGAGTTGTAACAATGACAGTTTTCATTTTGAGGTTACTTGTTTGAAGATTAATAGATTGTAAGAAAACATTTTTAGTTCCAGCCCTCATCTGGACCCTATTTAGCTGTTTTACACTGACATCTTTGACCTCTGACATGATTGAGTAGATCTTATACACAGAAAGATCATTTAAATGATGGACAGTCTTCTCATTATTGGCTTGTTGTGCTTTCAGTCGATAGATGTGTCTGCATGTAGGTGCGCATGCGCATGCGTGCATTTTAAACAAGTATGACAATGAGGATCATCCCTGAGGCGGCGTCATTAGCTCTGTCCAAGCCCCTCTCTCCCCCATCCATTCAGGTTAACGTCACTCTTGAAGCTTGTGACAGCTCCCCAGGCACCCGTCTTAGGAAGGCTAGACTGTGCGTTCGAGGATGCAGCTTCGAATAAAAGCATCTTGCCTTTGAGCCTCAGCAGTGTGTTAATAGTTAATGTCCTGGCGGCCTCCACCCTGCCTGCAATATTCAGCGGAATATGAAATAATCATGAACACTGATGGAATGAAACCTGCTAATTTGACTAACCCAATTTTTTTTTTCTGCAGAGCAAACAGTCTGCGATTACGGGTCGTATCAAATGCAGTATTGAAGGGTCACATCGTAAAAAGAATATTGTTACAATTATAGAGCGCATGCCAGACGTAGACGTCTTTGAGTTTTTATGAGCGGTTGACTCAATGCATTTCGTCCTCTAGTAGAATTGTATATGTAGGACAACTGTTCGGTTTACTGAGTTACAGAAGTGAAGCAGCACTCAAATGAGAGAATGAGACTGGCGAAAGTGTTCAGAGAATGGTGTTTGTTTGCCTAAATTCTTTTTTATTATTTTTATTCATTCAAATTGCCATTAGCTGCAGGTGCTGCTACCTAAAATTTAGAGTTGGTTCCAGTGGTAGATTCTTTGTTCCTGTTGTTTGGACCCTCAGCCATCCCTTCAGACTGATTGCAAAAGGTCTGGACTCCATAGCAGCTTTCATTGTCCAAGGACCGCCCAGAGGCCGTCTGACTGACATGTAAAGCAACCAATCACAGTTCGTTCTGTTCAGCGTCAACTCTAGAGACGTGAAAAGACAGGAATGCAAACTTGTGGATGTATTTTAATTAAAGACCCAATGCCTTGAACTTCACATACTTTTGAAAATCCAACATTTAGTTGACCCTGATTAGCGCTCATTGTCACAGTTTTTCATTTTTAACTATTTATTTGACATCTTTCTTCTTTATTCTCTGGTGAAAAGTTGTTTCTATACTTAAACCTCTTATTCTTTAAAGGTAAACGTTCTTTCTTTGAACTGAAATCATTTGAAAATGTCGGATTTAACCTGCATGTTTAGACAATGAAAGTTATAATCACTTTACCCTTCAACATCATTGGCTAAAAGTAAAGATGTTACAATTGTGAGAATGAGCGCTTACAGAGAATGTCTAATTGAAGAGAATTGGCACTGGCTGGTTACTGGCTGCAGTAATATGTCTCTAAAAATCCGTTCAAAAATGTGATATCACACAATAGCAGAATGCTAGCGTGTTCCAGTCAACAACGGCCTAAACTGTAAGAAATCAAAAGGACATAAGTACTCGTTCATTCGACTTTTGGCCTATAATCTATATTGAACTTCAGAATCAATAATAAAATCTGTGTTTATTCAACGACAAGCAGGAGAAAGAGACACATTTAGCGGTTTAGCTCCATAGACTCCCATTCATTCTGCTCTCACCCGTGATCACCTCCAATGGAATTCTAATGGAACTGCAACCAAGATGATACACAATGGGGCTAATAGGAAGTGCCAAGGCTCTCCGTTAGATGGGCTCTGGCGCTTATAGGGATCAACTAAATGTTGGATTCTCAAAAGTATGTGAAGTGGCTTTCTTTTTCCATGAGAGGGTGTGGCATCTCAATAGCTTTGATTCTATGCGAACTGTTAAAGTACGCAATACACTCATCTCCCAGAAATCCTGTCGAATTCAACCAATCTGATGACAACTTTGAAACTCCTGAAGTGTTTCCAATTTTGTGTTCATATGCATCAGATGTTCACCCAACTATACGTGTGTGACGTCTGAGGCCGAGACTATTTTCACCCCAATGTTCCTCAAAATCTGAAAAACCAGAGGGTTTAGAAGTTTAAATGTGAAGTGAACTTTCCATTGAAAAAAAAGAAAAAAAAAACTGACTTTGAAATATTTACTTTTTATGCCATGTATAAACTGTAAATATTGCGATTTGAAGAAATATAGGAATATTCACAGATAAAAAAGATTTTAGTTTTCTGGGGGAAATTTGCATATGTTTATTTAAGTCGCAGTCTGCGCCATACAGTGATATTGCTTTTCTTTCGATATAATGTGCAGCCTTACTTTAACCTTCTTAATCCTCTCTACTCTCTCTGTCTCTTGTGGAGAAAAATCTTCATGCCACATCAGCTATCTGCAGTTGTCCATTACTTTTATAGGCGTCCAATGGGCGTCTTAGATCCACAGGCACCGTGCCACCTTCTTCTCATTCCGATTGTGTGTGAGGCCATGTGTAGAGAGATCTGCTTTGTACTTTTCCTCCTAAAAAAAAAGAAAGGATGGGGATGAATGGATGAGGGAGAAGATATGAGGGCTTGCTGACAGCTTAGCAGGGTCAATATCACGACGACAGACATCACTGCCCCTCAAGCCTGTGAGCCTCTCGGCTAGCTCACAAGAACAAAGAATGCTCAGCCATGTTGGCTCATGAGATCATTTTACAGACCAGAAACCAAGATAAAACTTACGATAAGTTGGTGTTAACGGGAAAACAGGATTTATACATAGGTTTGAATTATTTTAATCAGGATATAAGCCGATTAAACCAGCTTTCCATTTACTTTAACTCAAAACATGTTGACAACGGTGATTTGAATATATTTTAGATATAATGTCCTTTTTGCTTATATGAAATTAATTCTCTCTCTGCTCATGCTGAACGATTCAAATCAGCAACTGTTTTTGGACAATTCATGAAAATAACTGGATCATAGAATTAATTTGTTTCAGGAATCAGGCTACACAGATTGCCCTGTTTGTTCTTCATTCACAAAAAAGTGACTGACAAATAAGTAGAGCCAAACCGATATATCGGCAGGCCGATATTAACGGCCGATATTAGGCATTTTCCAAACTATCAGTATCGGCAGTTATCGATAAATGAATATTTCAAAAATAAAATAAAAACGGACAAAACACGCTTGAACCATGTCATGAGTGTTGGAGTTGTATAGTTTGTCCACCAGAGGGCACTCTACACCGTCCCTGTTGGCAACACTCGTTGAGTTGGTCACGAGACATACATTGCTTGAATAACAATTAAAAGAACAGCCCCATCAGTTGTCTTAACTCAAATAAGCATGACAAAATTTGTGACTATCGTGTCCAGTTTTGCTGCCTGTTAAATAAGCCGAGAGTGAAGCGGAATCAGCTAGTAATAGTTACGTTACGTTGTTACAGTGTAGTTGACTGACTGCTCCTTATAACTTTTGACATTGTGACTAAAGTATTTCTTTACTAGCGTGTGACAGTTATAGCAATGAGGCGTATCATCTCTCCTCGGCCTGTTATATTGACAATGTATGTTTTACAATTTGCTGGATGATGTAATCCATTGCTAAATTATGGCTCATCATAGACTAGCTAACCACAAAGCTAGCTAATGCCACTATCATCAGTCTGTTCTGTTGTGACAATAAAAGAAACATTTCTTTTAAAATGCATTATCATATTATTTTAGTTAAAACTCATAAATAACTACAAATAACTAGGGAAATCTGTTAATGTTTTGCGTTCCTGAAGTAAAAAATAAAATAACAAAATATCGGCCAATATATCGGATTTTAAAACCAACAAATATTTCTATCAGTATCAGCCTTCAAAATCCTTTATTGGTTAGACTCTACAAATAAGAGTATTTTCTTTTTTAGCAATTGGCCCACACCTATCAAAATGAATGTTTTTGATTAAATAAAAAAAAAAACATTGGTTCATAGGAAAGAACCCTTCAATAAAAGTAATTTATTTAGGAACTGGCCCACACTGATCACATTGCATATGTTTGATCTATTTAAAAGACCCGGTTCATAAGAGTCTTTTTACCAACTGACCCACACTGGATGTGCTCTTTGTTTTTGATTGTCTAAAAAGATATTGTTCCTAAGGCCGTTTACCACTGGTATTATGATGCGTTTTTATCGATCAGATCACAAAGGGACGACGCTGACTTAATGCGCAAACATTATGGGAAGCGCGCTAGCCAGACAGGACTTAAACTTTGTCGGCCCTAGTTTGGACTTAAAACACACCAAGCACGATGTTCTCTAGCCATTCCTGGTTTCGAACACACACTCACAGCGTTCGGCGTGGTCTTGCAGCTACCCTCAAAGAAATCCGGACAGTAGTTGAGAGTAGAATAAAAGGTGGATTAAAACACCAAGTGGTATGTGTCTGGCTCGTCTACATTTCATATTTATAGTTTCTCTAGCAATTGGCCCACACTGGTCATGCTATATTTATTGAATCACTAAAAAGAACCTGTTCATCCGAGCTGAATACCTTAAGACTGAATCAATGCAGACCAGAACTGAATCTGCAATTGAGCTTTTGTCTGTTTCACCCACAACCTCTACCTCTATTGTGCTGTCAATACCTGCATTGGGTGAGATTTATAATCATAAAGCTAGCTGTCATGGGGCTAGTTATTCATCTGTATAGCTGTTAACCTTTAGCCACCATAGGAACTGAAGATTCACTGCCTTCATGGATCACACACACACTCCTACACACTTGTATATGTAGTTTATGGGGACTGGTTTTTATACAATACAAACTGTATATTCTGTCCCCTTACACTAAACCTACCCTATTGATTTTCCAAAAAAAAAAAAAAAAAACACTATTTAGTATGTTTTAAGTCATTTGGTGTATGAGGACACTGGATGTGTTTTGTTTTAATACCCATGCCATTATAGACATTTGTGTTCTTATAAACCATATAGCTATACAAGAATACACACAGAGACTTATATGGTGGTGGTAGGCTTCTTTGCTTCTCGAGAGGCTTCCATCGAGAGAAAGAGAAGAAAAAATAAAGACAAATGGTGTTGGACGAGTTTAGTAACTCTCTGAATTACATTAACAGTTTCTGACTTCGACGTGTTTTTGTTTCGTCCTTATTTTTAACTTTTTTGCTTTCTTTTATGAACTTTCTTCCTCCTCCCTTGATGGCTTTTGTTTTCTCCTATTTTCCCAGTCAAAGGAGACTCATTGTGACTTCAATTACTTGGAGCTCTGGGTATCTGTCTCAGGTAGACAGGGGCTGAATTGGAAGTGGTGTCAGCTCCTTCATTAAACATTAATCACGGTGGGTCCCTCAGCAGAGCTTCTGAAAGGACAGAACTAATAAACACTCTGTCGTGGGAAAGACGTGAGCACCTATGGGGGTCCCTTCACAGAGACATGATAAACACCTGGCAGAGGAGTTCTCTCTTCTATTCTCTTCTCTTAGTACCGTATATGAAAAGATATTAGCTTATGCCGTGTGGTTTATAGTTTTTAGAATGCACCAAAATCGTTATAGTTTATCCGCTCCTCGGCAACCAACTAGAGGAACATCTGCACTTCGCCCGCTGACCACGATTCAGCCAATAATTTTGTGGAAGCTTTCTTTCTCTTCTCTTCTCTTCTCTTCTCTTCTCTTCTCTTTCTCTTCTCTTTCTCTCTCTTCTCTTTCTCTTTCTCTCTCTTCTCTTTCTCTTTCTCTTCTCTTTCTCTTCTCTTTCTCTTCTCTTCTCTTTCTCTTCTCTTCTCTTCTCTTCTCTTCTCTCTTCTCTTTCTCTTTCTCTTCTCTTTCTCTTCTCTTCTCTTCTCATTCTCTTCTCTTCTCTTCTCTTCTCTTTCTCTTTCTCTTTCTCTTTCTCTTTCTCTTCTCTTTCTCTTCTCTTCTCTTCTCTTTCTCTTCTCTTCTCTTCTCTTTCTCTTCTCTTCTCTTCTCTTCTCTTCTCTTCTCTTCTCTTCTCTTCTCTTCTCTTCTCTTCTCTTCTCTTCTCTTCTCTTCTCTTCTCTTGTCTTGTCTTGTCTTGTCTTATCTTGTCTTCTGTCTTGTCTTCTCTTGTCTTCTCTTCTCTTCTCTTCTCTTCTCCTCTCTCATATAATTTAGTCTCTTATCTCACCTCTTCTCTTCTTGCCTCGAGGCGAGAGGATCTTGTTTTCTTTTTTCATTTGACCTTTTTTTCTAAATCTCATCTCTTCTTTCACCCCTTCTCCTTACATCTCATTTTGTGTCTCACCTTGTGTCTTAATGTCATATTCTCTTGTCTTTTCTCCTTAAATCTAGGAGCTACCCGGGCTTTCGCACCGGGTAGTTCTAGGAACTTAGTTCTAGGAATTAGCCATCCTGAGAACTAATAGTTCTCTTAGGAACTTTTTCCTTGGTTGGATTTGCACCGCCAGTAGGAACTCTGAAGTGGCGTGAGCCACACTTGTTGTTGTGACTTTTCTTTTGACTCCGGCGGACCTTTATTTTGACGGCGCTCGAGAGCCTGAGCAAATAAACTCCAGAGCCTGAGCCGTAGAGTTATTTTGTGGAGTAAATATAAAGGCTTTAATCTGTGTGTTTACACAGGTTTTTTTTTTTTTATGGTGGATGCTGGTATTTCACGTGTGTTTGGCCAATCAGGATACACTACACTGGTAGTTCCTATTGTGCTGGTTTAGACCCTACACTGAAGTAGGAGCTAAATTAGTTCCTCCAAAAGGAGTTCATAGAACAAAAATCGTTTTTAGTTCCTGTGGTGAGAACGTGTCAAAATCGTTAAAATTTATTTACTCCTCGGCAACCAACTAGAGGAACATCTGCACTTCGCCCGCTGACCACGATTCAGCCATTATTTTTTGAAGTTTTCTTTCTTTCTATTTTCTTCAAGCAAGTCGTTTTAAAACAGATGCTACAGTGGTGGCTGACTGACTTCAGGCCCGTTCACACCAAGCACGATAACTATAAAGATAACTATATATGCGTCCACACCAACGACAGATAACAGTCTTTTTATTCTAAGCACGCGCGCAGTAGCGGAAATTGATGACCTGCTGCTACTGCTTTACGTTACAAACAAATATCAAAAGAAAAAGTACAAGACATCCTTAAAAGCTTTTGGGTACAAGACATCCTTAAAAGGTGAGAAGAGTTGGGAGCGCATCTAAACAGTGAATCTAGCAAGTCTAACTGTGAATTTAGCTGATGAAGTCAATGATGAGTTAAAAACATCACCTAGTCAACACCTTTATGTATACAACGCCTTTTTTTTCACTGCAACTTCAGCAATGTTGTCAAGTTCAACTAACGTTCAGTGCTGGATAGCCTACCTGAGGTAATTTTGTTACACTATGCTAAACTGCATAATATCTCATCATAAATAATTCTCACAGTTTATTCCCAGGATACGACCGATTGCTTTCCAAATATCAATCTTTTTTAACATATCCTTGAAAAGGGACTTTGACTTGTCAAACAGTGGAGGATTTTTTTGTACCTCGACGATTAACTCAATGTCATCTGCCATTTTAAATGTGCGAGACCTTTAAATTAGAATGGATTCTGATTGGTTGTCAGTGTTTTATCGTTAGACAGCTGGAAAAAAAATCGTTCTGAAAGAGATCCCAAAGATATCGTTCCTCATGTCTTTATCGTTATAGTTGTGGTGTGAACTCTGTTATTCTTTAATATGGAGAACGATTTTTCGAATTATATCTTTATAGTTATCTTTATAGATATCGTGCTTGGTGTGAATGGGCCTTTACTGTTTAAATCTCAGCGGGTTTGATGTCTCGCAAATATAATGACGCTGGTAGTGACGATTCTGTCTGACCAATCAGTGATCTGCAGTGCTTTCATGTCACATTTTAGAATCGATACGGTACGCTTGGAACCTTAACAGAGGTGGTACCATTTAAAGCGAGCCGTACCGTACCATGCAGTGGAAAAGCGCAGAAGCGTGCCGCACCGAACCGTGCTGGACCGTACCATGCAGTGGAAAAGTGCCATATGAAAAGGTTCCTCTGGTGCAAAAGCCCCTTTTGGCTCATCTCTTTGTCTGATAAAAGCTTTGGTTTTATATATTCACAGCTTTATTTGTGTTGGTCCTAGTTTTGTTATGTAGGGAAGAGATATTTCTTTGCCTTCATAATTCCATGTGAGAGTACAGTAGGTCAGTAGATTACCTCATATCTGGCATCATGCATGTTATTTCAGAAATTCATTAATTATTCACTCTGTGTTGCGGCAGCTGTGTTGAAATGCAGACCAGGGGTCTGTTTGAGTTAAAGAGTTGTGCCGGTCTGACAGGCTCACTGGTTTTATGGGTCTGTTATTATTATTGTTATCTTGAGACGCTGGCAGATGTATTGAGAAAGAAAGGGAAGAAGCCTCCACGGCGAGGGTGTTCCGGCCCCTGGTCAGTCTCCGCATGCACATTCCAAGGCGGTGTGCTGGACGTATCCTGGAGAAAACTGAGGAGATGAATTTCCCAGTTCCAAAGGAGAGGTGTCAGACAGAGGCATGCTGGGATAGATCTCACACTTATCATGCCCAGAACATTTCACCCAGAAATGAGACACACCTGGGCTCTAACTCGCACTGTGCGTGAGTACATCTGTCGCTATGTTGGATAGATGAGTGTGGCATGTGTATGTAAGTGTGCAAAGACATATGCTGCGTCCAATTCGCATACTATCCGTCCTGAAATAGTATTCGAAAATAGAATTCAGTACGTCCCAAACCGTAGTATGTTGAAATGAGTGTTTCAAAGATACCCGGATAGTCTACTATTTCGGTCAGAATCCGAAGTGTAGATCGGTGCACACTCTAACGGCTGATATTGCCCACAAACCATTGCGCGGTGGACGAGGATTCGGTTAGAACTACAAACACGAGTAAAAATGTTAAAAAACTACAGACACGGAGGCGCAGCGGTCCGCGCTGGTCCCGCGGCAGTGTAGAGAGGTTTAGATAAAGAGGTTTGAGTGATTAATTATCACTATCTAACCGGACGAAAATGAATTTATTCAATGTTGTCCACATTATATTGCATATGCAGCAGCATTGTGAACTTTTGTAAAGACACGTTTAGCCATTACTTTTGAAATGCATCATTATATTCAAATTGCAAACACGAGGAGAGTATCTGCATGAAAGACCCACGACTGGCAGATGAACGTGCTCTGAAACGGTAAGAAATCAAATTAGATAGAATGGAGGATTTTAACTGTGACAAGATGATTGACAGGGCAGTTTACGGTGACAGGATGCACGCAGCACGCGACAGAGCCGTCCGTTAAAGATGACGTGATAGTACGTCCCAAAGCTTGCCTACTCTTTTTGCTGCACACTCAAAAGTATATACTTTTTCTTCACAAAAAGAGTACATACTTTTAGGGTGTAGTATAAGTAGGCGAATTGGGACGCAGCAATAGAGAACATATCTGCCAACTCTTTCTGTTTGTCTGGGCTGTACGATGTCTGGCATCTTTATGTCCAGCAGCAGGTGCTAGAGGAGAGGGCAGAAAGTCACGTCGACGTAATTGACCGGGACTATGAAATGGCTTCCTGCTGGGTTTTAGACTTGAAACACAAAGCAGATGTTGCCTGGAATAATTCACAAGACAGTTTTTCCAGAATGTATACATTCGTCTGCTGCTCAGCCTGCTCGGAACATTCCTCCTAAATCCAGGTGAACAGGAAATGAAAAAGATGCGGAGGGGATGGATGAGGTACTTCCAAGTGGAACCTCTCAAGGAGTTGGGTTTGGACTCTTATAGTAAATGCAAAACTCATAGATGTCTGTGAAATTCTAGCGTTCTTACCTGGAAGATGATATTTTGTAGATATAACAGGTAGCTAATCTGTTAAAGTGTTCCCTGTTGGATCTAAGAACGACATTCAACAGATGTTTTCATCACATTTATGATTACACGATTTTGAAAGAACACTGTTATGCTTTCTAGATGATGTGCTTCTTTACAGATGTCAATGTGTACTGGTGGTTCGCATTGGTCTTCTCTAATCTCGCACCAAAAGGCATTTTTCTTCTTATGTCAGAAGATAAAACTATTGAAACTTGGCAGAGACTTGAATAAAAAGATTGTTCAACTTTTTCTTTAAAGTCAATTCCCTTGAGGCATTAGAACCGGAAATTCAGCCCATCTCCTCAGGCTCAAAGCTAAAGCGGTGAGCTAGAACAGAAACATTCTATTATCATGTCTCTGAGGGGTTGTACCGTGTGTATCTGCCAGTGAGAAATCCCACGAGTCTCTTTGTCATCAGGTGTTTCTCTGATGGAGATCACTGAAGTTCGTCTAATCCACTTTCACTAATTAAGATTCTATTAATGACTGGTCTTTTTCATGGTTTCTTTGCTGAGGTGCAATTCAAGCCTGTTCTTCAAAACCCTTACTATAAATATAAACCTTAATACTTTTCAATGAGCATTTATGTCTCAAATAATAAGTCTGTTTGTTGAGGAGAGGTATGCTATTAATTGTTTTGGTTACACTTTATTTTAATATGTCATTGTTACACTGTAATTATACATTTAAGTACTGAGTAATATTAAGTAATTACATGTACTTACTAAAGGGTTAGGATTAGGGTTTAGGGTTAGTTGCATGTAATTATGCATAATTTATAGTTATTACTATAGTAATTACATGTAACATATGTAACAATGACACAATAAAATAAAGTGTTACCAGTGTTTTTGACTTTTATAAAAACAACTTAAATTCCATTCAGTGTATACATTTTTATTAGTTCAGTGCTTGGGATTCAAAACCATAGTTTGAGTTACAGGAATGCAAACAGAATATCCAGGAGAATTGAGGGTTCGGTTCTTTTGGCTTGGGCCAACGAACAAGCAACCTAGCAACCGTCCAAAGCACCTTAGCAACTGTCCCAAACACCCTAACAACACAGTAAACAACAGGAACACATTAGTATGCCTAGGCAATAACCACTAATTTTCTTGAGTAAAAGAAAAATAAATAAATTGTCTTTTATTATTTCTGTGCACTCTTTTTAATGTCAAATAACTTGGGAATTGATTAAAAAAGCAAGAACAAAGTGTGTTTACTCAGTAATTTTCACATAAGAGCTAATCTCTTTTTGTTAGAAGTTTAAATTATAGAAAGAAACATTTCTTATCTTTTTTTCCTTCTATTTTTCAAGGCTGAATCCACATCGCAAAGGGATTCAAATGCAAGCATTAAATTCAATGTTTACTACTCATTTAATCTATTTTTTTTGCTGCTTTGCTTTTTTTTTGTCTCTAATGGCTTTGTTGTGTAACTTTACGGGTCATAAAATTGCATTTTATGTATCCGAGTTGAAAAAGGAAAAGCCAATAACTGGGTGTGTTCAGCGTGACATTACGTTATCACTGTTGCGCGCTGTAATGAGCACTTCTTTTGTCTAGATGTGACAGACAGTTTAATGATTTCTGAGGGGAGGCAGTGGGCAGCCTTGCGCCTTCAGTCTCTGAAACATTACACCTTTCCTTTAGATGTCTCCGCCGTGGCCTTGACAGCCAGATAAGTGCCGGCGGCAGCTTTTAGGCTCCGTCTCAGCCGTTACCACTTGGTACATTAACCTGCAAGTAGGTGGAGAGGTTGGTTGGAATAATGAACTGCCAAATCTTGGCTGATTTTCCTAGTTCACCTCAACCCTTTGGGACGCTTGTGTTGATTCATATTTTGTCAAACACGCTCACAGATATTAGCAGAGATGCGTGTGTGAGTTTAGAGAGAGCAATTTTTGTGTCTCATGTTTATTTCCTCCAAGAACAAAATAGAAATTCTTTTGAAATGGAGGCGAAGGTTATTCATGTCCCTTTCTCATCCACCCTTAATGAAAGTCTGGTATACTGCACCGAGCTAAGCTCTTCTTTGTGATGCCTTGATGCAGTAATTAGGAGAGATGTTAAATTATGTCTGGGACGGAGAGAGGTGTTTGGGGCGCTCACACACCCCATCTTCCGCTGATTAGAGACCTGCCAAACAAAGCTCTTTTGTTTTGTTTTTTTGTTTTTTTCAGGGCTGTGCGTTCTGGCTCATAGTTGATCTGGGGTTGTAGAAACATCATGTGGAATATATAATTTCGCTCTAACTGACTTGGTAGATGCACATAACGGGGCAAGAGTAACGTGTCAGTCACATCAGCTGAGAATTCTGGGAAGGGGATCTGAAATTGAAAGCATCCTATTAAATGTTTCCCAAATGATTGATGGTTTGTCACATCGTTTCACAGTGAGTGGATCCAAATTAGTCTGCTTGCTTGTCTGTTAAAGGGATAGTTCATGCAAGAATGAAAACCTAAATTAAATTTGTTTGGGTTTTTTTGGAAGATTGTCTTCTTTTTTTTTTTTTTTTTTTTACACAGTGAAAGCTTATATTAGTGACAGTAAATAACACATGCAAAATGCAACATTATTATTTACAATTGTTTTAATTCATATTTATTTAAAATTATATTTAATAAAATAATTTAAAAAAAATGTGGGAAACTTGATAAATATGTAAAAAACAAATACTTTATAATTATAGTATAAAGAAAACATTTGAATAAAAAAAGAAAGTGAACTCTGTAAACAAGTAAAATTGAACACAGAGTACACACGCCTTTATCCAACTGTTACAATGCACATAAAAAGGCCAAATATGGACATAATATGAACTGTATTCCAGCAATAGAAGAAAAATAGGTTTAAGCAATAATTTTGGTGTCAGTGCTGACAAATTTGCTTACTTTAAATTGTGTGATTGAATACTTTCAGTCAATAACAGGCACAATCTGGCCTGTTCTCCTCACAGAAAGCTATATCATTAAATGGTTTTAGTAAACTTGAAATAGCACACAAGTCGTATGGATTCTTTTTATACTTGTGTTCATTTAAATGCTTTTCGGCAGTGCGTGTATGTCAGCTGGTGCCCGGCTGTGGATGGACATTTGAGCCAGTCTGTTCTCACATCTGCCCTGATCTCTTTTTCTCTGTGAAATAATAGTGAAAGACGTTCTCAATAGTCTGCATTTCCTACATCAGCACAGGTCCTGTGCAGGCACTGATATATTTGCCTTAAAGTCTCTCTTGACACTTTCACTTGTTTCTCACTCTTGTTCTCTTTCTGTCTCCTACATTTTCTTTCATGTGGCAAGTCCTCGCTCACCTCAAACAGAGTTTCTCAACATGAAAGCCAGTTTCTCTGCTTTTTACTAAAGCTTGTTTCAGGGGAGACACCATTTTTGATGTGATCTTGTTGAAAGGACCCATCATATAAAGCTGTCAGCGATTAAGAGGAGAACATTAAAAGCCTTTTTATATGGTCCATTTTATTGTTAAAATAGTTTTATGTTAATTATAAACAAATGTATCCAGGTCTTAATGTATTCAACATGTTGGTGATTTGCCAGAGATTAAAATCTATGCTATTTGGCTAAAGATCATTTTACTTAACAAAATACATTTTTCAACTCATAGAAAACTGAACTATTATTTATTTCTTTCATACTATTACATTATATATATGTATGTATATATATATATATATATATATCTATATATATATCTAAGTGCCATTTGAAATTTTCTTCTAAAATGATCATTTTTATCAAGCTTGTATATTTAAGTTCAGTAATTTCACTTAAATGGCAATGAAGATTACCTATTAATTGTCATTTAAGTGAAATTACTGAACTTAAATATACAAGCTTGATAAAAATGGTCATTTTAGAAGAAAATTTCAAATGGCATTTAGAGGCTTTTGCATCTGAACTCTTCATATATTTGTTTTATTCACACTTTCTGAATATTAAGCTTTTTTTTTGGCTGATTTGTGAATATAAAGTAGTAAAATATTTTTATTAAAAAAAATAAAGAAATAAATTCCTTCATTTTACCAAATTTTCTCCCATTCATAGTAAGGGGTCATGGGAAAGTACATACTTTATAGTACTTGAGTATGTAGTAAAACAATATAGCAGTGTTGCAGCTTGCAACCTATCATAATCATGATATTGTATCTCAACACAATACTCCCATTGTGCGCTGTTTGTGTCTATCATCGTTAGACAGCTGTGCATCATTAAAACAGCAAAGTGCATCTTTCACCTTGAGTCCCTCAAAAGGCACATGCAAAATATTCAAACCAGAAACATAAGTACATTAGTGTGTGTGTGTGTGTGTGTGTTTGCGATACTGCAGGGTATTACGCATAAATGCATCTTACTTTGTATCTCTGGTCTTGAATTTTATTGCCCATTTCCAGCAGTAATAGCCAATCTTCTCTGTTAATGCTCATTGTCAAATGACAAACTGCATAAGGTTTTTGTTTTTTTCTCCAACCCTTCCAATGATTTTATCTGGAAGATATTTTATCTGCTGGCTCTTCTTGCTGGTTTTTCTGTGTGCCACATTAGCTTTTCCCCACAGTCTTTGTGGAAATGAGGGAAGGGAGAGAGAGACCACCTGCTCCAGGAACACTGCTGTGGCACATGTGAGCACGATTCTCTCGTTGTGTCATTCTTGCGGGAAAATTTTGTTTTATCAAAATATTGTCTCTCAGCTGACTATAAATGAATAAATTACATTGTCGGGCACAGATGTTTCTGCTTATGTCTTGGCAAAGCCGTCGGCTTTCATTATTGTTCAATTTGAGTGTTGATGTTTTTCCTGGGAGCATTTTTTTAATGTTTAACTGACTAGAGCTTTGCAGATCCAGAAGATGTTTTGATAATTTGTTTTTCCACTTAATTTTGTGTGTATATGTGTGTGTTCTGTTTTGGAAGGAGAAACTGACTCTGAGATTCATCATATCCTTTAAACAAACACATCAAACTTAAAGTTGTGTAAGAAAGAAAGTTTATTTCTCTCTCTCTCTCTCTCTCTCTCTCTCTCTCTCTCTCTCTCTCTCTCTCTCTCTCTCTCTCGGAAGTACTTTTAACACATTTCAGACTTTGCAAAATCTAACAATGATCCAGTCGTAGACTCAATACACATACTGCAAAAAATCGAGAACTTCAAGAAATCAATTTGAAATACTTCAAGAAATCAATTTGAAATGATTCGAGCTTTGTGACATGGTGCATTATCCTGCTGGAAGTAGCCATCAGAGTATGCACATGGTCAGAAACAATGCTCAGGTAGGCTGTGGCATTTAAACGATGCCCGATTGGCACTAAGGGCCTAAAGTGTGCCAAGAAAACATTCCCCACACAATTACACCACCACCACCAGCCTGCACAGTGATAACAAGGCATGATGGATCCATGTTCTCATTCTGTTTACGCCAAATTCTGACTCTACCATCTGAATGTCTCAACAGAAATCGAGACTCATCAGACCAGGCAACATTTTTCCAGTCTTTTAACTGTCCAATTTTGATGAGTTCTTGCAAATTATAGCATATATTTTTTTATTTTTGCCATTTAGATTAGTGGTCCCCGGTGGGGTCTTCTGCTGTTGTAGCCCATCCGCCTCAAGGTTGTGCGTGTTGTGGCTTCACAAATGCTTTGCTGCATACCTCGGTTGTAACGAGTGGTTATTTCAGTCAAAGTTGCTCTTTTATCAGCTTGAATCAGTCGGCCCATTTTCCTCTGACCTCTAGCATCCACAAGGCATTTTCGCCCACAGGACTGCCTCATACTGGATGTTTTTCCCTTTCACACCATTCTTTGTAAACCCTAGAAATGGTTGTGTGTGAAAATCCCTGTAACTGAGCAGATTGTGAAATACCAACAACCATGCCACGCTGCTTAAATCACCTTTATTTCCCATTCTGACATTCAGTTTGGAGTCCAGGAGATTGTCTTGACCATGACCACACCCCTAAATGCATTGAAGCAACTGCCATGTGATTGGTTAATTAGATAATTGTATTAATGAGAAATTGAACAGGTGTTCCAAATAATCTTTATATATATATATATATATATATATATATATATATATATATATATATATATATATATAGACTGTTTCATAGCCATTCACTCTGCTCCAGTAGACATGTACGGTTACAATAGAAGGAAGCAGGACAAGTGTCCAAGGAAGTTTAATAGCGTAAATATGAAACTTGTATTATTGTTAAAGCACCTGATTAACATTTGAGCTAAATCATCCTTCTAAAGATAATTTTCCTGTCAGTGGATTTTGATATCTGGTATCCTTGTACGTATCATATGGATGTTTACTTGTGTTTTGTGGTCATGAGATTGACATTTGATTGGATTTAACTTTCCACAGACAGCAATTATTTATACCTTTTTAAACACTGTGTATTTCTATGCTTTTATTTCCTGGATCTTGTACCTCAGTGGTAAGATTTCTACATAAAGTCTAAAATGGTTTATATGGAAACCGTAGGGGCAGGGTGCGATTTGCTGTGGGGGGGGGATGCGTGGGATTTTCCCCTTTCTGGTCAATGTATCCCTGCCTCAGCTTAATTATTTTTATCCACGGTGGGGATAAATTTATCCCCCCCCTCAAAGTGATCAGTGCTACTACACTAGTGGCGAGACGTACAACAAAACTCATCACAGGTCCGTGGTTTAATTAAAGACAATTTTATTTTTGCTACTTTGGCTGACTCTACTATAGCTGCCGCAGCCTCTCTGTAAACACCATTCAACACAATGTCCCGTCCACAGCGCTATCTGATCTCACATGTAATAGCCTATCAACACTTGCAAGACGGTTGCAGGTCTGCCGAGCAGTGAAGCTGTGTGTCGAAAGGACGGCAGCATATTCAGCATATTACTGCAGCGTGAATAAACATCACAATCTGATTATCTGTTTCTATGATAACAAGCAGAGTTAGTGTCCCCGTCACACAACCGAGAATGGCGAACTTACACATTACACTCAATTGGGGCTAAAGCAAAGGTTTTTTGATTACTCGCTCACTCATGAGCGTCTGTTGTGAGTGATTTCAATGTTCAGTCAATGTAAAGACGCGTTTACGCATGTCTAGATGTCCTGTGGCGCGATTGAGGCGTCTAATGCGGTAGACGCGCAATAAGGCGAATTGACCACCACAGATAATTCTGTGATGGTTTAACTTTGCAATCAATCCGTGTTTAGGGGAGGCTGATTAATTTCCTTCATTTATTAATAGCATGTGTTTTCGTTGTGCATGATCACTGTTCATAGCCTATGTGTGGGGAAAGGTAAGCTATTAGAGTAAAAATATTGCATTAGGTTACTTCATGAGTTAATAAGAAATATTTTACAATTCCTGCAAATGCACGTGCAATTTCATGTTCTCAGAATAGGTGGTTTGCAGTCACGTGATTGTGTTGACACGCGGACTGCAGATGGAGGGCAAGGAGAGAAGAGCGCAATGGACGAGATGGAGGAAAATCCGTACTGTACTACTTTAGACGCTATTACAAGAGAAATATATAAACAGAAAATCGAAACATATGTTGGACGTGATCCTTAAGTTATGAAGAGGACCGATTTTCAACTGAATTGAGAGATTTGCCTGCCATCGAGGCATTAGATATCAGCAACTACCTCGTCTTACAGACATACTTTGACTTTACAAAGTTTGGAAACTGGTACGTTACACAAACAGCCACATAAGTGTATTTAAACACCTGAATAATGTAATTATAAGCCACATAAATAATGTATTAACTCACATTTGACGAAGTGATCACTGCACACTCACACACGGGCATTTTTCCATTCGGCTCCTCCCGAACCGCAGACGTAGGTTTACAAGGTTTACATTTTTTCCTGGTGTTTTTCTGTCAATTTCTTGTATTTTCCCCCTTATGAACAACAACTTTTGGCACACAACAAAAACTCTTCGTGGTTTGATCGATTTGAGCAACCATAAACGACGCAAAACATAGGCATTTGAGTGTGTCCTAATATAGAAATTCACTTCCTGCCCTCCATCTGCGTCACTTGAAAACAAGCTATTTTTCAGGTTTCAGGAATTGTTGATGACGGTAATGACGTGAGTCAAATGTGACGGTTTGTAAAGACGGTGTGCTTTCCATTAAATGAATCACACAGTAAACAAATCCTTAACAAAAAAAAAACTTTGCAATTAACTTTTAGCAATTAATTTTTGCCATTTTTTAATAGCACGGTTTTGGCGATTCTAGAGTTCTAATGACGGTGTTCAACTACTGTATAACCGTCAGTCTCACGGTTATAATAAGCCGTCACACTCCTAGGTAATCGTGACCGACGTTATGCCACAGATACTGTCAATAGACCTTAACTGTTTTGAACCTGGGACACTCCTTTATGAAATAATGTAATATTGTGTTGTTAATTAAGATATTGATTAATATGTAAGCAGTGAAATCAATCCTGGAGGGATGCAGGCAGTGAAGCGTCTCTCACTGTCTGACTGGTATACTATAGACTGCAGCTGGCATCAGAACATGTCTGCACCACACAAATGAGGAGGAGGCAGAGCTCTACTGTTGTTATTCACCTCTGTTGTAAGTCTCATCTGAGCGGCTCAGCACATTTGTGGATGGTGACCACAGTGCTAATGGTCTGAGGCCGGGATGTATGTGACTCTCAGCACTGAAGTACCATTTGGCATTCACCTGAATTTAAATTGCAATTCAGAGTTCAATTAAAAAGTATTGCAATTCAAAGAAACTTCAAAGGAACAGTCCTAGCATGTGTTCCCTGACGGTCAATGTGTGTTTGTTTGCATACCACTGCGCAGGCTGTTCACGCAAACATAATAAGTCATCAGCGCATTCACGTACGCTGTGCAGAGCGAGAATGGCAGGCAAGTAGCAACAACCTAACTTTCCTTCTGAACCGACAACAAATGGCTCTGGCAAAGGGTCTATCTATATATCTTCATCGGAGACAAGCAGACTCTCATCTTATCAGTTTTGCTAGCTAAACAAATGGAAAACTTGCTGCATATAATTCTGTTTTTAAGAATTGATCTGCGTTTGATATTGTAGTGTTATTAAATGTGCTATAAAGTTTTCTCACCGATAAATGATCCATGATATTGGTATTACAGCAACGCTGTCTTCGGTTTTCTTGGCTGTGCGCGTTCATGCTTTCAGAATGCGTGGCTTTGCAAGGCGATTTGCAGGGAAGGTGGGAGGTACGCTTTTAGTGCTATCAGGCATTTCCCCATGTCCTACAGCACCTTTAACATTTAATGAATTCCACTTCATCTCATTCCAGCTTATCTTCTGGTGGGGTGTGGCCAAATCATTGAAAGTTCAAACTCATGCATTGAACAGAAAGCCCATATTTAATATCTTAATTTTGCCCAATACTGCTGTGTTAGTTCGATGCAGTATGTGTTGTGAAACATAATACAAATATATATTAAATTTGAATTTATTATCTTTAAAGCTATTTTTTCATTCATTTTAAACCCCCTGTAAAAATGTTAAACTTTACAACTCTGAATTTTTGCAACATGTTCTGTCTTGTTGTTATTATTATTATTATTACTGATTGTTTTCCATTTGTCACAACAGTGTTGCCATGGAAATGTGATGCAATGCTTTACTCTCTCTCAGCCTCTCAGATACAGGCGAGAGCCGCGAGAGTCCGTCACGAATAATGACTTCACTCATTTGCAGGACCTCTCAGATCGCCTCAACCTCCTCCGTCACATCGCTGGGTTCTTTGTTAAGATGAGTCAAAAGAAGGTTAGTTTAGAGGGAGGATTTTTCGGTTCCTAAGAGTGAGGAAAGACTAATGGGAATAGCACTCGTGCTCCAGGCAAGCACTCTTCATATCCTTTTTATACGTCGTGAGCTGCTACTGCAGCAATCTCCAGACGACTAACATCTCTTAAAATCAAACGCACATCTGTCTCGTTCTCATTCAGTCATGTACCAAACCCTCCAAATGCTCTGAAAAAAAGTCCATCTCCAAATGTCCCAACCCAAGGAACCTTTCTGCTCTTGAGTGCTCTTGAGAAGGATAGTTGGTGAATTCAGACTCTGTCCTAGTTTGAGAGCTCCAGCGAGGGAAGGAGCCTCAGGCATACACGGAGAGCCCTGGTAACGTGCATGGAGTCCCAATTGTGATGTCTACCTCAGATGCCCGAGTGCATGAATAACCTCCACTCTCTGGTTGCCACAACCGTTCAAATCAGCTCCTTGACATAGCGCCGCCATTTACATACATGGATTTGAGGGTTTTTTCTGCTTTAGAGGATGTGAGAGTTTGAAAAAACCCTCTGGCTTTAGAGTTTGAAAAGATCTCAGGCCTTCATGCATTTGATCTTGAATTTTCCTTTTTTTATATTCAGACACTATTCCCGGGATGAGCGCAGAAACTTCTCCTCATCCACTGTCTGCCATGAAAGTTTGATTAGTCTGTATTTTCATACTCTGAGGAGTGTCAAATCCCTAACTCCTCTTATCCTCAGGACTTTTTACATAATCTGGAAACTTGTGGCCAAACAAAGATGTCAGCAGTGGCCAGGATTAGCGAGAACGTATCGACTTTGAGTTTCTCCTCAGGTTATCAGTCTTTCTCTTCCAATGCCAATGCTCTCTAAAGACATTCAGCTCTACCCGCTCCGCCTCGAGTCACAGATTCTACTTGTTCCCGCTAGCCTCTATGCATTCGTTTGCTCTCTCTCGTTCTCTCGAATTTTTCCGTCATCTTCCTTGTCCTGTATTTCTCCCTCTAGCATTGTCCTACTATGAATATAAATAAGGCAGAGAATATTAACAGTCCCTCTGTTCTCTCAGCCTCTCAAGCTTGACTAAAATAGATGTTTACATAGGCTCACAAATTTAGCATGAGAGTGAAGAATATGGGGATTTTTAACAGTAAATGCTTGGCTGGCTTCCACTTTTAGAGCGTGCTGGTCGATTTGCATGTTATTATTCACCTCGCTGTGACGAGACCTACAATAAGGCTGCACCACCATCTATTGTGAGGAAAAAAATGCTCTTGGAGGGTATTTCGCTCTCCTCTCTATTTAGTCAATCACTTTCACTTGTTCATATCAGTTTTTTTTCTTCTTCAAAGATGTCTCAGAATCAATGTGAAAGTCGTTTTCAGTGAACGTTCGCCATGGGAGAGCAGATCAATAAGGAGCATGCCATTTATAGTGTGTCCACCTTATAAATGTATGATTAAATAGCCACCAAGTCACATATCCTTTCTACACACTTTTTAAAGTATCTTTCGGTTTCCCTTCACACGACCTCCACCTCGGCGAAAGAAATTCTTGGTGGAGTCGTTCTTCGATTCCACTACTTTAAATGTATCATTGGTTCCCCAGCCTTTTTTGTCTCCTTGCCCCGACCATGAGTTCTACTTCCTCAGAGAGACCGGAGTCTGTGTGATTAAACACACTCTCTGAGGCACTGTATTTTTTTAATTCCCTGACAACAGCTCTATCTCCCTCCGCGTATGTTTTTAATGAGGCAGGTGTATTTGTTTTGGCTTTTGTTGGTCCCCAAACAACAAACCGGGTGTCTCAGCATTTATCTTGCTGTCCTGTGACATTAGAGAGACTTTCAGCCTCTTTGTTGTCATCATCAGGTTTCAGCTCTCTCAGGCTGCCAGGTTGCAGACTGCAAAAAAAGGTGAACTTAATCACCTTTGAAACAATCCGCTCCGAATTTGTATAAAGACATTGCGAGCTTGGCTTTGAAACTGACATGCAAGTAATATCTGGTTGTGCTCTCTCTATCGGTCCGTGTTTGGTTTCAGAGTTATCTCACTGTTTGTTCATGCTTGGAATGTGCTTGTGAGACATCACTGCAGGATGAGACTCTTGAATGTTGTCCTTAAGCAGGAGACATGTGTTTAAATAGCGTTTCATTATCTTGTTTGCGCAGGATCCCCGAGGCATGACCTGCAACTTTTGCTCTGCTAGCGGGACCAAAGCTTGTTTTCGGAGACAAGGGTTTTCAAATTGGAATGCTAAAGGGTCTATGGAAATTTAAAAAATGAATGAAAAGAAAGCAACATAAAGGTTATCAGTGTTTTGCCTTTCATTTCTGTTTACTATTAATTCTATTTCTGTTCTCTATCTATTAACGTGACGTGTAGAATAGTATGGTGTCATATACTTGGAATTTGGAAAAAGACCATTGATGACCCTAGTTTTTAAAAGTACAAAAGTTCTGTAAAGAAATATAACAATTGCTGTTTAGAGATATTTCTGTTAAGTTTTTATTCTAACCTGATTTTTGTGCAGTATCTATATTTATATTGGAATCTTTGTCTTTTGCACAGTGTATAGCTGCCTTTGTTTTAGGAAAGGGGACTCTTGCAAAGTGATCATCATATACTTAATGGAGGTCTTTGGCATAAAAAAGTTTGAAAACTCCTCTTTTAAGCCACTTTTAATTTTCACAAAACATGTTTTCCAGAATTTTTTGTTGTTTCAATAGAAAAATGCTGAGGGTTTGGGACCAATTTAATTGTATAAACCATCAACAATGGCCCACTAGACTACACAGATTAGGTCAGGGGCCATGGTGTTTTCAAACCTGGCTCCAGGAACACTGAGGCTATGTTTACACGGAAACGATTCTGAAAAGAAAACGAAAAAGTGGCGTTGTGTTATCACTTTATTACTGCGTTTAGATGAGCATTTTTGGTGGGAAATCTGTGTGCATATGGTGACACAATGGAGTGTGAAATTCAATGTAGTATGCACTCCAGGCGACTAGGTGGCATTGTTGAGCACTGCCACACAACAACACCAAGTCTGTGCGCCTGCGTACAACCTTCCCTGTCAAGCAGACTTTTGCGTTTTTACCATTTACACAGGAACACGGCGGTGGAGCGTTTTAAGATTTCCACTCTGGAGGGTGGTTTTACTTTTTTGCGTTTTAAGTCCAAAAAAACTCTGTCGCCTTGTAAATGAAAGGTACATCCGATAAAATATTTTTTATGTTTTCACCCGCGAGTGTTCTCGTGTAAACAGGGCCTGAGGGGACTGCAGAAATATGAAGTTGACATTTACCAAAATTGGCATTATTGGGGTTTTTGCACCATATACTGTGTATATATATATATATATATATATATATATATATATATATATATATATATATATATATATATGTATATATATATATAAATTAAACACCAATAATGCGAATATTGGTAAATGTCAACTTCATATTTCTGCAGTCCGTGTGTGTGTGTAGCCCGCACGCTTGCATGTGTGTCTGAATGGTGTTCCTTTAAACTTTCTGGTCTCTAGACTACAAAGATTAATTTAGGAACTAATAGCAAAGCTGCCCAAATCTCACACTTTAATTGCACCAATTATGTCTCCTTTTTCTAATATTTAATGTGACTAATTTTCTAGAAGACATACATGTCCTTTTATATTAATGTCTTCATATTAACCCAAGACTTCCTCACCTGGAAAATGCGATCAGAATCAGTGCATGCCCAAAGGCTGGATCCCATTCTTCCAGCTTTGCAATAATTCCCCTAATGGTTCAATAAATGAAAGTGTCTAAATGAGAGCCACCCCCTTCTCTAAACCCTCATTAACCCTTCAGCAAGGCATTCGAGTGTCAGGACCTCCCCTACTCTCAAAGACCCCTAAAACCCAAGCCTTTAGGAGAGGAGTCTTCAGAGAAGAAAGGGATTTAGGGAAGACTGTTCAGTCTTTTAGGCAAATTGGGCTCTTGATACTTGGACTGCATGGGAGTTACTCAAAGATCTTGATTAGCCACAAATGAACGTCACATGCAAGAGGTTAAATCCCTATTGGCGCGGTACCGTATACCTGAAAGACATCAGCATTAGCATAGACTGATTGGAGCAATTGAGGTTTAGAGGAGTCATTGTTGAGGACGCTGTCAGAAACTCTCAGCTCATTGTCCGTAGAGAAGGTGACGTAAGGGATAAGGAAAGAGCTCTAAAAGGCTAAAGCAGGTCGGGCCAGAGGAGCACAGGGCCTCCCCTAAGGGGGATCCACACTACCATCTGAGCCTTTTTCCGGATCTGTCTTTTTCTCCTTTATCCATGAGATGGACGGTCTGGCGGGAAGGAGAGCCAAGCTGACAGCTGCATTTATGCTGGAATTCCTCAGCATCTAATCTGGGGTGGTGGGGGCATCCGAGGAAAGCATCTGTTATGTGAATGTCCGTGCAGGAGGGGTGTCTTGATGGTTACTGGCAGGCCGGAGGGTAAAAAGGTCACAAAGCTTAGGAATAAAAATGGAAAATGGCCCCCTAAGCTGGTTTACGTTTCAGTGGATAGAATCTGCCTGTCAGAGTCTGTCAAATCACTCGGATTGTCATATGATGGTGCAAAGTCTTTGCTCTGCCATTTTCTTCCTCTGTTCTTGCATTTCATTCTTTATCTCGTCTGTTTCCGTCTCTCTTTTTTTCTCAAGAAAGTGGCCCTACAATGATTGACAAAACATTGATTTGTCCATGTTATATAATTAAAGCTATCTCTAAATGGCTTTATCTCTAAGTTTCCTCTTATTCTTGCCAATTATTTTTATCGTCACACCATCTGTTGCCTGCTGATGCTTCTTTAATACTTTTTGCAGTGTTGATTGCTGTTCCTCTGGCACTCTAGACACTGTAGATCCATCTATCTATCTATCTATCTATCTATCTATCTATCTATCTATCTATCTATCTATCTATTTATCTATCTTATCTATCTATCTATCTGTTTATCTATCTATTTATCTATCTATCTATTGATTCATCTATTTATCGATCTATCTATCTATTTATCTATCTGATCTATCTATGTATTTATCTATCTATCTATCTGATCTATCTATCTATCTATCTATCTATCTATCTAGGATGTGTGTTATTTTGATTATTGGCTCTGACACTGCAGATCTATCTATCTATCTATCTATCTATCTATCTATCTATCTATCTATCTATCTATCTATCTATCTATCTATATATCTATCTATCTATCTATCTATCTATCTATCTATCTATCTATCTATTTATTTATCTATCTATTTATTTATCTATCTATCTTATCTATCTATCTATCTATCTATCTATTTATCTATCTATCTAGGATGTGTGTTATTTTGATTATTGGCTTCTGACACTGCAGATCTATTTATCTATTTATTTATCTATCTATCTATCTATTTATCTATTTATCTATCTATTTATTTATCTATTCTATCTATTTATTCTATTTATCTATTTATTTATTCTATTGATCTATCTATCTGTATCTATTTATCTATCTAGCTATCTAGCTATCTATCTATTTATTTATTTATCTATCTTATCTATCTATCTTATCTATTTATCTATCTATTTATCTATCTATCTAGCTATCTATCTATTCTATCTATTTATCTATCTAGCTATCTAGCTATCTATCTATGCTATCTATCTATCTAGGATGTGTGTTATTTTGATTATTGGCTCTGACACTGCAGATCTATCTATCTATCTATTTATCTATTTATCTATCTATCATCTATCTATCTATCTATCTATCTATCTATTTATCTGATCTATCTATCTATCTATCTATCTATCTATCTATCTATCTATCGTATCTATCTATCTATCATTGTCTGTCTGTTTCTGTCTGTCTGTTCTGATCTGATTCTATCGTTCTATCGTTTATCTATCTATTCGTTCTATCTATCTATCGTTCTATCTATTCTATCGTTCTCATCTATCGCTTCTATCGTTCTATCTATTCTTCCGAAATGTATGGGTGTAATGGCAATAAAACAGTACAGGGTCTTCTGTGAGCAGTAATAGGATGTGTGTTATTTTGATTATTGGCTCTGTATTGTGTACCGTCTGTGTTATTGCCTTAATGCATCACTGTCATGGAGGAAGTGGAATGCAGCATTCTTTCTGTCTTTTAAGTCTCCCACTGTTTGTCCTGCTTTCAGATCCAGTTTAGTCTTACCTGGCCATGTTCCCTGGGGTCTGAGTCACAGTCCTCAACAGTGTAACCTTTCATCGCTCTGACCTTAATCTCTTGATTAGCCGCTCCCACTGCTCATCACCGCCATCCTGCCCGCAGGCCCATATGCACACTGGCACAGAGCTGAGTCCTGACAGCCTGACTCGTTTCTGTAAAATCAGATCTATTTGAAACTTTTTTTCCCAGAGTGCATTGCTTTGCTTCAGCTGGTAGTGCTGAAAATGCATTAGGTGTTGATTACACTGTGTTTTTTCTTGTTTCATTTTTCTAAAACTTTCCTAAAAGGTAAAGAATATTTTAATAGTTGCACTTTTGACTTTCATTAGTGTGCGTAAACATAAAAACACACACCTCAGACAGACTTATTGATCTGAGGGGGAAATTAAGGTTGAAGGACCAAGCTGATGTGGCTGAGATTACTGCCGTTTTGCTGACTGTGTTATCTTGCATCAGTAACATTAGCTAGAGGAATTGTTGTTGGCATTATGAACTAATCCCCTTAGATGAAACCGATTTATCCTTTCCCAGCATGCCATTAACTGTTGAATTTCTTTGAGTTTTAATTATGTGAATTACACTTCCTGTAATTTCAGTTCGACTTGGCCAATTCAAATTTTAAAGCTTTAAAGGGTTAGTTCACCCAAAAATGAAAATTAAGTCATTAATTACTCACCCCCATGCTGTACCAACCCCGTAAGACCTTTGATCATCTTCGGAACTCAAATGAAGATATTTTTGATTAAATTTGAGAGGTGGATCACTGCTACATAGACTGTCTAAGGGATTCGAAACTTGACGGCCCAGAAAGTCAATGTAGAAATGTTTAAATATTCCATGTGACAACAGTGGCTCAAGTATAAGTTTATCAAGCGACGAGAATACTTTTTGTGCGAAAAAATTAATAAAAAAAACGACTTTATTTGACTATTTCTTTTCTTCCTTGTAGGCCTGAGATGAGAGTTCAAGAGATTTCCACGACACATGCGCGAGAATTGCGATCTCTTTCAACTACTTCAGTTCAGTTCTCGCGCATGCGTCATGTAAAACTCTAGATCTGATCTTTATAATCATGCTAACCCCCATTTGTATTATCAATATTTTTTCTATCAGAAAGCACAGAGTTGTCATAACTAAGTAAATCCCTACACTATTATCTAGCCATGTGAGGATACATTGCAATGTGATAAGCTAGTAGAAATGTGGCAAGAGGATTCTCTCAAAAGGTCTTGGCTTCAATCAGGAACTGAAACAGCCGAATAGCTTAACAGAATGATTTGGGATAGATCAGAGTCAAAGCACACACTTTGTCCTCTAGCTTTGTGTTCAGACCCGTGACAGCAGTACACTGCAGGGTGAGGATTGACCAGAACAGCACGGTCATATTGTGACTTCTAAACCACCAATCTTGAATTGAGAGAGAGTTATTGTATCCCACAGCTTTGCACATTTTGCATGTCTCTGTTTTCTGACAAATTCAGATCAGTTCATGAAACTCATTCCTATTGAGCTGATGATCTAAATTGGGTGTATTTAATAAGAGAGACATCAAAAATGCACAGTTCTGTGGATCTCCAGGGTCAGGATTGAAAACCACTGCTGTAAATGACAGGATTTTCGTGTGAAAGTGCAAGAGACAAGATTTATAGAGAACAGCTCGTCTTGTCAGTCTGTTTACTGCAGTTTTTTGATAACTGAACGAAAAATGTGCATTTTCCCAGAAAGCTCATTATCTGTAAGTTCCCTGTATGTAAGTAACTCATTATTAGCCTTGCAAAGATGTTATTCTCATTCGAAACTGCTGTTTTTGCAGTAATGCTGCAGTTTGGGGCCTCAGACAGACGTTTGAAAAATGGGTCATTGCAGACGGCAGGATAGTCGATTCAAACAAAGCAGGTAATGCGTTCTCCACATAGGCCGGCAGAGCGAGTCACAAAAGGGCCAGCGGAACCGAGGTGTCGGGGGCCCGGGGGGCCGGCCCTCTTCTCCTAGGCTCTGGCAGTGTGGTCTCGGATTAATGCAGCTTGCTACAATGGGCTTCTTTCACTCACAGCTGTGTAGGAGCGCATTCACTCTCATAATGAGCCCTCTGTGCATCAGGAATATTTCACAATGTTTTTGCACACTCAAACAATATTTGGTCACGTATCTTTGCATGGCACTGTTGCTGAGCGGTTTCTAAGTGTGTATTTGTGTGCATTTTGATGTTGTAAGCAGCCTCATCATGATGTCATTTTGGCAGTAGCTACCTAAACACACTCTTGCACTCTTCCTTCTCAATTATACATGCAAATCTTTGTCTGTTGAACTCCCAGATACCCAAATGCCCACCGATGTGTGATGTTAACTAGAAAAAAAATGTGAGAAAAGAGTCTAAGAAACTAAGACGAGGTAGCATGGGATTTTGGATCCACTTTGTACCAAATATACAATGTAATCTACAAATATAAAATATACACTGTAAAATATACACTTATCCTCAAGTCGTTAAGAGATGTCAATGGAAATTATTGAATCCACTATTGTTTGTGTGCAGGTTTGAGAAAACATGGTGCGCGAATTGTTATTAAAAGTAATGACTGGATTTCACTTTTGGGTGAACAATTCCTTTTAAGCTCAACTGACAACACTAGAGCTCTGACCGGATAAAGGATTTTGAAGGCCGGTACCGAAACAAACATTCGTTGGTTCTTAAAATCCGATATTCGGTTATCGGCCGATATTTTTTTATTTCAGAAACGTGCAAAAACAGATTTCCCTAACATTAGTTATTTGTAGTCATTTATGAGTTTTAACTAAAATAATATAATAATGCATTTTAAAAAGAAACATTTCTTTTATTGTCACAACAGAACAGACTGATGATAGTGGCATTAGCTAGCTTTGTGGTTAGCTAGTCTATAATGAGCCATAATTTAGCAATGGATTACATCATACTGCAAATTGTAAAACATACATTTTCAATATAACAGGCCAAGGAGAGATGATACGCCTCATTACTATAACCGTCACACGCTAGTAAAGAAATACTTTAGTCACATTGTTAAAAGTTAAAAGCACAGTCAGTCAACTACACTGTAACAATGTAACGTAACTATTACTAGCTAATTCCGCTTCACACTTGGCTTATTTAGCAGCAGCAAAACTGGACACGATAGTCACAAATGTTTTAATTGTTATTCAAGCAATGCATTTTTCGTGACCAACTCAACAAGTGTTGCCAACAGGAGTGGTGTAGAGTGCCCTCTGGTGGAAAAACTATACACTCCAACACTCATGACATGGTTCAAGCGTTTTTCGTCCATTTTTATTTTATTTTTGAAATATTAATTTATCGGCCATTATAATCTGCCGATAATGATAGTTTGGAAAATGCCTAATATCGGCCGAATAATATCGGCCTGCCGATATTTCGGTCTGGCTCTAATTTGTGACATTGCTTTTTAAATATTTTATCATTAGTAATAGTTTATTAAGCAGAAATCAACGTTGCGAGTCACTTACAATGGAAGTAAATGTTGCACATTTTTGAATAATTAAATGCATTTTGTAAAAGCACTTACATTAATTCTGCTAAAATGTTAGTATATTTGAGCTATAACTTTAAGATGTATTTTTTTAATTCATTTTATGCTTTTAGGCCTTTTGTATGACAAAGTTAAATTTAAAAGTAAACCACAGAAAAGGTTAATAAGCAAATTTCCGACACTGAAATTGGTTTAACACGCGAAATGTTTATGTTATTGTGGCTATACTTTTAAGTATTTTAACATTTAAACTTCCACCATTGAATGTGCCTTTATTTTGAAAGAAAAAAATAAACTTTTTTTGTGATAATCAGCATTATACCATGATGTTAGATCATCTATTCAGTGAATCTCTCTTCTAAACTGCTAAGTAAATAAATGGATTTTGCAGATTTGCTTATTTACTCCGCTGTGAAATACAGATGTTTATGCAACGTTGATCTCCTGTTTGGGTGAAACTGAGCCTAACGTTTATGCCTTCAGCCAGATTTTTCTGTAATGCTTGGTTGATGTAATCCCCAAGCTCTAATCCTGATGTAATGATTGTCAAACGTTACCATAACATCATGTCGACCCAGTCTCTCATTAACTGATGCTAAATCTAGTGCAGGCCTGTGAAAAGGGGGCCAACCCCCCGATGACCCACACCCCTCCGTCTAAACCTTTCCCAGGACGAGGGAGGGCTTTCCCCCTGCTCTCAGCCCCTTTCAGCCCTGTTCATTAGCCCAAAAGCCCCTGCCATGCAACAGAAACATGTTTGGCAGAATCCCCACCTCACCGATTCAGAATTAATTGGGCATGGAGCAGAGACTTGAACATGTAGCATGAAACACCCTTCCTCCCCTCCACTCAGTTTACCAGCCCCAAAGGGACTACAGTCAGTGTGGAAAATAGACAGCCTCGAACATCTTGGCCCGGCTGGGTGCTTTAACAGACCTGCGGTAGATGCTGACAAAAGCTCTGCTGTAGGTTTCAGCTTTTTTGTCCTGAATAGGCGTTTTGTTTTGTCCCCTTTTCTGTAGAGAATCTGCCAATCTGTTTGTGTGGAAGTTTTCTGCAGTATCAAGGCAGAGCTTAACTTTGTCATTCTTAAAATGAATCTAATTTCCCTAATTATTATTATTATTATTATGTTTTAACTGATTAAGGATAGATGATTGAACCTATCCAGAGACACATTTATTGCTCAGAGGTTACTTGTATTGCTCCGTAAATATATAGTGTTGTATAGTTGTTAGTACTCCTTAGATTTAAAGAATTTTCTGAAGAAAATGAGAGGTTATATATAGGAATATATATATATATATATATATATATATAGTAGTAGATAGAGAGAGAGAGAGAGAGAGAGAGAGAGAGAAATAATAATAACAATTATTATTATTTTAAGTAATATTACACAACCAAGATATTTTTACATCCATGTTTTAAGTATACAAGTTCTACTGTGCATAACCTAATTTGACAAACAAGAAAATGGTTGCAATGTTTTGTTGTAGTTTATTTTCATTTGATTACAATTTTATCAATTTATTTCACCATTTGTATTAAAACACAAACACAGAATTTGGGAAACATTAAAAAAGGATTCCATAAAAGGTAGCTTACTCTGTGAAGTTTTCATTTCCATTTGTTCTTGGAATGAATTTTCTTCTCCATTAATGGTATGAAATTAATTTTGTAATATCAATAAAAAATGGTATGATGACAAATATTGTAATGGTATTTTTGCCCATCGCTCATCCCAAGTTGATAAGTTGGTAACTGGTCTAAGTCAAAACATTCTGAGATTCTGATCCCTATGGTATGAGCAATGCTTGAGTTCATATGAAGATCTTTGGCTTTTGTTTGCTTGCATTGTTTGCCCCCCAATTTTCGGTATTTTTGAATTATTTCACATCATCATTGCTTGATTTACACAGGAAATTGAAGCCATGTTCTTATCATCTCTTCCCTCACATCCTGTTTTGCCATAGTCAGGACATCCTGTTACAGTGGGATCAGTTGTTCCATCCTAAACTATGCAGCAAAAAGAAAAAAACCCTCGTCTTTTGGACTGTGATTGAGATGATCATGCTGCTGTCCTTGTCACTGTCTACTGCACCGCTGCCATCTTTCTTGCTCTTTGATCTAGTCCTTGTGTAGCCGATCCTTATCTGTCAGGCGGAAACTGTAGCTCGACTAGGTGATGCTCCCAATGAATCCATAGACAGCCATTTTGGGCCAAGGCCACATCCCATTAGGAAGATTTAATTACCGCAGCGAGGTGGCATGGCTTGTCCATCTGCTCCCAAATGCCTGGCAGGTACAACCACAACATGTCCATCCCTTAAGTGGCACTTTATTGGATTGGTGAAGAGGATCATCCCTCGGTTAATCAAACACCGTGTCGGAGGGAAGCCTTTGTTCGTGCGAGCATGCACAGACATGAGTGGCTCGGAGGAAGTTGAGAAAACAGTCCCCTTAGGCTGCACTGTGTCAGCAGAGGGCTATGCAGCGACTTGTGCTCATCTCAAAGATGGATCCATCATGTCTTTGAATGCTGGAGTGGTCACAATGTCAGCTCGGAAAGCTGCAGGACACTTTCTTAGGAAAGCTGTGTTTGGTTGTTTGAATTTTTTTTGATGGGAGAAGGCAGTGAGATTATTAAAATTATTTTTCAGTGTTACTGTCACTGGTAAATTATGGCCTTTCCAATATCTAAAGGTGACTCTCACGAAATGAAGTCCAGGTCACATATTTTATTTTCCACATACAGAATAAAAATGAAAATGTGACCTGAAGAATATATTCCTGTGTGTGTGTGTATATTATATATACATAAGTATATATATATTTACATTTACATACCTACATATATATATACAGTACATGTATATTACTAAAAGTTATAGAAAAATATAAAAACTAAAGCAAAATCTATTTATATATATATATATATATATATATATATATACATGATATATATATATATATATATATATATATATATATATATATATATATACATATACATTTACATACCTATATATATATATATATATATATTTTTTTTTTTTTGTGCACAAGTAATTTTTTTGTGCATATATAGAAGATTTGATCTCATTTTTTTTTTATGTGACAGGGCCAGTGTACAGTTAATCTCAAAGTTTTAACAAGGAAAAGAAAGACTCTCTTACACTAAGAACTTTTAGATAATTTGCAAGTGCCCATTTCCAAGTGGATCTGGAAAGTGATTATAGGTAGCCTACTGTGAGTCAGACGGCCTCCATAATAATCCATGTAGAACCCACATAAAGAGCTAGAAATTGCATCTCCTCTCTAGCAGTAATAAGCCTTAGCAGTACGCCATGTAATTTCCTTTCTCCCAGTCTTCCAAATACTTGTTCATGTTCTGATGACCATTTACATTGGTTTTGAAGGAGAAAAGAAACTGCAACCTGAAAAGCATCACATGGTAAGGCTTGAGTATTTTGAAGCAATGCATTGTGGATTTGTGTTGCTAATGTTCCTGGCTTTCTGCGTCAAAGCCAAGTGTTAATCCTTGCCTTAAGGCTCCAGTCTCTGGCCTTGCTCTCTCTAACAGCACCATCTGTCTCGGTATTAGCTTCATTAAGGGTCTGTTAAGTACGTCAAGGCTTGTGTGGGCCACCAGGACTCCACTGTTCATCCACCCATCCAACCTCCATCTTCTTCATAACACTCTGTTCGTCTGGTGACCCTGGCTTTGTGGCTGGAGATGATGGCTGTTGGCTGGACTCTAATTATTCATGAGGTGTGATCACTCAGTCAGAGATAATATGTTGGAATATGGAGCTTCCTTATGCAGTGGACTGAAGAATAACACTGTGCATTCACTCAAGATGGGTCTGCTTCATGTACAAACAGAGGCTTTTGTAGTCATTGGAGCCATTGTGGTTAAGTGAATTCAAATGTTTGAATGCACAGCATAGGCATAGTTTACTTTTAAAAAGTCGATATTCACTGTATTGCTTTATCTTACACATCTAGAGGAATCATTGGGAAATATAATGTGAATATTCAATATATTTTTGTGAAAAGATGTATGTCTAATTAGGGTGTATAGAAAAATGTATCACAATGATGAAATTACTTTGAAAACATCAAATGACAGTACAGATACTCATCCATGCATCTGCATTGTCAGCTTGTTATATTTTTTAACCCTCTGGTGCTCTATCAGTCATTTCTGACAGAAAAATTTTCTGTTTTGAATTTTAAAAATCACAGCTTCAGCGCAATGTTACCAAACTTGGTGACTTTTATGGCATTGGGTATGTGAACACACACACAAAACAAATGAGGTCATGATCCAAGCAGGCTAAGTGGCCGTAAAAAAATAGTCACACTTGTGCTCTTCTGTTCAAAATGAGCCGACCATAGGAAATTGACAAATGGGAAATTGACAAAAACACAAAAACTCTGAGAATTTTTGTGTGTACAATCTGACAAATCGGACCACGATGCAGAAAAAAGTGCTCAGCATTTAAGGGCGACACTCTAAAACGTAAAGAGTGCAAAACAGACATACCCACTCCTACACACACACACACACACACACAACTTTATACACAAAAACACCAATAAATTGTGATTGAAGAAATCTGTTTTGAATATTTAAAAATCACAGCTTCTTCAGAAAATTACGAAACTTGGTGACTTGGGAGGTCATGATTTGTGCAATTTAAAGTGGTCGTAAAAAATGAGTCACACTTTTGCTCTTCTGTCAAAATGACAGTACCCATAGGAAATGAATGGGAAATTGACAAAATAAATAAATACTCTGAATTTTTGTATGTACAATCTACAAATCGGCCACAATTCTAAAAAAAAGTACACCGCAGGAAAGGGGTGACACTCTACAACATCTAGAGTGCAAAACAGACACACCCACCAACACACACACATACAAACACACTTTTATACACATACACACCAATAAATTTTGATTACAAAAGTATGTTTTGAATTTTTAAAAATCACAGCTTCATCGCAATGTTACGAAACTTGGTGACTTTTATGGCATTATGTATGTGAAAACAAAAAAATAGTCACACTGTGGTTTGCAAAATGACCCCCATAGGAAATGAATGGGAAATTGTAACAAAAAAGAAAAAAAAGTGAATTTTTGTTTTTTGTCAAATTTTTTTATAAGAAATAGTTTTTGAGATTGTTTCAACTATATATTCAAATCCACCACCACCAACAACAACAACAACAACAAAATGTGTTCATAAACAGCTGGGAAATTCACATGCCTCTTCATAGAGAGCTGTACATGTCATCTAGTGGTTACACCATGATTCTACGCTTTTTCTCTATACTGTAACCAGATGGTGCTAATTTTCTTCAAAAAATATATATTTTTTAAAAATACTATATTATACTTAAAATACTGCATTAATATTTTTTAAAAAAAATAATATATATATATATATATATATATATATATATATATATATATATATATATATATATATATATATATATATATATATATATATTTTTTTGTGTTTTTTATATTTTCATGGCAAAAATAAACCTATGCATAATATTAATAAATTCAATTAAATTGGCTCCAAAATACTAAATTAAAAAAGAACAAATATTATAGAACCAAAATACATTGCATTGGTTTTACTGGGATGGAGAAAGTTTCATTTTTAGGTGTCCGGTCACTTTTGACCAGGAAGACAACAAGTGTGACTCCGAAACGAAGACCTGGATAGCACCAAGTATCCTCCTAAACAACTTTAAAATTTCGGGTCAGTCGTTCCTGAACCTTTTGTCTCACCACGATTGAGAACTCCTGTCGCACATTTCCTCAGCTTGATGGCTGTTGTACATTGCCTTTTCTCAAGTAGGCCTATTTTTCCAGTCTGTCATTTATTTCAATGGACGCTTTTCTTAGCAGATGGCTCAGAACAGGCGCACACACACACATCCTATTAGTGAAATTGAGTCAAATATCTCTCATGCCTGAACCATTGGAGGGGATCTTACTTTGAACTGGCCTCTCTATCTCTCTCATTTCTCTTTTCTGTTATGCACAGGTTTCTTCCCGTCTCTGCTTTTGTTTAAGACATTTAGCTGGTGTGCCTCCAGGTGGTATGGCGTGAGAGAACAGGTTCCAGAACATTCCATTAAAAATAAAAACAGTGATTGGCATTGCCCTTATTCTGGAAATAGCCGTCTGGCTATGCTGGATACACATTCCTGCTTATACCAACACCTGCAGTTCACCTTCTGAACCCTTATTGCCACTGCAACATGTGCAGATCTATAAGGGTTGTTCAAATCGATTAAATGGATTGGTTCGTACAGAGAGCTGTGTGGGCAAAGTTCTTCCCATTCGTTTCCATCATTTTCTGCCTTTTAGTGTACCTGAAAAATGAAATGAGACCAGAGTTTTAAATACACGTTTAACCTTTTCTTTATTTTTATGTGATTTTACTTGCTATTTTTATTCTATTTTTTTAAACATTGAACTGACATTGTTGTCAAGTAGGTGATATACATTTCACTGAAGGTTAGGCCAAACTATTTTCCCCCTCCATTATTATTATACACTGTCCTTTGTTTGATGTGGAGTGAGCATGTGGTCTGTCTCAAAGCAATATCTTGTTACCGATTTTAGTGCTCTATCGCCTCTCAGCTGAAATTGATGATGTGAGGATGTGGAAATGGAGGCCCCACTGGGTCACAATTGGCCCCTGACACCCAGAGGAAAGCGGCGAAACACAATATTATGTTATTATACACAATGCCGCTTTCTGTTCCGCTGTGTTAATTGATATCTCTCTCTTTCTCTTTTCATGTCGCTGCCTGCATGCTGTACCTCCCTCATCACACTTTCTTTGGCTGAATGACAGGTAAGATTCTACAGCACTAAAACAGTCCACACTCCAGTCAACAAACACACACAATCACATGTTCAGGCTTGCGGCCAAGTCATAGTTTTAAGCTATGCAAACAAGTCCGAATTCATTCAGCAAACAATCCTTTTTGAGATCATTTAGTACTGTAATTGTGGTATTGTAATGATAAAATGTAATTTGGGACAGTCAGCAAAGAACTGGGTAACCTGTGCACTTAAATATGAGAAGGATGTCAGTGTTTTCGTGCTGCTTGCTCACAATGTAAACTCCCATGGGGCAGATAGAACAGTTACAGTTCTTACTTCCACAAAGCGAGTCAACCTCTCTCCTGAACAGTTCTCTGAGGGGAAACTAGGCAACTCTTCCCCCCATTACATTTGTTTTAGGCCATGGCCCATGTCTCTTTGCACCATATAGGGGATTATGTTGCTTTTGTCCCCATATTTTAAAGAGCTATATAGAGGGGCCATTTTCTACACTGTCATAGTGTTTTTTTTTCCCCTGAAGCTACACGTTATGTTAGTCAGGGTTTCTTGCACCAAGCAAATTGCCATTGTGTAGTGATGCAACAGAAACCAAAATTAGTTTAATAATCAATTCATTTCATCAAAATTGTTAAAAGGGTTAGTTCACACCAAAATGAAATCAAATGCCAGTTAATGAAACCAAATGAAACCAAAATGAAACCAAATGCCATTTAATCCTGCCCTCACGTCGTTCCAAACCTCGTAAGACTCCATCTTCAGAACACAAATGAAGATATGTTTGATGAAATCTGAGAGCTTTCTGTCCCTCCATTGACAGCTATGCAACTGACACTTTGATCCTCAAAAAAAGTTCATAAAGAGATCATAAAACTAACCAAATTTTATGAAAAGACATGATCAGGTTATATGATGAACAGATTAATTTAGGCTTTTATTCACATTTAAACATTGATCAATGTACATAAACAGAAGCTCAACTGAACCTGCTTGAAGTGCAAGAACAAACCTCACGCGGAAGCTCAGAATGTGCTGCGCAACACAAGAATGAACCTCATTGGTTCTTGTGGAAGCGCAAACCTAAGCGCAAACCTTGTGGAAGTGCAGCCTAAAGGTCAATTTATACTTCTGCGTTGAGGGTACGCCGTAGTGTACGGCGTTGGCTTTGCATGTAGGCGACGCCGTTGCTGAGCATTTATACTTCTGCGTTCAGGTCTCTGGTTGCTCTGCAGTACTGCTCCGAAACACCAGTTGGCGGCGGAGGGTTTTAATGTTCTACTGTTTAGATTCCTCCGAGTTGCGGCTAGGTTACTACAAGCCTGAAAGAGAGCGGATCATGTTGGAGTTGGAGCTTATTGAGGTGGAAAAACAGTTAATTTTAGTGAAATTACTAAAACTGAAAGGCAGAAATGAGAGAAGACATCGGAGGAGATTGTACGTGTGGAAATCAGGTGGAAATGTGTGAGAAGGTATGTGCGGAAATGCGTAGGAGGAAATGCGATGCTACCAAGCCGACCAATCACAGATCTTGCGGTCCGCGTCGTCGCGACGTGTAGTTACATTTTTGAAGAGGTGCGCGTCAGGCTACGGCGAAGGGTACGCGGTATAGGACGCGTCTCTTGCGTATACTAGCACGTACCTACTACGCGCACCCTACGCAGAAGGTAGTAAATTGGCCTTAACACAGGGAGAATGAACCTCATTGGGTCTCGCATGTCCACTTTATTCACTTAATTCAGCTTTTCATTTCCTTCTCTGTTGGCGTCGAGATTTCACAAGCTGATATTGCGCAAAGCTTCTGTGTTGTACGTCACACGCAGGCTCACTATTGGCCCACGCTGGTCATGTTTGTGATGCGTTTGACGAACAACCTAGGAACTTTGCGCATTTCACTACGTGAAATCTAGAGGCCAACAGAGAAGGAAATTAATTGTAGTTGAATAAAGTGGTTATTTTGTGTGTTTGTTTTTTTGCGCACAAAAAGTATTCTTGTCGCTCTGATAAACTTAAGATTGATCCACAATAGTCACTCTGACTATTTTAACAATGTCTTTAATAACTTTTGGGCAAGCCTATACAGGAGTGATCCAGCTTTCATATTTAATCAAAAATATCTTCTGTGTTCTGAAGATGAAAGGGGTTGGAACAACATGAGGGTTAGTAATTAATTACTGACAGAATTTTCATTTTTGGGTGAACTAACCCTTTGACAGTTAGGTTCAATGACTGGGTGAGAAAAGTTGCTTAATACTGATTAAAAAAACACACGCATATATATATGTATATATATATATATATATATATATATATATGTATATATATATATATGTATATGTTAGGAGCGATCTGGGAAAACAGTCTTTTCAGCTGGACATTATAAATCGCTATTTTTCTGCACTAAACTAGTGAATTTTCCCAAGATATATTCAGAGATGATAAACAAGATGTTACAGAATAATAATTTAATAAAAACCCAATTTTGACAAAAACTGACATTCATTCTATATTTAGACTTTACTGAAAACGTACCAGCGTGATATCTGACGGGGTTGACCCAGATCGCATCACAGATTGTAAACGTGGACGTCATGTGTTAATGTTATCATTTATCACACCCGACTTAGGCCGGATTCACATATAGCGCATAAAAACGCGTAGAGAAACGCTGGGCGCGCCCGCATTCTTCTTTTTCCAAAGTGCTAGGACGGTTGCGCTCTGTTTAGGTTGTTTTCACGTGAACTACTGTGCGCTTATGCTGCGCTTGCGCCATTCTGAAAAGTTTTGATGTTTTTATCGTGAATGCAGTGCGTGACGCCCCTGGAAAAAACGAGCGTGTCACGTCGCTTCCATTATGAGGGTGCATACCACACGCCTACATTTGAAATAACGAACTTGAGTGGCAAGACAATATGTGAACAGGCCCTTAGGCAGCTTTATTTGCAATGAATGGACTGGGTAGACTTTGCGTCATCTTACTGGGTGAATTCAGTTGAATTGGAGATGACACTTGATATGACAAGACAACACTTCCATTTTAACGCAATTTGCTTTGATGGAGAAGGTTTTGAATCATGGAAATTGCTGTAGACACTTTAGAATGCCCGGTCTCCAATCTCAGGCTGTACGCTGTCCCTCTTTAAAAGGGGCCTGTAAGACACCATTCCTTAGAAGTCATTCAGCACATATAGACTACCTCACCCCATAATAATTTTCTTATCCCTTCTATTCACTGTCCTCGTCCAGTCAATAAAGCACTTAAGCTCTCAAATAATACCTTCCAATGACAAATATATACTTTAAAGAGAACATGCTCTGATAGGTCTCCACATGTAGTCAATTTGTCAAAGGGGTTTAGAGGGCTTACTTGCCTGTTCTCTCTTTTTAGTTTCTTTTGAAATGTTGTTTTGGGATTGATTGTAAGTAAACAATGGTTGTATGTCATGCAAAGAGCCTCTACTGTGTGGTTTTCGACTGATTTTAATGACGAGTGGTTGTTTTTAGCATAATAGTGGATACAATTACCCTGGACCGTACAATTAGGTGAAATAGCTAGGTGATAAAAGCTTTGATGAAAGGTTAATGGAGTAGACAGGAGAGTATAAATGATTTTGAGTAATCGGCCATGGCAGTGCATGCTGACGCTGCATGTGGAGCCTGCTGTCGTAGGCCAAAAACAAAACCAGCAAAAACACTTTCTGATCTGAGCTGACTTCTCAAGCTGATTTTCAGATATCTGGAGAGCATTTGCACAAATGCAGTTTTGGTCATAATTTAGAGCCGCAGTGATGTCTGTAGATCCAGCTTGTATGCAGGTCGGTCCATTAGTCTGACGGATGTGGGGAGTTTTCCAGCTCAGATGGAGCAGTGGTTATGATTGATTGATTTAAAGGCTGTGGTCTCCATATAGTAGAGATGTTTATTATTCATTTATGATCTGTCTGATTTTATCGATGATTAATTAATTTCAGCCCAAAAAGCACTCATCCGAAGCCGAGTGTGCAATGTAGTTATCCTATAGCATTGTATTTACACTGCCTGGTTTTATTTGTTTTCAATTCAAAGCCATAAGCAATGTCTGGAATGTGTCATGATCCACAAATTGAAGTTTTAATGGAGAACTAATTGTTTAATGGTGAACAGATTGAAAAGTAGCCTGATTAGATTAAAATGACAATTTATTTAGAGAAAAATATCAGTACTCATATTCAATTCAAGTATATTTTTATTGATATTTTAGTTTTTATGATAATATTTTTTAGAAATACATTTTAAAGCCATGTTAAAGCAGCTTTATGTTATTTTTGAAATTTTGCTCTCGGGGTCCCCCTACAGTTGGGAAACAGCATTGTCTTCTACTACTGTCGTAAAATCTGTCATGGATACACTAGGGAATACACGCGTGCATTTGTTGACAAGCGATACCCCGAACTCTGCAGAAGGAAGGAGTTTTCACATCTTGAGCAGACTCAAGTGTTGCGTGTGAAATGTCTTCATCCCAGGTACATTGGCATATATTTCAGCATGTCTTATGAATATAGTGTCATGGGCTTTATTTTTTTCAAACGCCAAAAGATCGCATAGCTCATGTTTACAAGCCAGCGTCTTTATAGTAACATTAGCCTATTGGATACTGTTTTACATTATGGATATGCTAATTCAATTCAATGGTTGTTGGTAGATAATAGCCATGTTGTCAATTAGAGCTAGACCGATATATCGGCAGGCCGATATTATCGGCCGATATTAGGCATTTTCCAAACTATCGGAATCGGTAGTTATAATGGCCGATAAATTAATATTTCAAAAATAAAATAAAAAACAGACAAACGCGCTTGAACCATGTCATGAGTGTTGGAGTTGTATAGTTTGTCCACCATAGGGCACTCTACACCGTTCCTGTTGGCAACACTCGTTGAGTTGGTCACGAGACATACATTGCTTGAATAACAATTAAAAGTAACTTCCCCATCAGTTCTCTTAACTCAAATAAGCATGACAAAATTTGTGACTATCATGTCCAGTTTTGCTGTTAAATAAGCCGAGAGTGAAGCGGAATCAGCTAGTAATAGTTACGTTACGTCGTTACAGTGTAGTTGACTGACTCTCCTTTTAACTTTTGACAATGTGACTGAAGTATTTCTTTAATAGCACGTGACAGTTATAGCAATGAGACGTATCATCTCTCCTTGAGAGACTAATCATGCCCTCAAAAGAAAGCAATGCAGTCAACACTGGATGCGGCGAGGTGCGAAGCTACACAACACATTACCAACAGTAAACTGATCACACGCGCGCTCTGTTTCTGATGCACTTCACACTTGGTTTTACTTGCTGCTTAAGCCATGGTAACATACAAAGGTTAAAAAAAATAATAATAATTCTCTCAGTCTGGAATTTGAGGAAGTGGGGGAAGTGATGTATGCCGTAAAGCAGTCGAATTTTGTAGTTCTTTTTGTGCTCGGGTTCCTACCCGCTCCCTGAAGTTACAGAGTGCCAGTAAAAGCAATACAGACCACATCAGGCTATGGCAGACCTGTCATTCAACCTATTGTAAGTCAATGTACCATATCAAGGGTTTTGGAAAAACATTATAAAGGTTGAAAAAACTACATAGTGCTGCTTTAATATAATATTTTTAAAGATACATTTATTTATCCAAATACATTTTAACAAATTAATATTACTGTTATTGTTTTTATTATAATCAAATAATACTTTAAATTTGTAATATTATTATTATTACTGTATAAATTTATTAAATTAATAATTAAGTGCACATTGTATTCAGAATCCTCCTCATCTCATTCGGTTTGCAGTATTATTAATAGTAAGCCACTATTTCAATACCAGAAATTAGACTATACATTTGCGTATTGGTTTTCTGTCTGTTAAAGCATTCTTTACTCATTTTTTTAATTTATTTTTTAACAACAAAAGAATGAAGGAGAAAGGAAAAAGCAGCACTTTAATTACTGCATGGATTGGGAATGACCTGCGGGCAGTTGAGTTCAGCTTTCTCTCGAGCCGTAGATGATCTTTGATTTACTCCGGGGTTGTTTTGCAGCCCGAATCGCAGGAGACAAAAGGCATTTTTGCTGCAGCGTAAATGCATGCACTTATTGATTGTCTGTATTATGGACCACTGCGGCCACAATGGGGGTGCAGTCATCACCATAACTCTGGCCTGTTCGGATGGGTTCGGGAAATGCAGGATCAGTAGAGCACATGCATAATAAGAGGCTTTTAAAGGATTGGATTTGTTGACGGGTCTTACCCACATTCAGCATTTGATTTGATTGTTACACTTTCGCTCTCCTTTGCTTTCCTTGTACTATTTTTACCTTGAATAGTGTTCATTTTGGGAGGAAACACTAAAGTGAAAAAACTAGGGTAGTTGATAAGAAATTCTTTGGGAAGTTGACGCGTTCGGCAGGGTGACGTGGAAAAAATATTTTAACTATTTCCCGCCAGGGTTTTTTTTTTAATCATTTTTTGACCATTTTCACACAAAATGTCATCACCCCCACAATATTTTGTTGAATGAACAATATATCAAAATAAAGAACAGAGCCACTGCTTAAAAAAAAAAAGTAAAAATGTGTGTTCTGGATTAATGCATTCTTTTTTTAATCAACACTAAGTTTCATAAAAAAAACTACATTTAGAGCAAATAGCTGAGAAAAGGGTGTTTACATCCAGATAGGATTCAGAACGATGATCATTGACTAGATCACTTCATTCACCACAAAAACAAAAAAACAAAAAAAACTAGTCTTTATTTTAATTAAAAAATTAAACTGCCCATGAGATAAGTCATTTATTCTAACTGAGATGCCTCAGTTAAAATTCCCGTTAGATGAGCAATTCAGAATTAACTCTGAGATGCTTCACCTGTTAAACATCACACATGTGTAAACATCTTACCATATTCACAACATTTAAAAACTATAAACATCACAAAAACAGCTGCTGCCAACATTTTAGCACCATATTGCAGATTATCTCTAAAAATTGCTTTTTTAGATGAAAACACTCATCACTTAAGCTGCGTACTTGTGATCAGGGAACAGGATGTTTTTGGCTTTTGAGTTTTAATTGGCTTCAGAGATGATGCATTTGACAAGTCCCCTCAGAACGCCTTACAAGGAACATATTAAATGTTAGATCAAATCACCAGAAGTCTTGTACTCCTCACTATAGCATATGGCCTCTAGGTCTTCGGTCTTCAGGGGCGCTGAGGTGAGAATTAGGTTTCGAAAGGTTCCCTTTCTCTCGTCACACTTTTTATTTCTTCTCTGAAACCTCTAAAGAAGAACTTGGTCTTCCTATCAACACCTCATCCATCAGCCTGGTCCGCTGTGGCCTGCTGGGGAAGAGTTAGGTGTCAGAGCCACTGTTGTTTCGGTGTTCTGCAGTCAGGAGGCCTGCGCTGTGAAGGTTTGGGTGGTCTGTGCCTGTGTTAGAGTGGAGTATGAAGCCCACACGCACTTCTGCTCACTGACATTCACAAACCGTCCTTTCTTTCTGTAGTTGCTTTTATTTAAGGCTGCACAATATTGGGAGAAAAACAACAGACAGTGCGTAATTGGGTTTTTGTGATATGAGAAATACAGGAAGGTTCACCTGGGAAACTATCTTTGGAAAGAATGAATTGTTCTAGAATGATTGGGGCTTGACAAAAAAAAAAGTCATGCTCTGGAAAATCATAGTTTTTCATAAAAAAGTGAAATTATGACATACTAATTCATAATTATGAGGTGAAAAGTCAAAATGTATACATACTAAATCAGAATTATGAGAATAAATGTATGATGGGTAACACTTTACAATAAGGTTCATTAGTTACTACATTAGTTAACATTAACAAAGAATGAACAATACTTCTTCAGCATTTGTTCATCTTTGGTAATGTTAATTTTAACATTTACTAATACTTTATTAAAATGTTGTTAACATTAGTTAATGCACTGTGAGCTAACATGAACAACAATGAAAAGCTAGATTTGTATTATCTAGCGTTAACAAAGAATAACATATACAGTAACAAATGTATATTATAACATATAATAACAAAAATTAGTTCATGTTAGTTAATGCATGAACTAATGTTTAATAAATGAACCTTATTAAGTGTTACCGTATGATGTAATAATTTTGACCATTTATGTCATTATTTTGACTTTTTAAGTCATAATTTTGATTTATGCTATAACTTTAACTTAGTATGTCATTATATTTTCTGTCATAAATATGACCTTTAAAGTCATAATTTTGAATTCTAAATCATAGTTTTGACATTTTAATCTCAATTTCAAAATAGCCTATCTAATTTTGCTTTAGTAGGCTGTAATTTTAACATCATACTTTTGAATTTTCATTTCTTAATTATAACCTAGTGTGTCATAATTGTGACATTTTATGTCATAATTTTGATTTACCAAAGCATTTTTTTCAAAGTGAATAATATGGGCTTTCATATTTTAGGACTGAATTCATATTTTAGGGCTGAATTTCTTTGGGAAAGACTGATCTTTCATACTTGGATTTACTATTTACAAGAGTCAACTAAAACCATAAAGTGAACTTTTTTTTTTTTTCACTTTTCTCTCTTTTCAGTTTTTCAAGTTTCCAGTTTTTATAGGCCGCATTAATAGCATTTTTGACCAAGTCAACATGACTATATAAATATAATAACTGTTATGAATTTATAAATTATTATTAAATATATTAAACCAAATTAGAAATATATTGTACTGTATTTTCAATACCATCAGCTTTTATTTTCTGGTTCTGGTTTCAGAGTGAAGGCACTGTATGTTCATTGCACAGGTCCTGCTCACATCATCACATAATGTCTCTTCTATATAGTGCAGCTCTACTTTAGTTTCTTCTCCTAATCATTCTAGCTGCGCTATTTCAGTCCAGTCTATTTCCTACCACTGATTTTCGCTGTATTCCCTTATTCTCACACTCATGTACCCTGTTTTCTGCACTTCCGTCATCTCCCTTTGCTCATCACGCCACCCTGCATGTTATTTTCATACCTCTCCACCCTTCAAGTGCTCTCCCACTCCATTCTCCTCTCTCCGGTTATCTCCGTTAACCCCACTCGTCTGAATCCTAAGGCACGATATCGATCTGGCACTGCAGATGCTCGTACAGCAGTGCTGGACGTGGGCAGGCCTTGGCAGATCTCTCTCCTTATAAAGGCTGATTACGAAAGTACCTGTCTCAGGAGCGTCTGGACTATTCCTGTCCGTCTGTCTCATTAAAAGCCTGCAGCGGAGAATGAGAGGGCAGCAAGTTCAGGCATGAGGGAACACTGTTGGCCGCAGTGCTCTCTGGTACAAGATGGTGGAGATTTGAACAGGAATTGGTGCCTTGGGGTGCACAGATAGACTTTTGAGGAATTGATTGGCAGACGCTGGTTTTGATGAGGCAATTATTTTGGAAACCTTTGGTTGGAGGTGAAAAGCAGTTGTTTACCAATATCACACACAATTCTGGTGAAAGTTTCTTTCATATTTGGTGTATAATTACGTTGCTGTTCAAAAAATGTTGGTGGAAAAAGGGTTTAATACAATAAAACCTTTAATGCAAGGTTGTATTTATTTGATCAAAATACAGTAAAAACAGAAATTTTGTCAACTATTATTACAATTATTATAGATGTTTTAATGTATTTTAAAATGTTATTTATTCATGTGATGGTAAAGCTTAATTTTTAGCAGCCATTACTCCAGTATTTAGTTCAGAAATTATTTATCTTTAATTTATTTATAATTCAGTTTTTTTACATTTTTATTTCAGGATTCTTTGATGAATAGAAAGTTCAAAGAACAGCATGTATTTAATTAGAATCTTTTCTAACATTATAAATGTCTTTACTGTAACTTTTGATTAATGTAACTCATCCTTGATGGATAGAAGTATTGATTTCTTATTCATTTCCCCCAAAAATAAAATACAAATTCTTACTGACCCCAAACTTTTTAAAGGGGAGTGTTTAATGTAACACAAGCTTTCCATTTCAGATAAAAGCTGTTCTTTTAAACTTTCTATTCATCAAAGAATCCTGAAATAAAAAATGTAAAAAACTGTTTTCAACATAAGTGATAATAATCATACATGTTTTTGGAGCATAAAATCATCATATTAGAGTGATTTGTGAAGGATCATGTGACACTGAAGACTGGAGTAATGACGCTGAAAATTCAGCTTTTTTTTTCAGAGGAATAAAATACATGTTAATATATATTAACATTAAAAAAGTCATTTTAAATTGTCATAATATTTCACAATATTACAGTGTTTTTGTGTATTTTTTATCAAAAAATTGCAGCCTTGGTAAGCAGAAGAGACTTATTTTAAAAAATCTTACCGACCTTAAACTTTTGACCGGTAGTGTGTGTGTGTGTGTGTGTATATATATATATATATATATATATATATATATATATATATATATATATATATATATATATATATATATATATATATAAACTGTAAAACTAAAACTGTATTTATGCAGTTATCAGGTACATAAATACACCAATAAAAATGATTCACAATGATGAACTCATTCACTGTTGTGATGTTGAGTGATATACATTAATTTTCTATCAAATAGACGCAGTTTTGCACCAAGATGTCAATTCTAATTGCTTTTTGTGTGTGTGTTGCAACTCCTGGATTTGCATTTTCTTGCTTTTGCAAATCTCTAGTGTCTTGCATATATCTTATATCTGTTTCAATCCTGCGCTACTGTATCACACTTTTCCAAGTTTTCGATTCCACCCTTAAGTTACATCGTGGCCTTCTTCAAAACTCTGAATTCTTTGGTCTTGAGTTTGGAGCTGAATGACCAAGACTTTTCAAAGAAATCAGTCAGAGCTTGTTAAAAACAGCCTGGACACAGGAACTCTTGAACATCTGAGAAATCCACACACTGCACACACTACAAGAGACCGCATCAGAGAAGAGTCCAGATGAGATTAAAGTGATTCTGAGGACAGAAATGTGTTCTTTTTTGAGGAATGTGTGGTTCATTACCATGTTTGTGTATCTCTTGTGTCCACATGTGACCAATTCCAAAAAACAGAGACGCAGGCGTTTTCCAAAAAGGATTGAAAAGATTTGCCATTTGTTAACAATCAACCTGTCAGGCCTGCCTTGGTCTGCTTTTTTGGAGATTACCACAAATGCTTTTCTGCCCTCAAGCAAATGGAGACACCACTGTTAAAGTCACCATGAAATCGAAATGGACAGTTCTTATTTTTGTCTGGAATATTGTTGTGTTTAGCAGGAGTTTTTATCTGTGCACATCATTATTTTTTTTTAATAATTTCTTTAATTTAAGTACCTTCCCTCTCTCTTGCAGCGACATATTTTTCTCTTTTCTGATGATGCGTTCACTGGTGTGAGGGCGGGACAACCTGTCACTCACATGAGATCACAGCGGGTCCAAATTATTCTTGTTTGAGTGTATATTTCACTTGGATATAAGTGTCAAAAGGGAATAAATTATCACAACTTCCATGTCATTCCCTTTCTCCTCTTCGTTTCTAATAGACTTCACAGGAATTTGTGAAGTGCATATACCGCAAAAAAAAAAAAAATCCAATTCCTTCTGCTCTTTGTTTGTTTATTCTGTTATGATAGTGTAGTTACCAGGTTCAGTAAAGCCTTGTAAGAGATGAGCTCAGAATTTATCCCATCTGTTTAATGGCAACTGGTCCCAGGGTGTACATTAAAATACCATAGAATTACCACCTGATTTTGTAGCTGTATCAGGTTTCTGCCATAGTACTTTATTATAGATACAAGCTTTAGTTATGATGTGTTATTGTGTTGTCCTTGACTGTGTGTATTTGTGTGTGTGCATGCGTGCGTGCTATTTTGTGTTTTGTGTGAAAGATATAGGCAGGTATAAAGCTGAGGTAACTGATAACATTGGGATTTCTAGCTCACTTCTTTTCCGTGCCAGGCTTTGACTTTGTTTTTTTAAGGAGATGGGGAGTTGTTCCTTTGGAACTGTTTATATATATATATATATATATATATATATATATATATATATATATATATATATATATATATATTACTGCCCATGGCCATAAAGGAAAATTTGTAAATGAGCAAAAATATATATATATATATATATATATTAGGGCTGTCAGTTTAACGCGTTATTATCTGCGTTAACGCAAACCCATTTTAACGGCGTTAATTTTTTTATCGCGACGATTAACGGTCTTTTTTAACGGTCTTGTCCTAGCAAACTTTGTACTTTTTTCACATGCTTTTGCAACAGGACGGCATGAGTCCTGAATCCTGATCCATTTCGGCGTCTCGCGCTCGTCATCCACTCAAAGCCGGCTCGCAAGCCCAAACGAGTGTGTGCGTCGTGCCTGTTGTTTTATTTTACGGTCTAGCTAGATCCGCTTGCGCTTTGGTCGAAGAAGCAACAAAACGTCCTCCCGCGGCGCAAGCAATTGAAATGAATGGGTTTCAGATCGCAGCGCGAGGACGTTTTGTGCCGCACACACTCGTTTCTGCTTGCGAGCCGGCCAAATAGTAACGTTACGTTTTGAGTGGATGACGAGCGCGAGACGCCGGATCTGTGTGTTTTGTCGTTGTGAACTGAGCTATCATCATCTCAGCACGTCCAGTCTGAAACACCACTTGATGATGGCCAAGCAAACACACACACACACACACAGATGATGCGAATTCTCCACCCCTCGCCAATATCAGGACCTCGTCAGTATTTCTTTCACCCTTTTATTGATAGACAGTGTTACATTGTGTGAGAGATTATTGGTATGTTAGTGTGAAATTGAACACTATTCCAATGTTATTTTCAATAATAATAATAAAAAAAAACATTTGCACTAAACAAGCCAATCCACTTTCCCATGTTGATAAGAGCATTAAAATGAGAAAAAATTATGTAACAAAAAGAAATCAAAAGACATTTAGAAAATGTGCGATTAATCGCGAGTTAACTATGACATTAATGCAATTAATCACGATTAAATATTTTTAATCGTTTAGACAGCACTAATATATATTCATGATTTGTAATATCACAACTAGGGATGTCACGGTACCAAAATTCCAGTAGTCGGTACCGAATACCATTAAAATGTCACGGTTCTCGGTACCAATTTCGGTACCACAACAAAATTAGTTTTTTTTTTTAATTTTATTTAACTACTTGAAAAAAATATATTAAATTAAATTCAATCACTTTATTATTTATGATGGTACATTTATGAAAGCTTTGAAGGCTATAGCATGTTGTTTAAACGAAAATATTGATGATACTGAGAAATATTGTTTATAATAAAAATCAAGTGAAAAATACAGCATTCAGTGGATTTAGGCTACAGTAGTATTTTTAATAAATGGAGACGTAGTTAAATATATTGTACAGTAGCCTAATATAATTATTTCTGTCCATTTCTTTAAGTTAAACCAAACTTTTATTTTGACGGGTTGCCGTAGAGACCTTTGACTTTCTGTGTGTGTATGATATATGATATGATACGACCCTATGGATATGATGATAGTTTTTCTCAAATGAAACGGTAAAATGCTTATGAAGTGACTCTCGGAGATGGAATCATGAATCATGTCATCATATCGTGAGGCAGCAGAGACTGAAAACAGCGCGAGCGTCACTCTTGCTTCAGTGTTTGTGTGTGTGTGTGAGAGAGAGGTAACGTTAAATGAAACTGCGCGTCTGCGCCGTTAATTCACATAGAGACAAGCAGAACATGCAGGGTTCATATTTAAACGGTAAAATGCTCATGAAGTAACTCTCGGAGATGAATGGATCATGAATCATGTCATCATATCGTGAGGCAGCAGAGACTGAAAACAGCGCGAGCGTCACTCGTGCTTCTGTGCGTGCGTGTGTGTGTGTGAGGTAACGTTAACGTTAAATGAAAGCGCGCGTCAGCGCCGTTCATTCACAGAGACAAGCGCAACATGCAGGGTTCATATTTAAATAGTCGTTTTGCTGTTTAGTATACACAGAAACCACATCAGCAGCGCCGCTGCTTTCATGAAGAGGACGCAACTTCACGCCCTTCGTGCATGCATGCGCATCCAGATCCGGGTTTGACCGGGTATTCGGTACCACCGGCACTTGGTACCGTGACGTTTAAATTTTTTTAGTACCGACTTGGTACCGAAGTACCGAATATTTTGACAACACTAATCACAACATTATTTCTTTTGTCAAATCAATTTAAATTATTTATGTAGTTTAGATAACATAATATTTTAAGTTTCTGATGATTGAATCAATCACCTTCATTGTATTAACTCAATTTTTCCATTTCAATAAACTTACATTTTTCTCTGTTTTTCAACGTGCTTCTCTGCTCGCGCTGAATCTGATAACAGAACTTAATTCTGTCGCCTGACGTTTAGGGGCGCTGATGTCGTAGGAAATTTATTTCACAAAACGATGTTGTGATGAATCCTCACGCTTTTTAAACTGGGCATACAGAGATCTTTGCCATTTCCTAGTGGGCATACGCAAATCCTTGACATTTTCTAGTGGGTATACGCGGTATACCTGCGTATGCACGTAGACTACACCACTGTGCATGTGTTTGATACCAGATAATTATAGCACTGAGGTAGTTACAGTTATATAGTGCTATAGTTATTGCACTCCATGGCCAGTGCCAAAGTTAACACTATGAAAAGCTCCGTTCCAGTTTTTGAGCACCAGGCTCTTGCCAGCCTACAGTTCCCCATGGCACGTCTGGCACTGGCTCACCCACCCATTCTATATAAACTGCCAGCAGATATCCCCTCATTTTGATATTAGCCAGTTTTCTCAAAATCGTCCCATCACTCAATTCTGTCTTATTGTCTCATTTAAAAACTTGAGAATTGCCCTCCCACAATGCACTTGTGGGTGACCCATGAATGGAGAGCTGACATGCAATACTAATCCTTTTAGCACTCTGCCTCAACCAGCTCGCTGCTTTTGTTGTCATTTTTTTTTCTTTTTTATTTCATTCATTTTTAAGTGGGGATGGGTGCATTGCTTTTTGCATGGAGTGTAAATGCAATACACGGATTAAACGAGGCGCTATCTAAGAGAGAGGGCATATGTACATCACTCTTTTTGTCCATCTGTGAGGTTTTAATGCCCTTTGTTTTCTATGAATATATGAATCGCATGATTTAAAGGGACAGTTCACCAAAATGAAAGTTCTTTCATTTATTCACCCTTTGAACCTGTTTGACAAACCTCACACAAACATGTGTGACTATGTTTTTAATGTGGAACACAAAAGAAGATATTTTGATGTTTTAGCTGTTTTCAGTCCATACTATGAAAGTCAGTGGGGTCCGAAACAATATTGAACCCCATTGGCTTTCATTGTCAAAATGTTCTGAATAAAAGAAAGTTCTACAGGTTTGGAAACAACATAAGGGTGAGTAAATGATAACAGAACATTTATGCTTGGGTGAACTATCAGAGATATTTTAATTATTGGGAGCATGAGCTGTGGCTGTACTATTGGAAAAATCTTAATGATCAACTTGGATCACGTATGCCTTGATAACCAGTCACATTTCAGCCTTGCCATCATTGATTTTTTTTCAATGTGCGACAGTGAACCACTGTTTGCAGAGACCATACAAATGAATGAGAAGTGCTGTAGACTGAATCCTGCCTGACGCAAAATTGTCTGCACTGTAAAAAAATGATTTTTTGGTGAAATAAATACTAGTGAAAAAAAAACAATGTAATTTACTTGGAAAAGTTAGTTCAGGCGAGAATTTAAAAAAAACTAAGTAAATTCCATATCAGTACTTAATTCAAGCGAGTAGAAATGAAAGTGTAAATATCAACTCAATAAAATTAAGTAAAAATTACTCAACTTTTCTGATACTGGGGTTCCCATCATGCACTGGACCTTGAATAATTAATGAGGCTCATTTTTCACTGGTTTCCAGCTGTATTTACACTGTTTTATCATTGATTTTTGTTGTCAGTATTAGTAACTTGCCATTTTGTGACATTTCGAGTAAATTTTAGGCTCAAAATGACACATTCAAGCACAAAAACGACCCATCAAATGTTACCGCATTGTGTGTTGTCTACCAAGTATTGAGGTGTTTGCATTCACACAATGCTTAATATCTGACATGATGTAATATAAATTACTTAAAAGATCTAAGTAAAGCACATACTATGAATGACTAATACAATTCAAGCTTATTGTTTTTGTGAAATGTAATACAAAGGCAAAGGAAATCGATATTAATCAACCTTTTACTAGCCGAGTTAAAATTATTTATTTTTTGTAAAGTTTACTTAATTCCATATTCCAAGTAAATTTAACTTAAAGATTTCTAATTAAAGCTACTGATGAATATGTTTAGGTTTTTACTTGGCAACTTTTGGCAAATTTACAAGCATTTTCTGAGTCAGATAGTTTAGCAAGCATTTTTCAAGTAAATCCTACTCCAATTTATTTTAGTGTATGACTTCTCTTATAAAACAGCATTTTTTGTGCAGTGTAAACTCAAAAATAGATCAGGTCCAAACAAATAGTAATGGGAAAACATGTTAAAGATTAGTGAATAGGCTGTCAATTCATTAAATGATTCAGTTTTCCAATTGAATCTCCTCTATTGACATCCATCCATCCAAAAAAAGAAATTTCCTTAATGAATCATATATATATATATATATATATATATATATATATATATATATATATATATATATATATATATGAAGAGTTCAGATGCAAAAGCCTCTAAATGCCATTTGAAATTTTCTTCTAAAATGACTTTCATTTTTATCAAGCTTGTATATTTAAGTTCAGTAATTTCACTTAAATGACAATTAATAGGTAATCTTTGCCATTTAAGTGAAATTACTGAAATTAAATATACAAGCTTGATAAAAATGGTCATTTTAGAAGAAAATTTCAAATGGCACTTAGAGGCTTTTGCATCTGAACTCTTCATATATATATATATAACTGCTTCTGGTCTCCCTCCCTTCATGCTTTAGAGCTACTGTGAAACAATCCCATGAATTGTACTTGAATGGATTGTAATCATATACTTATCATCATGTACATGTCTTTTTCTTTGTTTTTTGTGTTATCTTGGAGAATTCGCAAGCATACCAAGTGAATGGGACCACAGAGATATCTGGAAACTCGGATTGCTACAGATCTTTGGTTTCTCTTTTCAATTCATCTCCTTTCTCTACTTCTCCTGTGTAAATATGCTTTTTCTTTGGATTAGAGTATCTTCCCTACCAACTGAATAAGAAGCTTAAAAATCCAAGATCTGGAGTGTCAGGCTTGAAAAAGAGAAAGAGAGTGATAGAATAAGCATCTCTCACTCCACCTGTTCATGCATCCATATAGAGTTAAAAGGATGATGTGAGAGAAATTTGTGAAGGATGGGGTGAAAATTTGAGAGGGACATGCGTTTGTCATCGCTTATATTTTTGATGTTGCGAAACCCTGTTTTAGTTTATCAGTCTCACAGGCAATCATAATATTTTGGGATTAATTAAAATCTTAATCAGGCATGTTCATCTCTTCAGCGCGGCTCCCTGCAGGCTGCTGCTGACAGCTGTATTTTAGCTCTCTGAAATGTGTGGAGGCTGAACAAGTTTGGCTGCAGACTGATCACCTCTAGGCCAGCCACTCACACTGTGATTGAGTGTGAGCAAAAAAAGAGAAACGCTGTGATAGACAACGATATATATGGTGAGAGCAAGTATATAGAAGACACTCAGATTGCGAACAAATTATGGGGTCTTTTATAGAATTAAACATTGTAACGTTGAATTGCAAATAGAGTTAGCAGCCAATTTACCAACTCTATGTGTGCATAACACACCTGATTTGTTGATGAAATTGTTGTGCTCATTGAAATCCACAAGTCTCTGAATACGATTTTGAGAGGTTTGGAGAGATCAATTTAAATTGTGAAATCTGTTGATGATATTAGGATGGCAGTCTGGCTTTTGTCTGTTATTGGGGTCAAATAAACTCCCATCTCTTTCTCCCTTTTCAATAAAAGCTTGCAGTGTAAATAAGGTTCCCTTTCCAGATCCACACTAACATTCATATGCATGAGGATGCAGGAGACCATAAATCAGTATCCTGTCATCAGCATGGGTCTACAGTAGATAAATCACCAGCTGTCAGTCACACACAACCTGTCACAAACACACAAGCCCTCCCAGAGTTTTTCATACATGCGCGTGTATTCATAAGGATAAACCTGTCCCCATGTAATGCATTCAGACGCTCCGTTTTGGCAGGGAGGTTATTTTACTTGCAAATCCGAAGCTGAAAAATGAAACATAATTCAGTCTCCTGCTTTTTTTTTCTGTGTGTTGTGAGTGTGTGTTTGATTTTGTGTGTGTGTGTGAGTGTGTGTTTGCACATCTTTGTCCTGTTCCTCTTTCTTTTTCTTCACACATGGGCATGGGTTTATTTCATCAAATGAAGAAGAGGTGACTCACTTCAGATGTAGCTGCATCAGGAAAATGGCAGTTTTCCTGCTCTACACTCCCACGACACATGCAGAAATACACATACATTTTGGTGTTTTATGTTATTGTAGTTACAGGGATGAACTATATTAACAATTCTGACTAATAAAGTTGGGTTAATTGAACTCGGACTCGAGTACAACTCAAGGACTTGGATTTGTCACAGAATCAGATTTTTACTCTGACTTGAGCATGTGGCACTTGAAAAATCTTCCCTGAGTCCAGGGATTTGGTAGCCTAGAAATCTAGAGGCACCCAAAAATTATTTTGCAGCCAGTGTGGTCTAGCAACTCTCCATAGACGTTTTAGCTGGAAAAAAACAAACTCTGGTCAGGCCAATCACATCGTGTGTAGAGTCGGCCGACGGGCTTAACATAATGACGACAGAGTTGTGACGGTTCACTGCGACCTAAAAAACAAAGAATGGCTGCTGCTAGCAAACAGCTGTCTTTCGAATTCGGCTTTGACCGCTACTCTTGATGATTTGAACTTAAGCTTTTCTTTGAAAACAGAACAAAGAACGTCACTTGAGTCAATTAAAAAAACTTAAAAAAAAGATGTGTTCGAAGTTTTGCCGACTGGATACGGTAAAAGTTTAATATATGAACTTGCTCCGCTGGTGGGAAAATGCATAGGACTCAGTCATCACCTGATTGGTTGTAGCGCTATCCAATTGCGTGCAGAGAGAATTTGAAAGACAACCGTTTATCCCACCTTCGGATTGAGCCCCGTCAATGATGAGTTCCCAGACCTAACAGCTTGATGTAGGTCTGGCATGTCAGGCTAGGGATTCGGTGAAAGATTCGTGACAGTTGATGGAATTGTCACTGGCCAGATCGGGTCAGTACGTTCTACCATACACCTTCTGGTGCTACATGGAGATGTCATCAGGGATGAACCCTGGGTTAAAAGGTGTTTCGGGACTTTAATCAACATACACCCTCGCCCGGGTGACCCTGGCAGTGGTGATCAGTCCCAAGCCTGTGTCCAAGTGGCGTGCTACTCCACAGATCCCCCTTCCGGATCCACAGCCATCGTGAGCCTTTTCCAAAGCCTCAGAGATGTTCTTTATGGCTCGCCTGCACAGTTGTCTTTTAACTCCAAGGAGTTTGAGTGTTCAGAGCAATGACTGTCCTGCAAAGCCCCGGCAACCGACCTCCACTGGCTCACTACGTGCTTTCCAGCTCCTGCACTCATCCACCAGCTCCGCATACTTGGCTCTCTTGCGCTCATTTGCCTCCTCCAATCTGTCTTCTCAAGGGACAGTAAGCTCCAGTATGACCACCTGCCTGGTCGACTCTGATACAATCACCATGTCTGGGCGGAGTAAAATGGCCGTGATGTGATTCGGGAACTTCCAAGCTGCCTTCCAAGGTCAAATGCAAAGTTTTGTGCCTGAACACGTTTAATGAACGATAGTTCATATTTTGGGCAAATGGGAACTGAACGTACTGTATTACTGCCTGATGAACGTTACTGTGAACGCGTTAATTCTGGTGTCTGTGAACGCACGCTCTCTCAGTTTTACTTCGTACAATAGGGTGCCAGATTTCTATAGAGCCTTCCAGGCGAAAACCTGGCTAAAACACATGTAAACAGGCTTTAATATGTAGCGAGGAAAACACCCAGTCTGGCAACACCAGCCACCAGTATCGCACTGTGGCCGCCGTCGACAAAGCAGCGAGCAAGGAGGCATTGTACGATCATTTAAACGGGTTATGACGAGGTCGGTGAGGATGGGAAAAATCTTAAATTTCTGTGCAAACTTTGCCCGTTGATAAAATAATTGTTGTCTGTGGTTGTATATGGGCTGTGGCATAAAATAAATAAATGAAAAAGCTCGCAACATATTGAAAAAATACCTATGAATGAACTAGTTCATTTTTTTTTTAGAATAAACTATGAACTGAACTAGTTCATTTTTTAAAATGTGTGAACTGAACTTTGAACTAGTTCATTTAGAAAGTGAACTTTCCCAGCACTGCAGGTGTGTCTATAAGCAGGTAGGGCAAAGCCTATACCAAAATATTCATCAACTTAAAATTAAAACATAGATCCATACAGTAAACTTTCAATAATTGAATTAGTTAATCATAAATATGTTCAAAAATTAGACAGTTTTGAGTTGGCCCTGAGTTAAGGAAATTACATGTAAGACCTTTATTTCACAATGCATGCCATTGTAAAGACTGTAAGTCTATACCCATACCACTACATTTTCAGTTTCCATTCACCAAACTTCCCTGAATTCATAAATTTATATTGTTGGAGTAAGTCAGAGTCCCAACCTAAAGCTTTTTACATTCAAAAAGCTGTTTCACTCAGAAAAGTCACAATAAAGAAATCCAGTTGGCCATAACTTCCATGACATGACTAAATTTGTTAAGCAGAATACTAATTATAAAATGGCATGAAATTTAAAATGGCGAGATGCAATAGAGGTTTGGGTAACACTTTATTTTACAGTGTCCTTATTACATGTTTCATATACTTACCATAGTAATAACAGTAAATTATGCACAATTACATGCAACTAACCTTCAACCAAACCCTAACGCCGCCTTCACACTGGCAGTTGAAATCAGCTCCGTAATACGCAATACGTTCCCAACGGACGTCGTACTACACAGTGAAAAGAAAGGTTGATTCTGTCAGTTCTGTATGATCTCTCTGATGAGGGTTATATTAGACATATTAATAGGAAGGCTGCTGACATGTCAGGTCGACTAAAAACTGTGATATGGTGATCAATAGTTTAATGTCTGCCTACAATTTAATTGTATTAACTGCCCCCCTAATAACGTTAGAAACTCATGAAAATAAAAAAATGACGTGACAACTTCTCGTTATAAAATCATTATTTATTTTATTAAACGTTAATAATTTAGGTTTGTTTATCAGTACCATAGCAACGCTCAACTTCCGCTGGAATTTTCGGATAGGAACCGTCCGTAGCTTTCCGCAAGAGTTCAAATTTTTGAACGCATCCGGATGACCAACGGACATGATTTTCTTCGCACCGCACTCGGTCGGACCCGTTTCGGACCCATTCGCATGCGGTCTGCGAATCTCCATAGGAAATGAATGACTTCCGGTTCGTTCGGTAGCCGCATCGGAGCTGATTTCAACTGCCAGTGTGAAGGCGGCGTAACCCTTTAGTAAGTAAATGTAGGTTATTAATATTACTCAGTTCTTAAATATGTAATTACACTGTATCAATGACACCTTAAAATAAAGTGTAACCGAGGTTTGTTTTAGATGCATTTCAATTTGACATTGTTTGTTATAAGTTGATAAGTTAATAAGAAAAGGAACACACACTGCATGAAACGCAATATTCAAAAAATAGCATAATTGGGGCACTTTAATGTTGGTTTAGAAAACCAATATAGAACCGTTCTATTGGGAATCCCTACAATGCATGTCTCCATTGATCAGCCAGTATTCCATGCTTGTTTTGTGATTTGCATGGTTAGATATCTCAAACAATTTCCTACATTTTAATTTTTCAAATAATTACAATTCATTTCATTGGGGTGTTCAGAGCTGCAGAGATGAAATCATTAAGTCAGTTTATATCACAATTACAGACACAGTTAACACAGTCCAATAACGAGTTCCTCAGGAATAACTGCATAATTGTCTGGAGAGTGCAGCCCACCTGCAGCTGAGAGCAACCTCAGATAATTACATCAGTTACTCAGGTTCACATCGCCTCAGGAGCGTAAACACAACTCTGTGTGTGTTTGCCCAGTCTGTCTATTCCAGTCACACTCATATCAAAATCTGTTGGAATATCTAGCTCATTAAGATGCCATCCCCTGCCTGAACTACATCACGACAGAAGTTTTCAAGACGAGTGACAGAAAAGTCAAGCAATAAGGCATCCCTTGAGCCGTCAGAAGCGTGCAGTGTCCTACAGCAGGGACAAGCTTTTTTTAATCTGCTGCGAAGAAGAGACGGCGTGTTTCCACATGATAAGTGATAAAATGTTAAGCAAAACTGGCAGGCGTAACTTCACACGCACAGATCTTAATGCATGGCACATTGGCGAGAGTGTGCTCGGAGTAGACAGGACTTTGCCCTGCAGCAGGGCTGGGGTTCAGAGCGAAACTTCAGCTCAGAGAGTGGGAGAAATGGAGGGTAAGACAGAGGGTGTGAAGTTTAAAGTGCTGAAGGGTTTTTACTGCACGAAGGCTCAAGAGTTTCCCAAATTCCCTCATGGCAAATTAAAAATGTGGCTTGCCCCTGGCCTGTTTTACAACCAGAGAGGACAAAGAAACAAGATATGAAGTATAGAGAATGTTAGGCTGTCTCAGATTGGATTTCTTTCCGGAATGTACCTTGGAAACTATAGTTTTCGCTCAAGTACTGTTGTGGCTGCAGTTGTTGTTGAAGCCATATGTCAAGCAGTGTGAGAAGCTTTCTGAATGTGTCTGTCATTTTATTGTGTTTTTATAATTAGATTTGTTATAATGATATGTCAAAATGATAATCAAAATATAATCAAAACTTTCTGCAAATTCGCGGGAGACCGTCTTCTGGCAGCAAGAGAAAAATACCAGAAAGACAACCTGCTTGATCCTGACGAACTATGGAATTGGATCCGTGTTACATTTAACCCCGCGTTAGGTTGTGCCCCACACTCCCCTATAGTGGGAACCAATTTTATTTAGTGTTGGTGTTTATTTTAGTGCTACCTAATGCATGTAATGTAAGTTACCACAGTTTTGTTGTAGTATCATTAAAGGGTTAGTTCACCCAAAAATGAAAATTCTGTCAGCAATGACTCACCCTCATGTTGTTCCAACCCTGTAAGACCATCGTTCATCTTCGGAACACAAATTCGATATTTCTGATATTCGAGAGAGCTGGATCACTCCTGCATACTAGTCTTCTTGAGGAATTGAAACTTGCCAGCCTCGAAAAGTTATTAAAGACATCGTTAAAATAGTCCACGACTTTATTTAAACTATTCACTTCCTTCTCTATGGGCCTCTAATCAGTTAACGCAGTATGATAGCGTAGAGCTACGTCACACGTAGGCTCACTATTGGCCGATGCTGGTCATGTGTGTGATGTTGTGATGTACAATAACAGAAGCTTACGCTATTTAACTAGTAACCTGACTCGAGGCAGAGAGAAAGTAAATGAATAGTTGAAATAAAGTCGTTATTTTTGTTGTTTTTTGTGCACACAAAGTATTCTTGTTGTTTGATAAACTTAAGATTGAGCCACTGAAGTCACTTGGACTATTTTAATGATGTAGGCCTATTTAATAACTTTTCAAGCCAGCAAGTTTCAATTCCTCAAGAAGCCTATGGACTAGTATGGAGGAGTGATCCAGCTCTCCGATTTAATCAAAAATATCTTAATTTGTGTTCTGAAGATGAACGAAGGTCTTACGGGTTGGAACAACATGAGGGTGAGTAAATACTGACAGAATTTTCATTTTTGGGTGAACTAACCCTTTAACAATACTATGTATAGGTATGTTGGTAGAAACTATGGTTATGTTAATTATTGAGTAGATATGTTTTTGTAATGGTTTAAACTTAGCCTGGCTTTTTCATACTCATATTCTAGTCAGAATGTCTGATACTGCTCCGTAGGGCTTTGATTGAGGTGTTTCTTAACCAAACCAGGAAAGCAAAACAAAACTCTGCACTCAATTGGATAGACCTACAACCTATCAGAGCAATGCAGTGAGTGTTTTTATTTATTTTATTTTTTTATGAGATATACGCAAAGTTTTCAACAGAACTCAACTACACGCATGCTGGAAGAAGTAGTAAAATAATGAGCATTGCTTCTTTTGCTTGGTCCTCCATGAGTGCGACCAAAGAAGGAACCACAATGACCACAGGCTTTTCATTGCGTCCCATCTTCTTCAGCGACCATCTGAGCCAGCTTATAAATTAAACTGTTGCCGAATCCTGTGGGATGGACGACAAACACATCTTTCCGATTAACAAATGCCTTGAATGCAGTTCTCTGTTCGTCTTTTAAAATGAAGGTGCTGTCGATTTGACCCAAACACTCTTTGATAATGTGATTAATACGTAACTGCACTGCAGATCATCTGTCCATCATCGTATAAAGCCCGCCCTGGCAATTTGATTGGCTCAACTAATTCTGAACCGATCATAATCACTCCTCAATGGATCCAAACTGAACTTCCTGACCAAAAAAATGTTGTGGGCGGGGTTCGGTCTGGCATCCAGGCTAGTTTAGACTTATATGATGTGATTAATTATGTAATGTTTGATGATAAGAATGTACTTATCATGAGCAATATATGATAAATACTGATGTGATATGATGCCAACACGTATCATACTGCTATAGTTTTTCTTAATTCTTGCTCATCATGCCACTTTGTAGTGTGTTTTGTGGTGAGGTCATTCAGTGGTGTTTTCATTGGCATAAGAGAAGACAGCAGTGCAGTGAGGGGAGGAAGGAAAAGAAAGAGAGTGCCGGCCCTCCCACTGGGGCTTTCACCCTCCGCCAGCCTGTCTGAGAAGTTCTCACTCACTCTCTCCTCCATCTCTGTTGTTCAGGAGTGCAGAGTTCACCGCTGGTCATCTGGAGTAGGACGTCAACCCCTTACCATAATTGTTTTCATGTGGAAACACTGTGGTGACTTCGGTGAAAATCATTTCACTAAACATTTTTGCTTGTGGTATTTCATTGTAGAAACATGTGTCATTCACTAACCACCCATAATCTGGTTTAAGCAGGCATTAAATTAATTTAAATAGCACTGGAACATACAGTATATCGTAAATTAAGTTATTTTCATTCTTTTCACTCTGCAAACACACAAGTCTCATTACATAGTCAAATTATCCAATTAACTCAGCACTATCTATTTATCGCTCACAGAAGTTTGGGATCAGGAGGATTTTTATTTTTTATTTTTTAAGAAATTAATATTTTTATTCATCAAGTAGTTACATCAATCTTTTTTTGTTACAATGTTCTATTCATCAAAGTATCATTGTTTTTCATCATGGTTTAAAAAAAAAATTAAGCAGCACAACTTTTCGACATTTATAATAATAAGAAATGTTTCTTGAGCACCAAATCAGCATATTAGATTAATTTCTGAAGGATCATGTGACACTGAAGACTGCTGAAAATTCAGCTTTCTCATCACAGAAATAAAATCAATTCTAAAATATATTAAAAACAGAAAACAGTTATTTTAAATTGAAATAATATTTCATAAGATTTCTGTGCTTTGGATCAAATTAATGCTGCTTTGGTGAGCATTGGAGACCTCGTTCAAAAAGTGTCTTTTTTCTTTTTCTTTCTTTTTTTTTTTTTTGTGCCGCAGCTGTACTTTTGTTTTTGATTAGGAAAGAAATAATTATTACAATTTTAATACAATGATGGAAAAGATTATGTTTACCAAGCATAATCATGCCCCAACCTTCAAGATGGATAGCAGCATGCGAATCTTGTCTTCCACTGATTTTGTGGGCATGTTTGCACCATTTCCTTTTCCTGAATTATGCACTAAAACTGAGCCTGATTCCCATTAGATTTCCCAATTCGGACAGTTTTTCTTCCTGCACAGTCAATAACCTCAGTAACATTACCCACACCCTACTTTCTTCCTCTTTCTTTTTTTCCTAAAGCAAGCTCTTTTGTGCTTGTGAAAGTGGATCTTGTGGTTAAGTGCGTATGTATTGTAGTGGTAGGATTAAGTACAGTATGTGGGTCACAGCTGGGATAAGCACTCGGGATGGCAGCAGAAGGCAAAATGTCAGTCAGTGTCAACGGCTCTGCCCATGGGGTGGCATCTGTTAAAGACAATCGCGCTTGAGCCAGTGGAAATGGACCCTTCTGCAAAGTGCAGAAGCATCTACTTTTGTAGTTTTGATTTGCTCATGTATTGTTCCCGGCCCTTACACGCGCTCTGACAGACATCAGACCCTCTTTTTGAACAGATTTCCCTGCGGCACCCGTGACAAGGTTCTCTCCGTGTTTCAAAACGTTCAACTTTTTTCGTTTTTATTCTCTTCTCTGAAGTTGCCCGTCCTCTACATGGTGGAATGACATAAATATCTGCTGTGAATTCATAGAGTTTTCTGTTTTATTTCCTGATCAGTGGGTTTTTTCAATCCACACACAGCAGATCTGTCGGCAGGGTCCCGGGTGGAAATTGCTCCAGCCCCCCTGCTGCTTTCGCCGCACATGTGTTCTCCGGTATGGCTGAAATGAGTGTGATTCTGAAAATATGAGAATGTGGAGGAACTCTGTTACCTTTTGTCCTCTGAAGAGGAAGTGACCTCAGCAAAGATTCTGGGTAGACACACTCCACAAGCCCCATATAATTTGACTTGATTTATGATGTGAATTTGATCAGACTGACACAAGAAGAGGTTTGAAATAAAGAGGGGAAATTATTTATTTATTATTTATTTTAATATGGGGAGAGAAGTGTTGTAGGTTCAAATCCAATTCCATGCATATGGATATGGCATTTCTAATAGGTATTATACAATTTTAACGTTCCATATTAGTTTATGAGTATATAAATAAAGTTAATCCAAACAGGATTTAACCTATATAGGGTTCAAAAGTCTGAAATCACTTGTAAAAATGTTTATATTTTTACAAATTTACAATGTTAAATTACAATGTTATAACACAATATAAAACATTTTCATTACAAATATTATTACCACTATTACCAGCGTAATTTAAAAAAATTGAATTGGAATTTTATGTACAAAATTTCATAATTTCTGTATCTCTATATCTGGATGCCTAATATCACCCCAGAGCCACCTTTCTTTTGCAATTTTAATCTGTTTACAGGTTTAAAAGTTAAACAATGCCACATTTTTAATGTGGTCTCAGTGTTTTGGCAATTTATTTTTATTTTTATTTTATTTTTATTTTTTTGCAGTCCACTCAATGTGGACTTGATGATTCTACCCATACCAATATTATTCTCCATTCATTTTAAAGCAAAGTCTGGTATAATCAACCTGTTTATTTCTTGGTTTAAATGATAAACAAGCACACATTTTCAATATGGTCTCCATTTTTTTTTTTTTCTTTTTTTTGCAGTCTACTCAGTGTGGACTTATTGATTCTGCCCATATCAATAACAGTATTCCTCACTATTCATTTTATAGGAAAGTGTGTTTTGTGCTAGTTCAAATTGGCCTCCCACTAGCCTTGTGGAGAGCCCTAGTTGCCAGTTGCTCTGTGTTGAAGTTTGCCCTCACTGTTATCAGGATTGTACATGGAGATGATAACAGCATGTCTCCGTGAATTGAGTCCTCAAGTGAGTGGTCAAGTCAAGTCACCTTTGTTTATAGAGCGCTTTTTACAATACAGATTGTATCAATGCAGCTTCACCGTGATAGACGCAAGCAATGGTGCAAGCAAGCAATGACCAGCTCTTATGATCAGACACTGGACATCCATCTTTTACTGCTCTTCTCATATTGTAGTCTTCCGTGACAAAAGAAAGGAAAAGAGGAGTCAAGCAAGAGGTTACACAGAGGTTGCTTTTTTATAACTTTTATTGTAGTTTCAACTTTGTGTTAGATGGTTCTCTTTTTAATTATATTAAAATACACCATTTAAAATAGTCTGGTACCCTCCTCCTCCCCAGCTCCACTTGCCTAGATCTACTACAAGATTTATCGAGTGTCTCTGTATCTATTAGCAATAGCAGAGCAGATAGGGCTGGGCGATAAATCGTTTTTATCGATTTACTCGAATTTGTAGTTTGCGCCGATTTGCGCCGATTTTCTTGAATGAAAATCGGTTTTCTCTTTAACAACCGCCGACGCGGCCATCTGGGCTCCCGTAGTTCCGACCGCGCTCAGCGCTTATGATAGAAATACACCAACAACATGGCAAATGAACAAGACCGCGGCAGCAGAAGCACACCCGCCGAAAACATTTATAAGCTGAATCTGCAAGGCCGCCAACTCTCACAAATTTACTCTGTGAGAGACGCAATTGTCACTTTTTACACTCTCTCACGCACACATCCATTTCTCACGCAGAGAAACATCGCAAAGCAAAGAGCAAGGACACTGACACCAACAGACAGAGCAGGTTGTTATTGATATGAGACAGATTCTCAGCTCTCAGATTCTGACAATTTTATTGCAAAATTCAAACAATAAACACCGTTTTGGCGCTTGTAAATGTGACGTGATCACGTGAAAGATCACTAACAGATCTCAGTTCAAGCGGCACGTTAACCGATCATCTGTTAACGTTACTCTTTACTGCTAACTTACCAAAATAAAATACTGATTTATTTTTTTTTACAATCCTAATCCACCCATTTCATGTTATGTTACATTTACACTATTTACAATGACAGGGTCTGCTCTCTTGTCTTTTTGGCTTGTTGTTTCTGATTTCACTTTAATCCAGATAATATCACTGAAGGGAATATCAAAACAAAATAAAGTTAAAACTTGTTTTGAACAATTTCTTCTCATATGCAGATTGATTTTATGTAGGGACAGAAAAAAAATCGATTTAAATCGATTAAATCGAATTTTTTTGTGAAAAAATTAGGGAGGCTATATCGCCCAGCCCTAGTAGCAGATCTATTCTACCAAAACCAAATTCATTAACATTGCCATTTTCAATAACATACTAAAGTTAAGAATTTTATGGCAAACATTTAAGTTCGTTTTAAAATCCATGCCTTTCTATAGCAACTTTTGGTATCTGGATATCTTATAATCTTGTTATTGTATTTAATTCATCACATAACAGTTTAGGATATTAAAGCAGTATTAATTATTTCCTATGGGGAAAGTCTCTGTCAACATTTTGCATGAATGTGGCAGTGACTCTGTGAATGTAAAAATGTGCTATCCTCCTCACTGTAGTACTACACAGTCTTTGTCTCAGTTATATCACAGCTTTGTGCTTCTGCCAGCGACAAAACTCTCCCACACAAGTTTGCCTTCTCCATTGGCAGATTATTAAAAGAAAATGTACAAACAGAAATGACAATATGTAAAGTGCAATTAATATTCTAATATCGGATTCGGTATTATGAAATGATTGCTGAGTAGAGTGCACCGGCCTGATATTTACCTCGGCTTTGAGAAGCAGGGCTTTGTTATTATGTCAATAGTGTGTCTGCCTCCGGTTGTGTGTGTTTATATATATATATATATATTTTTTTTTGCCTCAAGAAAAAAGGGCCTTTTTTACTTCCTCTGTTTGGTTTTAGCTTGTCATTCTACAAAGCCCTGCGTGTGACATGTTTTCTCATTAAGAGAAGCAATAACTTTGATAAATCATTCCGCCTGCCAGCCCAGCCCCTCTGTTGGTATTAGAAAAGCTAATTGAAATTCTCTCTCTCTCTCTCTCTCTCTCTCTCTCTCTCTCTCTCTCTCTCTCTCTCTCTCTCTCTCTCTCTCTCTCTCCTCTCTCTCTCTCTCTCTCTCTCTCTCTCTCTCTCTCTCTCTCTCTCTCTCTCTCTCTCTCTCTCTCTCTCTCTCTCTCTCTCTCTCTCTCTCTCTCTCTCTCTCTCTCTCTCTCTCTCTCTCTCTCGCTCTCTCTCTCACTGCTCTCACTGACGCTGTGGATTTTCTCTTTTCTGTTGTACTCTCTTCTTGTTGACACTTCAAAGGCTTGTGAGCCTGCAGTTGTGTCTGTTGGGTAGTGCTGGAGAGTACAAATATTTGTTCCCATTGTAATAGCGTTTTCAATTGAACTGCGTATTTGTGGTGTTGTATTTAATTAACTTAATGTTAGGAAAACATTAATGTTGGTCAATTTTTTTTGTTTGTTTTTGAAAGAAATATCTTGTGCTCTCCAAGGCTGCATTTATTTGATCAAAAATACAGTAATATTGTAAAATGTTAAAGGGTACATATCATGCTTTTAAATCATTAATTTTTACATATAAATCATACATTTGTGATCTATATAAAGCATAATTGCAATGCTTGGGTCTGAATTCCTCATTATTATAGCTCCACAGGCCCCTTTTCTACCCCTTTTCTGATGTGCATCTGTGAGCAACTCGTTTTAAAGCGGCCCCTTTAAATAAAAAGGAGATGTGTCATACCCCGCCCACTCTCCAGGTAGTTCACGGTCGGTTAAAATCCACCCGTTCCGCCATTTTTGTAGTTTGATTAGAGATATATGAATATATACTATAGCATCAAAGAACATTTTTATTCACACGTTAACAAAATGTCAACAATGGAAGACTTGTCCATCAAGCCTTACATGTTCGAGCCAGAGCGAGCGATTTGAAAAATACGACGACGAATAACAAAGTCTCATCCCAAGACGTCATACTACTGACGCTTTTGACCATACGTCAACATCCGCCATTTTAGGGTACCCTTTAACATCAGTTACATGACGATACTGGGACGTCATACAACTGACGCTTTACCTTTAACGTCAGTTAGGTGAAGGGGTAGGTTTAGGTCTGGGGTAGGGTTAGGATTAGATAACGTCATATAACCGATATTAAAGGGTACCCTAAAATGGCGGATGTTGACGTATGGTCAAAAGCGTCAGTTGTATGACGTCTTGGGATGAGACTGCGCTGCAACGAACCTGCAGAACAACGTCTTCATATGATGTATTGCAGTGGTATGGAACTGTATTGTGTTATTAGTGAAAGTCGACTAACGTTATTTCTCTTGTTAAAACAAGCACAAACAAGATAAATGACTACGGTCTAATCTTACCACTAAAAATCTGTTTTGATATGATACGTTTAGAAAAGCATCACAAAACACAGCAGCTAAATGACCATTGATGAAACTCAGGAACAATAATACTCCAGACGTGTAACGTTACTTCAAAACAAAAACAAAGAAAGACAAAGGTACTGCTAAACCATGACCACCATGTGTTTTAAGAAAGTAAAGTACTTTATTTTTATTAACGATATTTACAGCTTATCAAAATGCTCTGTTCGTCGTCTCCAAAGATAGAAGGAATTTACCTCTCATTCAGACGAAGTCGATCGGCAAACCCTTCTTTAGTGCGAAGGTTGTTGAAGTTGGAATCCTTGAAGTGCTTCGGGTCACTACATCCAACAACCGAACATTTTGACTTGCCCTCTCGTAACTTCTGCATAATTGAGCTTGGACTACAAAATTGGAGCGAGAAATAATAATGGCGAATTGCTCGAAGTGTTAGGCTAGCAGTCAATGTCCTTATTTGTCAGTCTGCAAATACTGTGACGTAATTGTTCAAAAAACATCATAGAGAGCAAAATCTGAACAGGTTGCAAAATATGACCAAATCAGAATATAAAGATATAAACGAAGCACCTGGAGAGAATAATTTCATCTTTTCTGTACTTATAAACACTCCAAATACACAACAAAATGCATTAAGTGCATGTAACATTGTCTTCATTTTCACTATTGACCTATTAATTTAATGCATCACTGCTAAATATTTCTTTAAAAAAATCTTACTGACCCCAAACTTTTGAATGGCAGTGTGTGTGCGCGCGCGTGTTTTTGCCTTAGAATATTATTTTTGTTAGTAATAGTAGAAGTAGGGATGTCACGGTACCAAAATTCCAGTAGTCGGTACCGATACCATTAAAATGTCACGGTTCTCGGTACCAATTTCGGTACCACAACAAAATTAGGTTTTTTTTTAAATTTTATTTAACTACTTGAAAAAAATATATTAAATTAAATTCAATCACTTTATTATTTATGATGGTACATTTATGAAAGCTTTGAAGGCTATAGCATGTTGTTTAACGAAAATATTGATGATACTGAGAAATATTGTTTATAATAAAAATCAAGTGAAAAATACAGCATTCAGTGGATTTAGGCTACAGTAGTATTTTTAATAAATGGAGACGTAGTTAAATATATTGTACAGTAGCCTAATATAATTATTTCTGTCCATTTCTTTAAGTTAAACCAAACTTTTATTTTGACGGGTTGCCGTAGAGACCTTTGACTTTCTGTGTGTGTATGATATATGATATGATACGACCCTATGGATATGATGATAGTTTTTCTCAAATGAAACGGTAAAATGCTTATGAAGTGACTCTCGGAGATGGAATCATGAATCATGTCATCATATCGATGAGGCAGCAGAGACTGAAAACAGCGCGAGCGTCACTCTTGCTTCAGTGTTTGTGTGTGTGTGTGAGAGAGAGGTAACGTTAAATGAAACTGCGCGTCTGCGCCGTTAATTCACATAGAGACAAGCAGAACATGCAGGGTTCATATTTAAACGGTAAAATGCTCATGAAGTAACTCTCGGAGATGAATGGATCATGAATCATGTCATCATATCGTGAGGCAGCAGAGACTGAAAACAGCGCGAACGTCACTCGTGCTTCTGTGCGTGCGTGTGTGTGTGTGAGGTAACGTTAACGTTAAATGAAAGCGCGCGTCAGCGCCGTTCATTCACAGAGACAAGCGCAACATGCAGGGTTCATATTTAAATAGTCGTTTTGCTGTTTAGTATACACAGAAACCACATCAGCAGCGCCGCTGCTTTCATGAAGAGGACGCAACTTCACGCCCTTCGTGCATGCATGCGCATCCAGATCCGGGTTTGACCGGGTATTCGGTACCACCGGCACTTGGTACCGTGACGTTTAAATTTTTTTAGTACCGACTTGGTACCGAAGTACCGAATATTTTGACAACACTAAGTAGAAGTAAATTGCATGACATGGTTGATCATGTGACGTCAACATGGCAGCACTCATGAGGTGACCTGCTTCCTGTTAAAGGTTGTGTAGGTCAGAATTGAAAAAAAAACTTCTAAGTACTCTGAAATCTAAAATACTAAGTACTCTGAAATCTAAAATAAATCTAAGTACTCTGAAAAAGAAAGTATAAAAATCGAGTGTCTGTAGACCTCTCACGACTGTTTTAAAGACAGCTCATTATTTCCATTCACTTCACCCCCTCCCTTTCTTGGCTCCTTCCAAAGCCACGCCCCCAAAACACATGAACGCGCAACTCCGACAGCTGAGCTGAAGACGCATTATTTACCTCAGACGAGCGGAGAGGGGAGGAAGAAGTGCATGTAGTGACATCATGTCAGAAACACATGTAAATAAAAAATCTAACTATCATTATGAAGATAAACAAATAAGTTGGATTTTATTACTCTCTATCAAGCTAGCATATTGATATTGGTAAAGCTAACAATATTGATTCGCTAACGAGCTAGTTAGTTATCTATAAGGCAAAGCTAAAAACAGGTTGCATGATGCACGTTTTTCCATTGCCATCATTTACACTGTGATGAAGAGGAATTTCATGTAAGATTCATTACATATATATGGTGTTCTGCATGTAAGAGTTTGCTTGATGAAAGCATTGTTGATTCTGATGAGGACTACACACCCGAGACAAGTAAGTTACCCATAGACAGTATAAGACAGCAAGTACCGCATCGTCAGCTCGAGGACAGATCCGTGGTCGAGGGCGAAGCAGAGGATTTTGCTATTAGGGTCCGAGGAAGTAGAGGCCGAGGACGGGGTAGTCGAAGTGCAGGGCAAGGAGCACTTTTTAGACAAGAGGACCTGCGTCGGGTTTTGCATCTTCAAGCTCAAACAAGCACGCGAACAGGTACGATCTGGATACGCGCAAGTGGGCAGGTCCTGTGTGGCAAAAGGGTGGTTGCCATGGTTGCGAGAGAGTGACAGTCGCCTAAGCCAATTGTTTCGTCCCATTGATTCGTCCCGGTTCGAACTAATGAGCTGCGTTTAGTGCACATTAAACGGTCTAGAGTCACTCGATTTTTATACTCTTTTTTTTTCAGAGTACTTAGATTTTAATTATGCATTGATATATATAGAAAGTTTAAACAAATATGGTAAAAAGTTTTTATAAAATTCTGACCTTCAATACCTTTAAATAAAACATTTTTCTTGTAGACTGAAATACTTTTAATTTCTTTGTGTACAGATTTTTTAATCAGCAAAGAAAATTACAGTCATGTTGATGCCCTAAAAAATAGGTTTCCATTTTATTATGCAAAACAGAACTCTTTATTTTTAATTCGGAGGTGAGATATGGCATGTTTTGACAGTGTTTGTAAGAACAGTCCTTTTGTGCTGATAAACTCTGCGCTCATATGCAATGTGTGGGCGCACATTTCTGAGCATCTGAATTATGAGTGTGTCTTCATGAAATCAAAGATGAAATTTCAGTCAGCAGTTTTGTACCACCCAATTCTGTCTTATCTCTAGTTGTGTTTGTGAGCGCTAACAGACAGGGTTCCGAATGACTCAGAAGAGATGTTGAGTGGAAGACGTCTGAGCACATTATAAATGACAGCCCAACATTTTAGTGGCAGGACTAATTCATAAGAGAACACCGACTGCCTGTGGATAGCACGCCCCATGAGGCACAGAACAGCTGCGCCACGAGCGGCACACATATTCTCCAGAAGTGTATCTTACATCAGTACATCATGAGAGTTCTGCGGCTGAGAATGATTATACCGTTCGAGATGGAACAGGGCCTCATGACTCACTCTCGGCTCAGGGGACGAAACAGGTGAGGGAAGATTAGTCTGAAGAAGAAACGTAGCTTCATTGAAAGCGAAAATGTATGGATGGTAAGAATGCATCGATGTATCAGAAAAATAATCACTATCAGACATAAAAGCAGTTGTCCTCGCTATCACACTTTGAGTGATGGTTTAAAGGGAAATAACACACGCAGTTTCTGCCAATTTCATTAATCTTGAGTACCTACACTTAAAAAAAATGCTGGGTTGTTTCAACCCAAATTTGGTCAAATATGGACAAACCCAGCTGTTGGGTTAAATTATTTTATTAAAAGATAAAATAAAATTTGGGTTAAAACAACCCTACATTTTTTGGCATGTATATTGCATCCTTTATATCTCTGAAGAGCCTTTATTTTTATCAGATTTATAATAGACAGATACGCTGGTAACTCGAGTCTTTCAGAAAACAGCCGAGCATCGCTGCCGACGACTTGCGTAACCCGAACTTGCACGTTGATGGGCGTTGCTCTTTCTCTCGCTCTCACTCTGGTTGATATGTGCACTCTCTTCCAGGAGAAGTCTAGCCTAGAAATCTAGACGTACCCTAGCGGCAGCAAAAATTATTTTGCTGCAAAGTGTGGTCTAGCAACTCTCCATTGACTTTCGAAGTGGAAAATCCAAACTCTGGTCTGGCCAATCACATCGTGTATAGAGTTGGTGGGCGGGCTTAACACAATGACGGCAGAGTTGTGACGGTTCTGCGTCGTGATTTCCATAGGTGATTTCCCTGATACTTAAACAAACAAGACGCAGCTGGCGAACAGCGGTCTTTCTGGCCGCGACTCGGATGACTTGGAGTTAAGAACGTAACTTAAGTCATTCTTAAAAAGGAAGATGTGTTCAGAGTTTTGACGACCGGATAAGGCAAAAGTTAAATATATCAACTTTCTCCGCTGGAAGAGAAAACCATGGGGAAAACGCATGGGACTCACTCAGCCACAGCCATCATCGCTCTGGTTGGTTAGCGTTATCCTATGGCGTGCAGAGGGATATCGAAAGACAACCTTTTATCCCGCCCCCCGGATTGAGGTATGCCAATTGTGAGTTCCCAGACCTAACATCTTGATAGGTCTGGTTTGCCAGGCTAGGAGAAGTCCCCATACAAGGAATTACGCCCTCTTTGGCGTCATACATGGTAATTTCCAAAACCTACACGGATCTTAAAGGAGTTTATTTTCCACAGAAATACTCCATCATGCATCCAACTTGTTTTTTTTTTTTATCTTTGGCCATGCTTAGCATGAGAATCCAACTATTTATTTAAAAGTGTAAATAAGTCAGAATGCATGCTATAGCATTAGACATTCCCTTTAAAAACAGCTGAGGATCAGGGCCAATTATATCTTGTCAGTCAAAAGGCGGTGTTGCCCAAAAGAGGTTGTTTTTGTCAGCCCCGGATCTAATCATAGGGGTAACCCACCTTCGCTTGGGTGCCGCCATTGTAGCAGACCATCACCTGGAGTTAGCATTCCATTGACTCCCATTCAGTGGCGGCTGGTGAAAAATATCTTAGGTGGGGCTGTGTCATACTTGGCATTTCAATAGTCTGGTAACCATGGAACTCAGGTCTATTAGCATTGTGGCATGCTCTTCCTCAAGACATATGTCAAGAATCCACCCTTCTCTCCATTAAAAACCTCTCAAAAACACTTAAAAAACATCATCTTTGATGTGAGGTTTATTTTTTTCAAAATTTCTTAACCTATATTGTAAAGCGACCTGGGGTGTTGGAAAGGTTATATAATTAACAATTCTATTATAATTAATTTTAATAACCACCCAAATACAGTTTAAGGATACTAGTGCTCTGTGAAGAAGTAATTATTTAATGCCAATATTAAAAGGTTGAGCCAATCGCTCACAAAAACAAACGTAGTGCATAAACTTTCCATTTGAAATTGAACTCAAACAATATACTTAGTGATTGCTTAATTAGCTGATTAAATAAAAAAAAGTATTACTCACAACAATTTTGAGTGATTTTTCAAGCAAATATTCCACATGTACAGTAAATGAGACTTGTCCTGACTTTAGTAGTGGTGCACATGGGCGCGGTCACGGCCGCGCGCTTGCTTAGGGCGCTAGAATAAATCGCCCATAGCTGACTAGATTTGAGCTCGCTGATTGGCTACAGTTTATGTCAATCATTTATATCTTAAATCAGCGATTGGCTAAGCTGCTCCAGAAACCCGCCTTCCTGGGGCGATTTCTCCAGCGCCCAGAGCTGATCACGTGCACTCTATGCGTGCACTTCAGGAAGGGGAAGTGTAGAAAAACCAGACATTTTGAATTTCTATTTTATTTTTCACATATACTGGGTGCATTTAACATCTCAAACACACTAATATTGACAATTTGTATACATGATTTATGTATTTACTTATTTATTGCATTTGGCTCATAAACTGTGGTCTGGCTCATCGAGGGAGGGCGGCGCCCTAGCGCCCTCTATTGGCCAGCCGCCCCTGCTCCCATTCATTTTGGTGTCACTTTGACAAAGAATAACTTTACATCTGAGGCGTCCAAAGACTCCATTTGTCCATTATTTATTTCTTAAGAAACAGAACAATGGATGAAATGCTCTGTTACTTTGTATCTTACGTTATGGCCCTGTGGAAGCCGTTTTTGTTAAAATAGTTTAATGACTGCGTCATAACAGGAGAGAAAGCTTGTAGGCAATCTTTTATTGTCTATGAGGCAATCGGGTGGACATAGAGGCATAAAGTCAAGGTAGAAGCCCATAGATAGAGAGTTCATAAAAGCAACGGGAGAAAATGTTTCAACAACAGATTTGTTTCTGATTTCAATTCGGATTTGTGGCTCAGTTTGAGCCTACGCAGTACGCTTGGCTAACAGGAAGTGAGTGCTTCTAATGGGCTTCAACTTTCTCTGTTGAAATCTATGGGGTCGCTGTGTCCATTTCTTTTACTGTCTATGGATCTAATGCGGTTATGGGAAGGAGTGTGACATTCCAAAATGAGCTCTAAGCACCAATCACAACACACTAATCTAGCTGACCAATCAGAGCACATTTTGCTTTTTAGAAAGAGGGGCTTCATTGAGAGAGGAAGTAAACAGAGCGTTTCTAATGGACTGGGAAGAGATGTGCTGCAATAATGTAAAATATGTGAAAATATGCTGGTTTATTTTTACATTTAAGCATGAAAATCTATTCTAGTAGGTCCTAAAAACAAAATCAAGACTTTGTAAAAGGGCATAATAGGTTCTCTTTAACAGATACAACTTTTGAAATGCATTAGTAAATGTTGAGATTAACACATTAACTAAGAGTAATAAATGCTGCAGAAGTATTGTTCATTGTTAGTTACCTAATGTACTCATACAGTTAACAAATGAAACCTTATTTTTAAGTGTTATTCTGTTAATGTGAGTTATGAATGTTAATGTGAGTGATGTGTTTTCTGTTTATAACTGAGACCAGGTACACTGAAACATGGAAAAATGTTGAAGAGAATAAAATATTATTTTGTAGTATTATTAGGCCTGTGCGATTAATCGCATCCAAAATAAAAGTGTGTTTACATAATATGTGTTTACTGTGGATAATTCATATGTTAATATAAATACACACATGTATATATTGAAATGCATGTATATATGAAATATTTGCATGTATATACTGTGTGTATATATATATATATATATATATATATATAATATATATATATATATATATATATATATATATATATATATATATATATATATATATACATATTTTTTTTTCTTAAATATATACATATACGTGTATTTATATATACAAAATAATTATACATACAGTAGTACACACACATACAGTCAACACAAAGTTATTTTGGATGTGATTAATCGCGATAAATTAGTACACAGCCCTAATTATTAGGGGTGTAACGATTTTCGAACCGAACCGAAAAACCACGATACTGAACTCACGATTCGAATCGCGATACTGTCATTGCGTACCGAACACGCCCCGCCCTCGAATTTAGGTTAAAAGTCTACAACCTTTAATGTTATAGTAATGTGCGGCTCCCTATATAGTTTACAGCATAGCAGATTTTTTTAAATCCTTGTGAAATGTTAAATTGTAATTGAATTAATTTAAAGACAAAGACCCTTTTTTTCATTAAACCACTGGTAAAAAAAGAAAGAAAAAAAGCCATTTTAGCTTTCAAAACCGAACCGAATCGAACCGAACCGAGATGTCAAAACCGTGGGAAAACCGAACCGTCAGTTTTGTGTATCGTTACACCCCTACTAATTATATATTATTTGTTTTAAAATTGTGTAATCAGCAGATGTCATTCCAAATAATCAGATATTGGTATCGGCACAGACTCAGAATGTGTGTGTGTAGGGAAACTGAGAAAATGTGTCTTCTCAGTTGGGAAACTGAGAAAATACAGCCTGAGAGATACAATAGGATTTTTTTTTTACTGATTATGTTTGAATCCCTGTTTGAGGTTCAAGACTATTAGGGATAAAGTTATAATTTGGTTAAGGGTGGGTTTAGGGTTAGGGTTCAAGAGTTAGACACTTGGGCATGGGTTAGGGTAAGAAGCAAGAAATGACATTGTGTCAATGAATGTACTCACAAAGATAGATGTAGAAGAATGTGTGTGTGTGGTAGTAGACCTGTGGGAACCTCATCAGCAGTCATTGTTACAATGAGACGTCTCCACTTTCTGTGTTCACGTCTCAATGGAGAGTGATTGCTGAAAAGAAACCTGTCACTCAAATGCAGCGGCCCGTCCTGTCATCTATAGTGCTCTCACGGAGATGGCACTGAGTGTCAGCCTTCATTCTCTCTCTCAGAACAGAACGAGTCCGATGCCAAGTGCCGGGTCTGAGGGAATGCTCTCAAGCTCCATTGGCTCTCAAGTTCCTTCCAAATTAGGGCCTTTTGTGGCCAAACTTGGCTGCGTCTGGAAGCGAACGTCGTCAGGAGCCCCTTTCTTTTCAGTGTGAAAATAGACAGATTTCCCGAAGTGAGTCAACCTTCTCCTTTCAGAGCCGTCACATGCACGCTCCTCAAAGAGGAGTCAATGGGCTCTGTGTGGAGATGAGAGGAGTGTTTAGAGGATGTAAACAGGGAGATGAGGAGCTCGGCTGTACGCTGATGGTTTTTTTTGTCTGTAGTCTATAAGGGCTTTTAACTTTGTGACTGTCAGTCAGCGAGTCGAGGGGTTTGTCTGATTGAGATGAATGTGAGGAGGAAGATGGGAATTTTAGGGGAAGGATTTCCATGACAGCCGTCAGGTCTGTGGAATGAGGTGGCATACATTGATGCGTCCTCCAAAAAAGTCCCCTGAAAGCTTCTGCGTGGTGTCCTTTTACCTTTCAGTCAAATTCCCATGAGACCATGGTGTGTGTGTGTGTGTCTGCATTGATGTTCATGTATGTTCTTGACAATGTCAGTGTCAATTGTCTGCCTGAGAATACAGCCATGGTTGGGTAATGGTCTCCTGACCATACGAAAGCCTTTGCTGCTCCTAGTGAACGTCTGCTTATCCATTTTAGGCACCAGGGGACGGATTCTGAAAACATTCTTAAAAATGAAAATTCACTAAACTGCTGTTTTCTTCTTATTTCCTTACTTAAAGGGATGGTTCATCCAAAAGTTTTTTATTATTTCTTTTGTTTATTTAATAAAGTTCTACGTAAACAACCAAGAAATGTATAGCAAGCACAAATATATTGGCTCAAATCTTGTTTTTATTTAGAAGTGTTTTCTATCTGTAATGAAATATACTTGCATTTATAATTGACATTTCTGTCAACACATTGCATTCTGGGATGCTATGACATCCTTATCTGTGACACATATATGTGATTATTAACAGCTGTGATACAAAATAATCCTATCTCGACAGGCAGGTCACTATGATTTGAAGAAGAGCTTGTGTGTGTTTATGCATAATTTGTGGCTAAACATTATATAAGACATGACATCTAAGTTCATTATTTTTTTCTTATTATGCCCCTCTCTGATATGAATGGGATAATGGTTCTTTTCTGTGGCAGAAGTAAAATGCTATTTTTCCCTTATCGGATGAGAGTGTGACATGTCCTCAACTAGCGCTGCCAATTATCAAGAGTACCTGCGGTTCATATCAGCGTGAAGCAGCAGAATCTCATGTACCGTCTCTCTAATAAGACCCCAGCAAGAGAACGGCCGCTGAGTCTTACAAGCCACAAAACAACAGCCTCTGCCTCTCTCTCTCTCTCTCTCTCTCTCTCTCTCTCTCTCTCTCTCTCTCTCTCTCTCTCTCTCTCTCTCACACACACACACACACACACACACACACACTCACACCTGTGGGCCACCACTCAGGATTAATGCACATATATTATTAAAGTTCTTCTTCAGCTCAGAGTCTGTTATGGTGTAATGAAGCTCTGGGGCCCGATTCTTCTTACGTTCGCTAACTCACTTAGCTGGATTTGATTGTTGGCGATTTGGCATGATCTTGGATTGTTTGGTTCTTTAACACTCATCCTGGACTTGCAGTCATAGCAACAGGTGCACAAGCTTAAACCTGCGAGCATGCTTATTTTGTGTTAACAGGATTAGAATCGCGGCTTTATAAGCGGAGGTGATGCAGGAAGTCTTTAAGCGCAGTGCAATTGTGTGTACTTTTTGTGAGATACAATTTATCCTCTTGACTCGTGAGGATGTCGTTAACTTTACATTATTAATTTGATGGAAACACAAAAATGATTTGACTCGTCAGGCTTTAATAACAGTGCAGGCAAGTTACTATTGCGATTCTTATCCAGATTAGTAATAGTATAGCAAATTTTAAAAAGGCAGTTGACAGACTAAAATCTCTTTGTGACTATTTGTGACTATTTTGATTTGTGACTAGTGACAGTGACTAGTGACTATTTTGATTTGTGACTAGTGACAGTGGCAACGGTTCCGTATGGCATACCACCTACCTCCCAACACAATATTTGGACAAACACCAACCCTTATTCATGCAAAATACACAGGAACGTAATAACTGTAATTACTATGCAAACTATACAAATAAACCAATAGATTCTTTGAGTTTTTCAAGAATTCTACGAAACCATAGCGTGGCGACCTGGACAGAGCAAGTCAGAGTCTTTCAGTTTCAACCACAGCCAGTTGCTGCTCCTTTCTGCTGCTTCAGATAAGTTCTTGACTGTGAGACGCAATTCTTGGCCTCTGAATCTGACATCTCTTATGAACCGGGTTGTAGAGTGTGCCACAAGTCCTCGACAACCCACTTCCACTGGATAAACCTGGGCTCTCCATCCTCGCTCTTCTGCTTCAGTGGCCAGATGAGCATACAGCAGTTTCTTCCTCTCAAATGCTAGCCTGGATGCCAGCCCGAACTCCGCCCACAACATTTTTTGGACGGGAAGTTCGATCTGGACTCGATCCATTGAGGAGTAATTATGATCTGGCAAGAAAAGTCGGGCCAATCAAATTGCCGGGCGGGCTTTATACGATGATGGACAGATTGATCTGCAAGTAATCATCACATTATCGTTTCCCTCAGAGATGACTGCAGCTGTCGCGTCTGTTGTGAAATAAATCGACAGCGCATTGATTTTAATAGACAAACAGAGAACTGCAATCAAGGCATTTGTCGATTGGAAAGATATTTTGCCGTCCTTCCCACATGATTCGGGAAAAGTGTAACTTATCAGCTAGTTCCGATGGTCACTAAGAAGATGGGACGTAATGAAAAGCCTGTGGTCGTTGTGGTTTCTGCTTTGGTCGCACTCATGGAGAAGTAAGTAAAAGAAGCAACACTCGTTATTTAACTTCTAAAATAAGTAAGTTATGTAGTTGAAAACTGCGCTATGCAAAGCTTACTGCGTTGCTCTGATTGGTTGTAGGTCTACCGACTATCCAATTGAGTGCAGAGTTGTTGTTTTTTCCTGGTTCTGTTACGACACGCCTCATAATCAAAGCTTAATGAAGCGGTCTCAGACTCATATTCTCATTAGAATATGAGTATGACGAAGTCAGGCTACTCAAATGCCTCATCTACAGCATCCTGCATGACACTGTTAACTCTGTCAGTTGAACAATGCATGCACTAAACAATATCTGGTCGGAGGTTAGTGGTAGCAATCTCAGGTGAAAAATTAAGATGTTGATCAAGATCAGCCAGCATCTTCCAGTCCCTAGCAGCTTCCAGTTGTCCTAGGCGAGAATTGGTTTTAACAATTTTTCTGAGTGGTTGCTCGCCTGGGCAGAGGAATATTGTCTTCTGTGTGTAATGTTTTGCTAGAAAAGGTGGCAACTTATTGGTCAGGTTACGCTTGTCTTCCAATGCTAAAGCCAAACATCACAGTACTTGTTCATGGCACCAAGTATACCGACCTTTGCTAAGAGCCACCTTACATCCTGTCAAAATGTGCCTTAATGTGGCAGGTGAGGAACACAAAGGACAAGAGGGATCCTCTCCTACCCAGAGGTTTAGGTTTAGGTAGTCCAGGTTTTGTGGTGATGGGAGAACATCATATGTTTGACCAGAGGCCTTGCCAGCCCATCTTGCGTTGTTCCACACTCTCCCATCTCATCTACTCTCCTTGCTTGGCCTGGGAAATGGCCTTTATACACCTCATCCTCTCCTCCTGCTTTCGCACCTCATTGACTACCAGCTTCCTCATTTTAGCTGGGCCTGCCCTGTACCATTTAGGAGAAGCTAAACTGAGCCCAAAACCCCCAGATTAAAACAGATTCAGGTGCCTTTAGCACTGTTTGGGCCTCTTGATGTAGTGTAGCGTTGATACGCGAGAAGAGCGTCATCTGTTCATGTTTTCAACGTTATAGGTAAGCCATGTTAATGGTAGTGGGGGAAAAGCAACGTAAAATATATTTGTTGTTATCGCACTAAAGTTAAGTGTATTGGGATATTTTGTGTTTTAAACTGCTAAAGACCTAAATTCAGAGTAATGTAGAGAGTTTTTTGGTTTTGTTTTTCCTTGTAAATGTGATTATTGCATGGTGGCTAATGCAAAGCTATTTGTGATAATATAAAGCAGCACAAGCTTACTGTTGAATTACATGTGCATGGAAATGTACTTTGCTAGTTTAAAACTTAAGCTGAGTTCATGTTGTCAACATTATAGATACCGTGCTATGGAATAGACGGTCAAGCCCGAATCGCAAACCCCTTTGTGTCTGAGTCCCCGCTCTATACGACCACCCACGAAGATACATAACAAACTGGAGAGCAGCAGTGGCGGTGGTGGTGCTAGAAACCAGTGAGGGTGCGGGAAGAGAGAGAAGAGGGTTACATTTAAAATTCCCACTGGGGGGAAATGTGATCAATAACTAATGGCAACATATTTTCTTGTAGTGTTTCACAGTCACACATGTAGACTTTCACAAGTCAAAGCAATTCATTACTCTCACGGTTTAACAGTTGATATGACTGGACAGCTATTTGGATTATAGGCCTACTTAATTTAATGCAGCAACAAATGATTGTACAGTGTACTAGGATAGTTTAAAGTTCATTGACCAGTGAAGGTTTTGCTGCTGTACTCCTGGCCTCTGGCTGTGGGTCTGAGGAAGAGCATGTACCAACATGCTTGTGGTATGTTGTTGTTTGTGTATTTATAAAAGACAGTTTTCCTATTTAGCCAATGTCATTTTAAAATATGATTGATGATTTTATCACTGGATGAACCACTTTTTAAAATACTGCAGATAATTTTGAGGAAAAGCAAAGTGAAGTTCTGCGAGCCACAATTTTGACAGCTTTGACATTGTTATCCAAACCATAATTAGTTTCTTGCTGTGTTTTGTTGTATGAAGACAATTGAAGCTTAGCTTATTTACCTACGATTTTTTGTCATAACTCTCTGTAGTGCGTTTGTTTGAAGATTGTGAATCCTGATCCCTGTGGTGACAAGGCTTCTTTATAACTCGGGAATATTTGGCAGTCGCCAGGACGTTTACATTGAGCTTGAACTCAAAGTTCCTTCCATTCAAAACATTCCCACTGGTGTGATGCAACATCGGTCAGTGCGAATGTGTTTAGAGCCCTGCGATACAAATTTTTCCAGAAGTCAGTGCATTTGTGTGCATGTTATGGGTGTGTATGTGTGTCCTACAGTTAATCTGTCTTAACTTGCCACTTTCTGATGTCATTCCTCAGAGCAAGAGGTTGAGGAGTTTGCTGCACAGCTGTAAGTTGTGATCGACTTCATTGTGTTTGGCCAATAGAGCACCTGCATCAGTCACTGGGGTACAAATATTAATACACCAAGCCCTGTTCAAACAAACCGCAGCACTGACTAAACCACCAGTCCACCAGCCAAAACGTATCGAGACCAGGTGTTCAGAAAACAGACCAGAGATGCAGTGTATCCAAGGTCCACACCTGCCAATGAGCGAATTCATTGTGAACCTCAAGACATACTGTGATATTGCTCCCCAGTTTTCTTTTTAGTGGCTCAAAGTGATGAATATTCCACTTTTATATTTTTTTGGAGGGAAAACAACATTAAGGTATTTCAGATGAACTTGCTGATAAATCTAGAAACAAGGTGGCTGAAAATAAATGGGGTTGATGTTGAGTGTTAAAGAGTGTGCTGGCACAAATATTAGATTAAATAGTGCAGTATTGAATACGATGCAACTAGGGCTGCTCAATTATTAATCAATTTTCTTAAATCTCAAATCTTTTTGCATTTCTTCTTATTGTTGCACTTTCACATAAGCACAAATCAATGATTGTCAACTCATAAACAGGGTTTATTTTGCCTCATATAGTTTGACTTTTTCCCTTAAAATTAAATTTCAACAATTTTTAACTCACCAATTCTCACAATTGCGAGTTTATATCTCACAGTTCTTATAATTGTGAGATATAAACTCAGAATTTAGAGAAATGTTAGGAATTATGACGTGAGAACAGTCAAAATTACCCTTTTTTATTTATATTTTTTTATTCCGTGGCATAAAGAAGCTTCCAATATTGTTGACGATTATGCTAAATAGGTCAATACATTTATGGTTAAAACATGTATATTTGTAAATAATTTTCTTTTGTGGCCGTGCATTTATGGGATTGCCTACCACTGTGTCCTAACCAGGTGTGATGGCAGGTTTCCAGCAACAAGCACTGAGCAACAAGCAAGTACAGTTGTTCGAAGTTTTAGATTTTGAACCAGATGAGATTTCATATTTGAAAGTGGGCAGGGCTACTCACAGCAGTCAGTCAGTCAGTAATATTTGTTTATAGAGCACATTTAATAACAATAGCTGTTGGCCAAAGTGCTGTACAAAGTGTAGACAAGTATCCATAAAACTTAAGGCCACAAATAAACAATGCACAACACATTGCAATACCACTAAGATGGCAGATTGTTCCAAAGCTGTGGAGCGGCCAGCAGAAAAGGCACAATCTCCTTTATTTTAGACATGTCTTCGGAAAAGTAAGCTGCAGTCTACTAGTTGACCTGAGATACAGTAGTCTACAGCAGTGATACAGAAATAGAAGCCAAATAAGCAACAACACGTCTTGTTACTCATCACTTTTCACAGCTGGTTAAACCAAAAATTTAAATGTATGTTTAGGGCATAGTTGTATCCATGAATTCACAATGCTACTTTTTCTCATCTCTGATTGGATAATCAGTAGAGGGAGTTCTGTGCTGACCTCTGTGGTTATTTCGGGTGTATTTTCAGGCTTCACTCCAGAGAGAACAGGAAGAATAAAACTCACAGACGAGCTCTCAGGTTGGGGTCAGAGTTTGGTTGAGTGAAAGCAGTTTCCGGTTCCTTCCTCAGGAGAACTTGGACATGCCTTTCCTCTCCAGACAGGAAAACAACAGACAGTCTCTCGCTCTCTGCCTTTCAGTCCTGCTTTTTCCAGTATCTCAGATTCCCCTGACAATTGTATTTGTTAATGGGGTCTTACAGAAGCGTCTTGCATTTTTAACATGCTCTATTCAATGTAAAGCTGGACCCACTTACTTTGTTCTAATTATTTTCTAATTGTTAATTCTGCTTTTTTAAGGGTGTATTTTTCAGCCAGGCTATTATCAAAATGTGTTAGTATAAAAGACTAAGAATGGCACTTTAAAATGAAGGAATTTATTTATTCAAAATTGTAAAGATTTGTAGAAAAATTATTTTAATATATTTAATAATATATTTTATTTATAATTCACTTTCCATTTGCGAACAAATCTCAAAGTGCTACAGCAAACATATTTCAAAAGTAAAAACTGGGACAAGAAGAAGAAAATTCTGCATTAGTTGTAGCTATTTTTCAAAAGAAAAGTCTTTAAGCCTTTTTTTAAGTGGTCAACTGACGGTGGTCTGGCAATGGGTTCCACAGTTCGAGGGGCAACAGAGGAGAAGCACGGCCTCCCATGGTCCAGAGCTTGGCTCTGAGTGGACAGAGAGAGATTGCCATTTTGTGAGCGGAGGTTTGTGTTTGATGTCTCCACCAGGATTCACTAATTCAAACGAATCCTATGCGTAATGTCAAACTTTCAGGCGCTGAGCCAGAGAGGGACGCACTCAGTGCTGTCATATATCACAACTATTGAGTGTTTTCAACCACACAATGTTTATTTTAGGTTTTGAGACATTTAAATACATAAGTACTAGCAAAACAATGATTTTGAGTTTGTAAAATACACACTGATGTCTATGGAAGCGGCAATAATAATCCTTTCAATTATAATAAGACGACACGTTTTATTCATATCAGATACATATTGTGTAAGTAGCTTAACATTTGACCCTATTCTTCTCCCAGTTCACCGGCCACTTACTTTCATGTATTTCGTGAGAAGTGGAGGAATTGACGTGTTGTAAGTCCAACAGATCAGATTCTCTGAACTGTAAAACAAACTAAAATGGTGCCCCCCATTTACATACAAACGCGATAAAAAGATGTTTAAACAACAAAACCCATCGGAATATCAGTGTTTCATGCAATAGCTAATACATTTGTGAATATTTTTAATAAAAAAGGAACAATTTTTATAAAAGCAGATCATCATTCAGCGCTGTGTTTTGGTTGTGCTGTGTCACGTGACAAGCTAACACAGTCTCATGCCAATTCGTCATATAACTGACGTTTTGGGACGTCTTTTGACCATTCGTCAATATACGACTATTTAGGGCCCCCTTAACGTCGGTAGATGACGATCCCGGGTCGTCATACAACTGACGCTTTACCTTTAGCGTCAGTTCAGGTGACGAGTTGGGTTTAGGGTTAGGTTTAGGTATGGGGTAGAGTTAGGATCCCATAAAGTCATCTACAGACGTTTAAGGGGGCCCTAAATAGTCGTATATTGACGAATGGTCAAAAGACGTCCCAAAACGTCAGTTGTGACGAATTAGGGATGAGACTGTGCTGGACATTTTGGGACGTCTTTTGACCATTCGTCAATATACGACTTTTCAGGGCCCCCTTAAACGTCGGTAGATGACGATCCCGCATGATCATACAACTGACGCTTTACCTTTAACGTCAGTTAGGTGACGAGTTGGGTTTAGGGTTAGGTTTAGGTCTGGGGTAGAGTTAGGATCTCATAACGTCATCTACTGACGTTTAGAGGGGGCCCTAAAAAGTCGTATATTGACGAATGGTCAAAATACGTCCCAAAACGTCAGTTATATGACGAATTGGGATGAGACTGTGCTGGACAAGCAATGACGCATCACCATGGAAACATTAAAGTGACAAGTTCTAAATAACGGTCGCCTTAAAAAAAACTCACGCTGGGGGGTCAGTTGGAATATTTTTTAAATTACGTGTGAAAGGGTTAAAGGGTAACTAAACCCCTGTTCAGAGCCCGACTCCACCCACTGGCAATATTTGAAAAATGCTGGAAAAGTGGGCAGACCCCAGCAAATGTCAAAAAATTTACTCAAAACAAGTTACCAAGGGATATTTCAAACCACAGGACTATTAAAGTGGCTGATTGATGATTAAAAAGTGATTAAAAATTGATTAAATTCAGTGGCCAGTTACAGTTAAAAACAAAACAAACTACAGTTCCATTTTTCTCCACTAGATCTTCCAGGCTGTACCATCATATCAATTCAAAGTGGAGAGAAATATCTAGTTGTTTAGACATTGATAGTTTCTTTTTTACTGCACTTCACTGAAGTCCATTATCGTATTTGATTACAAACACTGAGAGTCTGAGCCTGAGAGAGAGAGATGGACGTAAGCGGTGGCTCTCAATCCGCCTCATCCCCAGGGACAGACAGTGGCTAATCAATTTCAGACCAATGGGAGCTTCATTTACATCACAAAAGCTAATTATTGCAGCCTAATCAATCAGCACATCCTAATTAGCTTAGGGCTTGAGTTGGAAGGGAGAGAGAGATTTCTGCCCTGCTGTACTGAAACGGTTTCAGACATGTTGTTATTGCATACCAAGACAAGCCTGAGGTGAGTGACTTTGTTAAACCTACAGAGAGAGATCTGCTGACAAAAAAAAAAAGAAAAAAATGTATGGATGTATGTTCTCTTGTTTTTTTTTTTATAACATTCCCAAAATCTCTTACATTTCTCCATCAGTTTTCAGTCAGGATGCGTGGAGGTCTTATTAAAGACGTCACGCATTTTGGTGTGTGGTCCTGGTAAACCCTACGTTATAGGGAAAAAATATGTACCCATAAAGATTTATGAAATCCTTGATATTTTTGGTTTTCATGAGGAAACTGCTTATAAATCATACTAAAGGCCATTGCACACCGAGTCCGAAATTCGCAGCCGAAATTTTCGCACGTTATAAAAAAAATTCATGCTTGCACATGATGCGTGCGTGCGTGTGTGTGTGTCCATACCTTAGACATACTGCCAGATCTCCGTCCAGAATCGATTGGTTCACGGAAATTGGTGGTCTTGTTTTTAATATGTGGCTCCAGAATCACTAAGCATCAAACTGTCCCACTGACATTCTGAAGTAAATTTTGAATCGCTAGGGATAAATTCGCAACTCCTTGATAAGGAGGTGAAACTCTCCTTCCTCTCGGCACAATTTCAGGATTGGATGGATGTAATATTTTCTCTTTCTTCTCTTTTCAATAAGAGAGAGGGCAACAAAATCATCCTCACTGCTTGACGAATCCATTTGGTATTTTTGCATTTTTTCCCGCAAAGGTTTAATAAATACGCATCGGACTCGGTGTGCAAGGTTTCTATGCGTGACGAATTTCTAGGCTGACGAACATGAAAATCCGGGAAATCCGAAAATTTCGTACTCAGTGTGCAATGGCCTTAAGTGATGTTTTTTGAAAATGTAAAAATGTAAAGGTTTTCTGTGAGTGTTGTGTTTAGAGGGTAGAATATACAGTTTATACAGTATGAAAAGCACTATGTCAATGGAATGTACATATCCATGCAATATGAAAACACGTGTGTGTGTGTGTGTGTGTGCGCGCGCATGCGTGTGTGTGTGCTTGTAAAACTATCTTTGTGAGGACTGGTTTGAGTTTTAGGCCATCGGAATGAGGACAAACAGTAAAATGAAGACATTTTGGTTGATTGTCCCTTTCTGAGACCCTTTAAATCCATGTTTGAGGTTCAAGACTTGGGTTTTAGGGATAAGGTTAGGGTTCGAGTTAGACACTTGTGCATGGGTTAGGGTAAGAAGCTAGAAATGACATTGTGTCAATGAATGTACTCATAAAGATAGATGTACAAGAGTGTGTGTGTGTTGGAAAACTGTGAAAAAATGTGTGTTCTCAGTTGGGAAACTGAGAAAATATAGCCTGGGAGATACAATAAGGATTTTTATACACTACTGACTACAAAGTTAGTAAGATTTTTTTTTATATATATATAAATTAATTATTTACTTCAATTTATCAAAAGTGATAGTACTTTTACAATGTTGTAAAAGATGTATATTTCTATTTCACTTCATTTCTATACACATTTTCCACAAAATATAAGCAGTACATCTGTTTTTAACATTGGCAATAATGATAAATGTTTCTTTTCAGCAAATCAGCTTATTGAATGATTTCTGAAGAACCATGTTGAATCATGAAGGGTCATTTCTGAAAGAATTATGCTGATTTAATTTTTTTACTTACTTTTTTTCATTAATCTCAATCTCTCCCCAACCAATCCAGAACAGACTGCCTTAGAGGATTTTAATAACAGTAATAGTACAAAAGATGATGATAAATAAAACGATTTAATAGCAAAGATTATAGTTATAAATTACAGTTATAAATACTGTATATTAAAATATAAAACGGTTATTTTAAATTGTAATATTTCTTTCTTTGGTAACACTTTACAATAAGGTTCATTAGTTAACTACCTTAGTTAACATGAACTAAGAAAGAACAATACATCTACAGCATGTGTTAATCTTAGTTAAAGGGATACTACACTTTTTTTGGAAATAGGCTCATTTTATAATTCCCCAGAGTTAAACAGTTGAGTTTTACCGTTTTCAAATCCATTCAGCCGATTTTCTGATATTTAGAAGAATATCAGTAACCAGACATTTCTGGTCTCATTGACTTCCATAGTATATTTTTTTCCTACTATGGAAGTCAATGAGACCAAAAACTGTCTGGTGACTGATATTCATCTAAATATCAGAAAATCAGCTGGATGGATTGGAAAACGGTAAAACTCAAACGTTTAACCCTGAGGGAGTTGTAAAATTAGCCTATTTCCAAAAAAGTGGAGTGTCCCTTAATATTAATTTCAACATTTACTACATTATTAACATTATAGTTAATGCACTGTGGACTAACATGAACAAACAATGAACAGCTGGATTTTTATTAACTAACATTAACAAAGATGAATAAAAACTGTAACAAATGTATTGCCTACACTGTAAAAAAATATCTGTGATTTTAACAGTAAAATACTGTAAAAATGCTACAGTGCAAAACTGTTAATTGGTAAACAGAAAGTTTCCGTACTATACACGGTAAATAACTCTGATATAATTTTACAGTAAAATACCGTTAAATGTACCAGTTTTTGAAAGTGAAAAAGAACAAATTGTTGTATAATTTACAGTGAAAAACCGTAAATTGACATTCCCACAATTCCCTGTGTGACACTTCACATTTTAAGTACTTTTGTTGAAATAACTATGGTTCCTCATAGTTTTATTGTTTTTTTTCTAATCAGTTATGTACATTAGGGTTTTATGTTACATTTAATGTTGTTAAATTAATGTTTATTGCATTTTATTTTATTTTATGTGTGTTACCATGATGGTGCTTAATGTTTGTGTGAATGACATTGTGCAGTTTCTTTAAATAAGTATTGCTTTCTACAAGCAATCACTTGTAATGAGCTTGCTCATTTAACTCTCATTACTGCTGTGATGATTGTTGGTTGTCAGTGTATTATAATGGTCTAAAACAGATATCAATACGTCAATAAGTTGGTAAATCCACATTTTATCAGAAAATAAAATACGGTTTATTACTGTAATTTTTAAGTTAAGTCTGTAAAACCATTAACGTTCCTACCGTATTTTTAACGGTAAAGTTCTGGCAACCACAGCTGCCGGTTTTTTACTGTAAAATTTACGGTTTATTTTTTACAGTGTATGTATGGTTAGTTCTGTGTTAGTTAATGCATTAACTAATGTTATCTAATGAACCTTATTGTAAAGTGTTACCCTTTCTTTTTGATCAAACTGCTATACCCCACTAATTCATGAATGTTTTTTTTTTTTCTTTCTTTTTTTCATTTTTTTTTCATAATGACCATTAGCTTGGATGGCCTGAATGGCCCTCAGTCATTTCCAAAGAGTCTGACAGTTCAGAACTATTACACATCATTAAACCGCTTCTCCTTAATCGAAGAGCAGTCGTCTTCTTTACAGGCATGGCTTGCAGTTTATCTCCAGCAGTGATTTTACATGTAGATCCGCTTTGGGATTGATTGTTTCTGTGCTAGAAGCATGTCCTCATATTGTGCATCTTATGGCCTGTTATCGTCAAGGGGTTTGGTTCAGCTGAAGATGCAATTCACTTTTACGAGGATTGACGTTCGAATTCGACATGCAGGATATACAACAGTGTAGGTGGTCAAGATTTACATTCATGTTCTAAACAGGTTTTGAACGGAAGGGACTGAATCAGCAGTCATTTGCATAAATGATGAGAACGGCAATTATCATGACAGGTCGCCGAGAATTAAGATGGGCCTCAAATGTTGAGAAGAACCCTATTTCAGGTGCATGTTGAACTACTAAATTATGTTATTATTAAAGTGCTACCCAAACACATTTCATTACTACAGCGGAATCTCTGAAGATGACTACATCATCATGTATTAATAGATTTTAATTAGTGGTGTTTTCTAAGGCAATTATCACCATTATACGTGCTCATACCTGTGGTGAGAGATTTTAACTAATCCCTGATCCAAAGAATATGACTTTGCAGCAGAACTCCTGCATTGTTTTGTGCAACAGTAATGAAATTCGTTATTGAAAAAAGGTGTTTTGTTATTTTTTTTGAGTGATTTGAATAAATGTTTGATTGGTGGACAGTTAATTAGGTGCAATAATTGTCCAACGAATGAGGAATCTGAGACTTATTTGGTGATATTTATTGAGTTGAACCACCTAGAAAGCACAACATTTAGTTTTAGCTTCTCCATGGCATTCCAGTCCCATCTTCCTCAACTGTGCCTGTCCTGGTAATCGTCATGATTTACACACTAATGATGATGTGAAACAATGTGAGTGTGCGAGAGTGATGTAGAGCGAGGATGTTTTTTTGCGAGTTGTGACTCCGCTACACTGCTTCCCTCCAGGTGTTTGCTTTTGTGACTGAGGAAATTGTTCATAAATTTCAAATGACGCTTTGCAGAGAGACTCAGATTTCCCCAGATTCCCTCACAGTCAGATTTACGAGATACAAGAACTGGTGCTGATATTAATGGGTAGCACCCGCCTCCTCCCAAAAATCGTGCTGTGAATAAAATGTATACTATTGTACTAAATAAATCCATATAAAACAGTGCATAAGCTACACCCTAAAACCAACCAAAAAAAAGAAAAGAAATAGACATTGTACAGTAAAATAAAATGTATTTTATCCCTGTTTTTCTATTTTAGAATACAATAGCATTTTTACAACATATTTAATATTTTATTAATTTTTTTTTTTTTTAAATGAAAACTTAAGTAGAGAGGTCATTTTTTTACTTTTTTTGTCAACAAAAATTGGTGCAGGATTTACTTTGAAACTATTTTGACTCAGAAATTGCTTAAATTTCTAAAATAATGACAACGAAATGGTAAGAAACACATTGAATGAAACATGAAAATAGACTGAAGTAGAAAGTCTGACATACTATTTTCTTTTAACATATACTTCAATAATTTTTACAATTTCAAAAAAAATATATTTGTATTACAGTACAGTTTTTTTATAAATTGCTCTGCCCTAAATGGATTTTGTCGTTACGTGCCTTCAGAGTAAAAAAAACGAAACAATTTTTTTTAATTTATTTTTTATTTATTTTTTTTATTGTATTTATTTTATATGCAGATTCGCTCCCAACAAAATCACCCACTTACTCTAGATTAAAATGAGTACTAGAATGAGATCCTTCTTTTCCCCAAAATGCAAGCCCATGTGTGTGCGTGGTGACTGTGACCGTGCCCTCTGCTCGGGCTGTTTGTCCGTGGCTACACATGAAGGACTTTGCTACAGGAAAAGTCTTGTTTAGTTTGCGTATGTGGTGTCGTGATATGCTTGTGCCAGCAATTTTCTGTCATTTTCTCTGTTGCACTAGGGCAATGACAATGACCCCAACCACCAATTCCCTTTCCCCCTTCTTTCTCGCCTCTCCCTTCCTCTGTTTCTCACGGATAGTTCCCTTCAACAACAGTCTAGCCGTTTAGTATCCTACAAAGAAATTCTGCTTCGGTGGAGTGTAGTTGAATGTGACTGATACTGAGGCTTTAAATTTGTGTTTAATTGTAGTGCATGCAAGAACGTCTTAGTTACGGAAAGACCCATCAGAATTCTGTGTGTATATCACCACCGAGTGGCCATGACATGAACTGCATGTTAGTAAGCTGCTCACGACCCAGCGATGCCCCACAGGAGTGTGGCTTTAGACACACGATGATTGAAAACAGAGGAAAAAGGTCATCGGATAGAGTGTTGCTGAGCGTGTAAACCAACACGAGTGAATATATTAAACTGAACAAAGAAGAGGAGGAAAGAGCAATCACACCACTCTCATATCAGGAGAAATCAGTGGATTGTTTATTTCCAGGCTGGTACTTGTCAGGATAGAAATTCTGGTTAAACGATTGTGTTCTCTCTCTCTTTATGGGTCTCTGCTAGAATTATGCTGAATGCTGCAGTATATTAGAACAGCTCAGCTTATTTGATTTGACGTGAGCCATCAGTCCCAGCTCTGCGCTCTGTGTGTGTGTTTAAGCCTTTTTCCGTCTCTGTTGGCTCTTTCAGAGGACATTAAACTGCATCATGCCGTTGGCAATACACATCTTTATGTGTGTTCAGTTTTGACAGTTATTGTGTGTGCATGTTTGTGTGAACAGTCAAACTTGTCAGTGCCCTTATGCCTTTTGGCCCCTGTTATAAGTTAGCATATAGCTTTGTATATATATATATATATATATATATATATATATATATATATATATATATATATATATATATATATACTACCGGTCAAAAGTTTAAGATCGGTAAGATTTTTTATGTTTTTAAAAGAAGTCTCTTCTGCTCACTAAGGCTGCAATTTTTTGATAAAAAATACACAAAAACACAGTAATATTGTGAAATATTATGACAATTTAAAATGACTTTTTTATGTTAATATATATTAAAATCGAATTTATTCCTCTGAAAAAAGCTGAATTTTCAGCATCATTACTCCAGTCTTCAGTGTCACATGATCCTTCACAAATCACTTCTAATATGATGATTTTATGCTCTAAAAACATGTATGATTATTATCCATGTTGAAAACAGTTTTTTAAATTTTTATTTCAGGATTCTTTGATGAATAGAAAGTTCAAAAGAACAGCTTTTATCAGAAATGGAAAGCTTTTGTTACATTAAACACTACCCTTTAAAAAGTTTGGGGTCAGTAAGAATTTGTATTTTATTTTTGGGGGAAATAAATAAGAAATCAATACTTCTATTCATCAAGGATGAGTTACATTGATCAAAAGTTGCAGTAAAGACATTTATAATGTTAGAAAAGATTCAAATTAAATAAATGCTGTTCTTTTGAACTTTCTATTCATCAAAGTATCCTGAAATAAAAATGTAAAAAAACTGTTTTTCAACATGGATAATAATCATACATGTTTTTGGAGCATAAAATCATCATATTAGAGTGATTTGTGAAGGATCATGTGACACTGAAGACTGGAGTAATGATGCTGAAAATTCAGCTTTTTTCAGAGGAATAAATTTCATTTTAATATATATTAACATAGTCAAGTCATTTTAAATTGTCATAATATTTCACAATATTACTGTGTTTGTGTATTTTTTTTATCAAAAAATTGCAGCCTTGGTGAGCAGAAGAGACTTCTTTTAAAAACATAAAAATCTCAATTCCGAAATCTTAAACTTTCTGAACCGGTAGTGTATATATACATATACATATACACACACATATATATATACAATGTACATATATTTTCATTATATTTATATAATATATAATATTTTTAAATTGCATATTATTTCTGTTATATCCTGTATCCTAAAAGAAACCTGTCCAGTCTTTTAATGCTGTCTGCTTTCTTTTGTTGGTCCTTTTTGTGTTTTTCCTGAACTCTGATCATCTGTCAGGGACAGACGTATGTATGAACACACAGGGAGAGGGAAAGATAACAGAATAAGAATAGAGTGATGCTCACAAAAAATAGTGAGATTGAGTGTGATGGAGGTGTTTAACACAGGCTTCGACACACTGTAGAATATTGAACTCTGTGTGAGAGAAAATACACTGAATGTTTTAGCAGAATTTGAACTGTGTGTGTGTCATTGCGTGTGAGTGTAAGTCATAAGTGCCAGACTGTAGTGAGAGAATGTGTTTATATTGTAAATGTGAAGATTTTACTCTGACAAAAAAGAAAAGACAAAAAATGTACCTAGGAGTCAACATTTGCAACATTGGCTTGTTAGGCATAGCCCTTTAGCCTCCATTTTGCAGGGAAAATGTATCATTCGCCATTGACAACTGACACACATTCAAAAGTTGCTTTAAATTCTGAAGAAACAAAATCTAAGATATATTTAAATTTTAAATTTTATTTAATATAGTATGCGATTTGCTAGATGTCATGCAGCGGGTAAATTGCCATACTAACTGATAGCTTAGAATATTCTTTTGACATCCTATGGCAGTTTTGCTTCTCAGGTAAATATTTCTTTCTTTAAAGGGCAACTCCACCCATTTGCATTAAGCTTTCCATTGTTAGAAACCCAGTTATACTATTGAATGGTCATGCAACACTTTATCATTTTCCCTGAGACGAGAGAAATCTGCTATTTACCTTTTTCACTTCCTTCCAACAATGACGCAAAAATCGTCATTTTACGTCATTGTTGGCGGAAGTGTAAGAGAGGGCGATTTCAGTAAAAAACTACAAGCCCGAGTCCCCACCCTTTCAAACCCGCCCATAGGGGGTTGGACCTATTGCGTGAACAGACCTATCACAGATCAGTGCCAATGCGTTTGATTTCACTGGCAGAAACGTTTTGAAAATGTGGACGAAACTACTGAATACGCTGACGGATGCGTTATGGAGGATTGGGATTAACATTACACATCTTTTTTGGACGCTAAGCTAGCAGGCTCTTGTTCTGTGGAGAAAGCTGAGTAGTAGGGGTTACCGTCCTCTTTTTCCTGGACATGTCCGCCGTCGATGTTCGGGATTCAGCTTTTAATTTCTGAAGTCGCCATTCATTGTTTACATGTAAGTTACAGCTTTTGTTTCAATCTAACTCAATTCCTTATGATTGGTGAATCTGACTGTTGTGTTTACATGAACGCCAAACAAGTGATCGGTTTGATGCGTTTTAACATTGCTAAGAAAATTCCTGCTCCTCCGTGAGAGATACGAGACCGGTAACTACGTCTTAGGTGCCGCTCCATCGTGAATCATCGCCACCGGCCTCGCGCGTCATGCCACACAGCCGGCACTCATCCCGGTCGACACAGTAAACCTGGCTCGTCTGCGCCGTCATCCACACAGCTCGCACTCGTTCCGCTTGCCACAGTAAACATGATGAATGACGACTGTAGAACGCAAAAGCCGAATCGTGGACATTTTGGGCGATCTCGAAACACATTTTCGGACAGACTCATCACGGAGAATCACTAGTAGACTGTTGTTTACATACTGCGAGGTTAGCGGTAGGCGTGGCCTCCTGAGGCAGCGAAGCAAATGAATTCTGGGAGTTGATGTTTTTCATTCACATAAGCCAAAAATACATTTTCTGTCTTTTCTCAGTCTAGAAAGCTCCAAATTAAAAAATAATTTCACATTTCTTCTACATAAATGACCCATTTTAAATACACATTCATCTTTCCAGAGGTGGAATTGCCCTTTAAGCATGTTTTTACTGAAAAATATAAGAGAAAGAAAAGGAATTTGAGTGAGAGAGTTTTTCTTCATTAAAAGCCTAAGGGTCAACACTGTGCAAATGTTTTACTTAAAGGGGTCATGAACTGGCTTTTTAAATTTTATTATATTGTTGTCTGAGGTCAACTTATGACCTTCGCTTAGTTTTTGCATTCAAAAACATCAAAATGCATAAGTAATAGGCTATTTTGTACCCAAGTTTTCAGCCTACCTGAAAAACGCTAGCATTGAAGAAGTAAACGCCCACTGCTGTGAGTGGATAACAGTTTTGCATATTGTAATGATACAATATTTTGTATTGCTCGGTAGCTTGATCCAGTTTTGTCATCACGAGGTAGGCATCTATGTTATTTAGTCATGCGTGTAATGCGCGAATCAGTGGGCGGGGCTAAACCGGCCGTGTTGAAGTAGGTGTTGATCTCCTGCGGGGGTGGTGTTTTATCCTCTTTGACGTCATAGTTTCCCACTTTGAAAAACTAGTCGTTTGCTGAGCCTGGTGTCAATAAAAGCTTTTATTGGACTAACAAGGACGTTTTCAGTTCTGAAACTTACAGGACAGTCTTATAATATGATGACCTCTTAGATGTCAAAAGCTCAAGGAACATTTGATTTCTCAGTTCATCACCCCTTTAACTATTATTTCAGTATCTTATGGTAATTTTCTTAGGTACATATTTGTTACCTCATGGTTTGTGTTTGAGAGTGTTTTTTTGGTTTCATTTTCTTTGCATTTACCCACTGGGTCATCACTGTACATAATACTCAGAGTGATTTTAACACAGATTGTTTTTCGTAGGTATATAAATGCTATTTTTAGGATGTAAAGATGTTTTTACCAGAAAACATGTTGAATATACTGATTAAGAGAGAGAATGTGGCACATTTTCGGTTTATTTACCCTCAGGGTCAATGCTGTGCATAACATGCATGCGTTTGGTTGACTTGTTGCCGTCTCCAGCCCTGTCTTTCACAGATGAATAAATTCATGCATCTCTACCAGAGCTGTTAAAATAAATAAGTCTCCGCCGTTCACTACACTAATGTCTGATTCATTCTGCACCACGTAGGCTCAAGTGCACAAGAGGGACGCATCCAAGAAATCACTAATTTGGTGTTGGAGTGCAGGTTCAGAATGGAAGAGAGGTGTTGTGGGACAAGTTATGCTCTTTTTCATATGCATTATGAAGTCTCATTGAAGCATATCAAGAGCGCTACAGTTCAATTCCCCTTTACGACCGGTTGTGTTCACACGCGGTGAAATTATTTTTATGCTGGAGGCGAGAGGAATTATAATTCTTACCTACCAGTAAAATATGTGGCTGCTGTTGGTCCTTTACTGCAATATAGATATTTATACTGTGAATAATGTAGTTCCAGTTTATGAAAAAAAAATTACACACTGCTTGCGTTTTAATAAGTCAATAAAGCCCATAAAAAATGTAATGTGCAGAAAATGTTTAAGACACAGTCTTCTCACAGTATTCCATCCCATCTGTTAAATCGAAATATTTTAGTTTTAGGGATTTTCAAAGTTGACTAGTTGGTGGGCTGCCTAAACAAGTTGACTAGTAGTTTTTAAGCACTTGACAAGTAACAAATATTGATAACACTTCACTTGAAGGGTGTGCATAAGACTGCATTTATGCATGTTTATGACAACTGCCATTAAGTGTCATTCGCTCAATTATTACATTTTTAATCCAAATATGGCATTGTTTGAGATCGATGTCTTTAAGACAACTTGACATAAACCAATACATCATAACCTGCCAGTGACTTGGTAATGACAACTTGACATTACCAAAACAACATAAATTGCCATAAACATGACATAGCAGATTAATTATCAAACTTAAGAAACCCCTTAGCTTTATGGGTTAACATTAAACTGTCAGGTGGTTCGGTTTTGGCATTGGCTTTCATGAGGCCATTATAACATTTTAATGACAAATTCAATCTGTACCACTGTAGTTGAGGTCAAGAAAAATATTCATGACATAGTTATAATGGACTCATGAAAGCCAATGTCAAAATCTGTGTAACTGTGTCATGAATATTTTTTGTCATTAAAAAAAATCTTTGTCATTAAAATGTTAAAATGACCTCATGACAGCCAATGTCAAAACCAACCACCTGATAGTTTAATGTAATATTAACCCAAGTGGTTTCTTAAGTTTGACAATTAATTTGTTATGTCATGTTTATGACATATTTATGACAGGTTGTGTTGTCTTAGTAATGTCAAGCTGTCATGACAAAGACAATGACAGATTATGATGTATTGGTTTACAAACAATGACAATATTTAACATAAACAAAACAATATTTGCATTAAAAATGTCAATTGAGCGAATGACACTTAATGACAGTTGTCAGAAACATGCATAAAACCTCCTTCATATTCATGATGTGTCATCTTGTCATTATTATGAAGGTGTCACGTCAGTTTTATGCACACCCCTTCAAGTAAACTTTTACCCAAATATTTAGGTAACGCTTCCTTTTACAGTCCAGTTACCTATGTAAATACTATGTACTTATTTAGTAACTACAATTACTGGGTAATAACTAGTACTAACCCTGAACCTAACCCTGTTCCATGTACTTACCTTAAATTAGCCAGTACTTTCTAGGTAAGTACACTGTAAATACACTGTAAGTACTGTACTGTAAAAGGAAGCGTTACCAATATTTAAATAACTGGAACATTGCCTACAGCAATTTTCAGCAGTAATTGTTTTGTAGTTTGTAGATGTTTTCCAAAAACTGCTTTTTTTCAGGAAGTTCTTGATTTATAAGGTAACTGGCATATAATCAGAAACATTAACATATTCATTACAGTGCCATCTTGTGGTCAATTCTCCCTAAATTTGACAGTCAGTATTGGATAGACCAGTGGTTCGCAAACCTGTCCTGGAGGACCCCCAACACTGCACATTTTCCCCATGTGATAATGAGCTGATGGGGAGACGTGCAGTGTTGGGGGTCCTCCAGGACAGGTCAGGCAGGTCGTCTATATACTACAGACGACCTGCAGATATGTACCAATTTGTTTCTTGACCACTGGGCATCAAAGTCTGCATGAAACAGAAATCGTGAAAAAATCAATCATCTGAGGTATATCCGAGTTTAACGGCTTCGAACAAGACAGAAAAAATGGCAAGGTAGGGTCTACAATATGTCTACTATATATATATATATATATATATATATATATATATATATATATATATATATATATATATATATATATATATATGTATAGTAGATGTAACCCCTTACACCTGGGTTCAACTCGACCCGCTCCGAGCCGGGCCTCGAACCCGGGTCTCCGGCATGAGAGTCGGGCGCTCTAACATGGAGGCTAAAGACTGCAGCCTCTAGCGTCAGTCGCTAGAGCGCCTATTGAGATCAGGGAGTGAGGTTTACACGCACAGCAACTACTAGCTGGCCTCTGTTACATAGACACAAGTGAAATCTGAGGTATGCACTTTTTTATTTTGATTCCGTCATTTTCCTATTTACTTGTGTCCTAATCATTTATCCGTCCCTTCTCATCCTACAGGAAGTTCTACTACATCACCCTGTTACGGGACCCCGTGTCTCGCTACCTGAGCGAATGGCGACACGTCCAGCGTGGGGCCACTTGGAAAACCTCCCTACACATGTGTGACGGACGAACCCCCACGCCGGAAGAGCTGCCCCTGCTACGAGGGCACCGATTGGTCGGGCTGCACGCTGACAGCAGTTCATGGACTGTCCGTACAACCTGGCGAATAATCGACAGGTGCGCATGCTAGCCGACCTCAGCCTGGTGGGCTGCTACAACATGTCTTTCATCCCGAGAAGAAGCGTGCGCAGGTGCTACTCGAGTCGGCCAAGAAGAACCTGCGAGACATGGCCTTCTTCGGCTCTGACTGAGTGCCAGCGCAAAACGCAGTACTTGTTCGAACGGACCTTCCACCTCAAGTTCATCCGGCCCTTCATGCAGTACAACAGCACGCGGGCCGCTGGCGTGGACTTGGACAACGACACGGTGCAGCGGATCGAGGAGCTGAACGACCTGGACATGCAGTTGTATGACTACGCCAGGGATCTTTTTCAGCAGCGCTACATGTACAAGCGACAACTGGAGCGAGAGAGCAACGCCTGAAGAACCAGCCCGCCCTCTTTCCCTTCGTCGGACGCCCAGCTCTGATCCTAATTTCAGGATGACGCGCCGAAGTCCGAAGGGTCCCGATTGCCCACAGAGGACTACATGAATCACATCATCAACCGTTGGTAGCAGTACTGGGGGGAGGGGGATGGGAAATACAGGTTGACGAGAGGAAAAGAATGTGATCCCCAGGTCCAATCAAGTGGGAGAGGAAAATGGCAAACGAGGAAGAGACAGAACTTTAGAGCCACCATCAAATACGGCCCTCCCCCTTCTGTTGTGCTCCAGGATATCCTTCGGTCGTCTCGGAGTGGGAGGACTCCAAATGCAGGACAATTGGTACCGCAAAGACTTTGCGTGCCAGGTCAGAAATGTGACTGACTAACTTAAAGCACTGAGACTTAACTAAATAGTGAAGACTTCTACAGGCGCAATCGCCCACAGAAGGAAAAAACAAAAAAATTATCGAAATTATATTCACTGCAGATTTTAAAAGAATGAACCGAATGAAATTGTATAGAGGTATTTGCTTAAATGTCTGCTGCCATTTCAGCCATGAACTTGTGACGGTAACGGTCTGTCTCTTTATTTTTTAGTTTATTATGGTCTGATTTCATTGAATTATTTTTGAAAAGGGATTTTTTTGTCCCTCAGAAGAGGTAAAACTCACAGCACTGAGACCAACAGAGCTGCCTAACACTTATTGGATGCAATTTATTAGCTTTTCATAATCAGTGATGACTTGAAGAGGTCTGTTCTATTGTCCTTTTTTGTGTGTATTTGCACGTCGGCTGCAAATTTCGTTGGACAAGACAGACAACATGTGGACCATAGCCATTATTTAAGCTTTCAGCATAATGTACGAGAAAATCCCTGTGAGCTAAGTGTACTAATATAAACTTGCCGAATGTGAGAGGTCTTTCGTTTGTCCGATCAGACAGATGTCTAGGTTCTAGGTGGTCATCAGCACCCAATCCAGGCCATTTCTTGGTAGCTGAGTTGGGAAACTGGTGGAGATCCAAAGAGGAAACTGTGTCTTATTTTTCCCTTAGTAAGGATAGGCTCTGTGTTTCCGAGCAAAGTCGTGCTATCTTAATGCGATTGACTCGATAATGGCGCCTGTATGTCAGTCAACAATAACAGGAGCGTCGTAGAGTTTGTGTGTATGTGAAAGAGAGAGCTCGTGAAACGCAAGCAGAAGGAAGAAGCAGCAAGCGCAGCCTTTATAAATGTCACCACCATTCCCAATTCCCAGAGACTACTCATTATTTAGTATGCGGGTAGATGGAGGATGACTGTGTGTGTTTGAGATTTTAAGCATTCTATTGAGGATGACTGTTTTGAGTATGCAAGCATGTTTGGGTGTTACTTTTTTCTTTTTCGAATGTGTGCAAGTTTGTGTTTCATGACCAATCTCTTGCCATGGTCCTCAGGGACTGAAACTATAGCCAGTAAGGAGAGAAGAATGATGTAAAATGTCTCTCCTTATGCATATATTTGTTAACTTTGAGTTGTTTGTTGGTAAAGGAATAGTTCACCCTGAGAAATGACAATTCTGTCATTACTTCGTTCCAACTTGTATGACCCAAAAACAAGATTTTTGCAGAATATTATTATTAATTAAATTTAACAAATTAGAATTGAGTAATAATTAATTAAATTAATTCCTTAAAAGTTAACCATTTAAAATGAGTAAAACTTACAACAACAACCAAAAAACATCAATTGAAGTCACCATTATGGTGATCGGTGTTTGTTTTAAAATTATGGTTTTCTCCTTCAGTGATTCTGCTTGTTAACATGTTGGCAATATAAAATAAAGAGCTCCTAAATAATCTTTGACGTTCTGTCTGTTAGAGAGATATTTTGGTTAAATTTTTTGGTGTAAACTTTACTCATTTTAAATGGTTAACTTTTAAGGAATAATTTGATTAAGTATTACTCAATTCCAATTTGTTAAATTTAATTAACAATATTGCTTGTAATCTGTTGCCACAATTCTATTGATTAGATAAAGCATATTTATTTTTACAGAGAAGCTGCTCTTTTCCATACTAATGAATGTACTGTAAGTAGGGAAAACTGACTAAAATAACCAGAAATGTATAAAGTCATACAGATTTGTTCACTATATTTAAAGTATTCCAGTGTATTCCAAGTCACTTAAGTCATATTGACAGTTTTTTATATACTTATGGAGCTTGACAGCTCCAGTTCTCACTCACTTTCATTGTATATAAAAAAGCAGCATGAACATCCTTCAAACCGTCTTTTTTGAAGTTCCACTGAGGAAAGAAAGTCATACAGATTTGAAACGACCCGAGAGAGTAAATCGTGAAAGTATTGTCATTTCTCTGGGCAAATTGTCCCTTTAAGTTGATGACTATACACAACAACATCAGTAAACAGTATGCGAATAAGGTATCAAGATGAATTACCCCACTGGAAATGTGTCCTTCCTGTTGAATTTAAGGTGTTATGAGGGACATTTTACTTTACTTACTGCTCTGCAATGGGAATTTATTTTCTCAGTAACCATAAAGACAGACTACTCTTCACCTACTGCATATTTAACCAAACATAGAGTGTTGTTATGTTATACAGGAACAAACGTCTTATCATGAACGATCTGCATAACTCATGAATGATGAAGCCCTTTATTAATATCTTGATGTAATGCTGTCATTCCCTTCAGCTGATATGCTCTCTTAATGGAAATCCTCTGTGGGTTATAGTAAATGTTGGTCTCATTGCAAAATAGTTTGGTGACCAAATGTTTCTAAGTCTTAATTCAACAATGACATAAAGCTAATCAGAGTAGAGAATTGTTGTGCTTAAAAATTGATCACTGTCGAGTATTAGGTCAGAAACATACTCTACAGTGGCAGACTGGGGCAACAAATACAGCCCATTCTCACCCCAAGGCGTCACCTAACTGAAGCATTAGGTGACAGTCGGCATTGGATAGCATTTGGGAAGCATTTGACCATGCTTCAATATCTGACGCTTTCAGGCGCCCTTCAGCGTCAGATGACACCCTAGGATCGTGTGTACCCTACTCCCACCCCAGACCTAAACCTAACCGCGTCCTCTAACTGACGCTTTCCTTTGAGCGTCAGTTAGATGACGCCGTAGGGCTGGCGTCATGTAACTGACGGTAAAGGGCGCCTGAAAGCGTCAAATAGCCTTGGGGTGAGAATGCGTTGCAGGGTTATTCAGGTAACTAGCTACTGTGCAAACATGTAGATGGTTTAACTTTTATTTACTTGCTCAGCTAGATTCAAACTATTGCTCAGCCATTGACGGTAGTTGACCTGACAAAGAAAACGGACTAACAGTTGATTCCATAAAAAGTAAGTAACCATCTTATGTTAATAAGTAAGAAAGTAAGTAACAATTAGAAAGTATCAATCTCTGTTACCTCTTTAATGCTGCTTTGAAACAACCTACATTGTTGATGTTAAAAGTGCTATATACTGTAAATGAGTTTGACTTGACTATAGCGCCTCTTGTGGTAATTCTGAGAATGCCACACATTTGAATGAATTTTAACAACAGAGCAATATTTAAAATTAAGCTAGATGGATTTTCCTTCACCTACTACTGTAGAGTATGTGTCTGACCTTATGTGAGTCTAGCAAAGTGACTCAAACACTTTTTTGAAAGAATGTGCGTGTTTGTTGAGTGCGAGAGCAGCACTAGCGAATCCTTGAGCTCTGCTCGCGGGTGCATTTATTCATCACATCCGATTCATCTGCTCTGGGTATTTTTTCTCATCATTTCAACAATGGATCGTCAAATACACCATTAAAATCATTTTTATATAAACATGTCAATGCTTATTGGCTTTATTTTAAATTATTATGGAAATGCGCCGGGAAAGTGTTGCACAATTAAAGAGCCCCTATCATAGCATTTGAAATGTTCCTTTTTTGTTTTGGGAGTTCCCAAAAACAGTTTAACGTGCATGCAAGGATAAAAAAAACACTGTATTTGTCTTATAATATGCATTTATTTATACCTGATTTGCTCAACGACTCCCAAATGATTCGTTCGACGATTCGTTTTCCCAAACACCTCCTTTGAGTGACGCGAATCTGCGGCGATTGGTCAAATGACCCAGTCAGTTGTTATTGGCAGCATTTCTGAGGAATCTTAGCCCATTCCTCATTAGCACTGACCTCTAGTTCAGTAGGTTCAGAAGTTCAAAAAGGTTTGCGTGCTTCAACCGCCTTCTTCAAATCCCACCAGAAATGTTCTATTGGGTTCAAATCAGGTGACTGTGATCGCCACTGTAGGATCTTCCAAGTCTTCTCTTAACTTTTGGGCCATTCTTTTGACTTTTATTTCTAACATGCAGTGAAATGTGACACTCAACAAACTTAGCCAGTTCAGATATTTCATGTGTTCTAGCTCAAGCAAACCTGGTGCAACTAATGAAGCCCTTGATTATTTGCATCAGGTGTGTTTGAGACAACACCAGTTTCGCAGATTTTTGATGTTGTGAGAGATTCTATGTAATTTTAAAACTGCAGACATTAAAAATTGTTGAAATTGGGGAAACATTTAATATGAATAATTTTGATTACAACTGCATTAATCGCTACGTAGTAACATATCTTTTCAGATTTATTTAATAAAATCCATAGCTCATACTTAGAAGAAATATAAATTTGACTCCCTGGAGGAACATGTCATTAAGATCGGAGGTTTTGTTTGTTAAAGAAATATTACAGGAATATTACAGGTATGTGTATATATTTATGTATGTATATATATATAAATAGACATTCTTTTCTAATTAAATGCCAGTTTTTCTTGTTTGACATGCAAAACTAGCAACGTTCATTCAAACTACATTTAGAAAAGATATTACATAGAAAAAAAGTAATTATTTTATAAATAATTTTACAATTTTCAAGATATTTCAAGAGAACAGTTATTTTAAATCGTAATAATATTTTACAATATTACTGTTTTTACTGTATTGCATGCAGCCTGTTGGGCAGAAGACTTTTAAAAACATTCTAAAATATTTTTTACTATGATTTCCATTTTGATATATTGACAATTTGATTTTTTTTCCCCAACTCAAAAGTGATGGAAATGAAAATGCACTGCAGGAACACAGAGCTGACAGGCAGCTTCTCACCACACACAGCGCTGAAGCCTCGGCTACACTACAGAAGCAGCTGACTCAGACGAGAGCGCTCTCCCTGGTAATTACAAAATATCTCCTGGCACGGATATCAAGACACGCTTCTTTGTCCTGTTGAATTGAACGGCAGAGAAGCACCGTATCAGCAGCCATTATTGTCTGAAATGGATGGGGGTAATCACTCCGGCTCCTCTGAGTTCTGCAGGGGTAATGAATTGCCACACTGTGTCTCTTGGACAAGAGCCACAACGAGAATCACTTGCACCCGGGCCATTGTTCTGCCAGGATATAATACGATTTTTCAGTATTACAAATGCAGTATATAAAGAGAAGATGAAGTAGCTAGTAAAAGAATGAGGAGAATTTCTATAGCTCTGCACAATAATATTGAATCTAGACGATGAAGACAAAAAACATACTTTTGTTTTGAGCTCAACAATTAACCACTGGCTTCAGCAGCTCTTTAAATTTATTAAAACCAAAAGAGTCTAAAATTATCCAAGCATGTATCCAGGATGTTCAGCACTGGAGTGGACCAAGTTTTTTAAAGGGATAGTTCACCCTAATTAAATTTAGTTGCACTGTAAAACATACTCAATTCACTTACTTAAAAAAAAAATTAAGCAAACCAGTCGCCTTAAAATTATTAAGTAAATAAACTTAAAGCTTATTTGGAAAAAAAAGTTATGTGAACTTTGACAATTCCACATTTGTTTTGTTTCAGTTTATTTATTTATTATGCACTTTGCCTGTGTTAATGCTACTGCATACAATTTGTCACAGGTATGTATGTATTTATTTATTTATGAATTTTACTATTTTTCCTTGCAAAAATCTTTTTTGCACTAGGTACTCAATCCTCTCAGCAACTTTTGGACAAAAATGTCCCATTGATGCCCATTAAAAAATTAGAATCCCAGGGCCATTTAACTATAAAATGATGCAATCTTTGTTAAGAGTTTTTTAACAGATGGAGCCAGTTTTTCAGATTTGGCCTATAAAGCAAATACTCGCTTTATTCTTGTTTTCTGCTTCGGCATATTATAGAACCATTTGGATGCGTGTGTTTGTAATATTGAGAGAGAAAAACTGCAACAAATCCAATCACTGTGTGCACCAGTGGAATTTGCGCAAGCGCAATGGGGAAAATCTGTTACTGCGCCCAAACAAACTCTTACCAAAAGATCATTTTTGAGATATCAACCTCAAATTTGGAACACAATTTATATAGATTTATGGCTTTTATTTTTTAGGTTTTAGAGTTCAACTTAAAATTGTATTTTATATGAAAAAATGTTTATAAACTTAAATCTGTATCACTTTTCTGTTTCTGTTCCTGAGCTGGTGTCTGTTCTTGAGTCTCTGCCGTGGCCACCCGAAGGGTTTTCTCCCACCATGGGCACCTGAGAGAACGTCTCCGCCATGGCCACCCGATGGACTGACATTTCTGCCCTGCCCGTCTGCACAGCTTGCTTCACTCTGGCCGCCCAAGGATAAGTCTCCACCCTGGCCCTGGTTAAGCCGCCACTCTCTGTTCCCGTTCCCCGTCATGGACCTGGTTTTAATGATCCATTTAATTTCAGTTAATTATTATTTTAGTTCAAATAGCCATTTTTGGGACATGTTTGGGTCAAAAATGGACAAACCCAACCGTTGGGTTTAAGGGGGGGGGGTTACTGCTTTTTTCTTTGCATGATTGTGTTTATGGGGTGCAATATAACATGTTTTTGTGTTTTTTCTTTTTAAAAAAGTCTTATTTTTCATAAACTTCACCTTTATTGTCAGCCGCACTCTCCTCTGTCCCCTGAACGAGCGGTTCACTTCCTGATTCTATGAAACCACTCCCTCAGAAACAGGCAGTGGGCTCAGATTGGTTAGTTTGGGCCGGTGTGTTGTGATTGGCTAAACTGTCGCTCACGTTGTCCGTAAGGTTAACGCCCATTACCTTTATGGGCGAAACATGCATGCGCTGCTGTATCAGTTTGAGGCAGAATCAGACCGAGAAAAGCGGTGATAAAGAGAGTCAAACAGAACCTCACCACACACGGCTCTTACTAAATGTTTCTGAATGATAATTTGCTATTTTTTTTACTTTATGCACGTTTGTTTTACTCAATAGCATCTGACTGGCAACAATAGCAACTGACTGGCTACTAATGTTAAACACAAACAGCGTTGGCAAGTTTACGTTCTTGATCAAAATCGAAAATAACGTCATAAAGCATATATACATGAAAAATACATTTACAATATTAGTACTTATAGAAAATTCAGGTCCATAATGTTTGTATGCGTTTGCCGTAGACACAAAATAGCATAACTAGTAGCCCGCTGGCTATAAAGCTAGTGCTGGCATTTGAAAAAAAAATAAAACACTACGTCTGGAATTATACATGCAAATACATTTAAAATGATTAAGTCTTAGCCTACTTACAGATTGTGGCCCAACAACTGCTGCCTCTGGTTTTAAAGTCGGAACTGCTTCATGTTTTAGTAACAGTTTCTTGTTGAATCCGGTGTTTTATTCGTGAAGATTCTGGAAGCTGTCTTCCGTAAAATGCGCAGCACAGAGAGCTAAATTACCATTGTCATTTTCAGGATCATAATCACACATAAATTGTATCCATTGTTGTCGAAGTACAGCGTCCGTGGGAAGCTCGAACACAGAAGACCTGACAGCTGTGTGAACAACACACTCGACGAGCTGCAGAAATATGGCCATGCCCTTTTTTGCATATTCCGGAGGGAGTGATTGATGCAAATGTGTGGGTTAGTGACGTACCATAACCCAGCTGTAGTCCCAATCGAGTCGTGTTTGTAGGCATTAAACTTCCTGACGATATCTCTGCTTACACTAAACTTTCAGCGCTGCAACTTTGCAGATACTGTTCATGCACCAACAGCAACATTACACACTATTTAAAATCAAAAAAGTGAAATCGCAATCAACCCCCTCTTTACTTTTTTTTATTTATGTCAACATTTGACCCAAACATGGGTTGAAGCATCCCAGCATTTTTAGAGTGTATAATAATAGCTAAATAATAATACTGAGGGAGGCGACACCTCCCTCTCAGCATCTAAAGTGGTTCCTGCAATGGTCGTATAACAAAATCACCTCAAATGGCTTTGTTTAAATCTCGTCACAGTAAATTAGGTTTTAGCTGCACTGATCTCTAATCATTAGTCATCAATTGCCGGTGTAATTTACATTGCGAGGGCTCTTTGGTTCTGAGCTTTTGAATGCACAAAGTGTATGATGTGGAACTGATGTGGCCACTTCACCTTTTATGCGCAAGGGCCTTACTTGACTTTTAAAAGTGAGACATATAATTTAGCCCTGGGAATATAAGTTAGTGCCATGGAAACATGATGTCACATCCTCGAAAATCGTTCAGACTCCATTGTTATCCCCTCGAAATCTGTTTCTCGGGTGCTTCATAACACTTCTTCTTGAGGAGTTTAGTGTCGAGAAATTGTTCTCTGAAATTTGACAGAATATTAAACTGTTCTGAATCACATTGTTGGCTTTGAAGGACTTCTCCAAATCGCCTCTTAATCATGGTAATTGATTTTTACGAGCAGACCCCTTTTGCAGCAGGCTGCTGGTTTTACAGCCCCCCTCGGAGATAAAAGGTGGGCGATCCAGTGGAAAGGTTAACAGCCACTGCGGCAAGAGGAGAGCAGCTTTGCCCTACTTTTCCATCCACAGGCTAATGCATAATGGAGCCACCTTGACCCCATAAAGCACCCAGGGCTCCCTGTCGCCTTAGAAGCACACTTCGACCTGTCACACTTGATCTACAGTTTAATTTGATGCCAGAGCATGCAATTTCTGCCACAATTTCACCGGGTGTGTTGCTTTACCCCAGGAAAGGCCAATGGAAGCATGTATAAATATCTGTCTGAAATATCAAGCATGCCCTTGTCAGCTTGGGTGGTAATAGCCAAGCAGATCCATCCAATCATGTCCGATATTGATAAAAAAGAGCACGTATTATGGCATCTGACCCGGCAGTGCGGCATTGAACTGTATAGCAGCATCAGAGCATCTCTGCAGGCTGTTTAATTCTCGGGAGCAGGAAGAATTGGCAAATATGAGAATCGCCTGAGGCTTGGAAGCCATGTTTCAAAATGCTATGCAATTAGTCTTTTGTTTGATGTAGATTTCTAGTAATAAAACATCTTCCCAAGTTTCCGATCTTTGCTAACAGCCTGAAAGCATTTAGAACATTTGTAATGCAAGGTGAAAATGTAAAATGCAACTTTGTGAATCCCAAAACGGCCTTTATTTCCACATTTATTAGTGCTTTAGACTGTTTCAAGTGTTGCAGGGATAACCAGAATAATAATGATCAATGACACAGACATCCTCAAATATGAGACAAATTCAAATTCTGCTGTAAAACAACTCAACAGAAGACCATATTGTGCTTATTCACATTAATCCTTATGAGATGACATTGAATCAGAGAAAGCAGCTCTGCAGAAAACAGTGGTGTCATCATCCAGCTCAATTCGAGGGTAAGTTTGTATAATTAACAATTAAGCATTATTGTTTAAATTGTTCCTCCTCTTTATTGTCATGCAGGTGACCAAGCACATGGGAAATCTAAGGGTACACTTAGGTGGAACCAATCATTCAACCCCTGTTTTTAGGCTGAATTTACCCAAGGGACGGTGAGTTATAGCACAAGGTGCGTTTGAGTTCAGGAGAAGGTTAAAAAAATCTTTAAGTGTGTAAGGGAACATGAAAGGTTGTTATGCTAATTGATCTGACTTTGACCAAGTGGCTGACAAATTTGTGTATGCATCAGTGATTTCAGAATCAGTGTAGTATAAGATGATCTGCTCAATGTTATGAATTTTCTAATTTAAGGGATATGCATATTAAAGTAATATATTGTGAAGTATGTGTAATATTGTCAGTTCTCCCAAGAAATGTGTTTCAGTAGAAACAATCAATAAATAGGCCTACATGAGTACAATTTGCAATCAATGAATAGTTGATGAATAATAATTTAAAAACTTTCTTTTTAATATCTTTGGTTACAGTATATATTTTAAAAGTACTTTTACAAAGATTAAACATACTACTGCTTGAAATGTCATGGCACTACCCAACCATATGGATTATATAGAAATACTTAACCCATTAATTCTACCATTTACCATTCTATAGGGCATCTCTCTCTCTCTCTCTCTCTCTCTCTCTCTCTCTCTCTCTCTCTCTCTCTCTCTCTCTCTCTCTCTCTCTCTCTCTCTCTCTCTCCTCTCTCTCTCTCTCTCTCTCTCTCTCTCCCTCTTCTCCTCTCCCTCTCCCTCCCTCTCCCTCTCCCTCTCTCTCTCTCTCTCTCTCTCTCTCTCTCTCTCTCTCTCTCTCTCTCTCTCTCTCTCTATATATATATATATATATAAAGTTAATAAAAACACTGATACTTGTACTCAGACTTACTGGGACTAGTCACACATTGCTATTGCTCTCCTCATCCAAGTCGTTATGGATAAAAATATCTGCTAAATTATCAAATGTAGGTAAATATGTCTGTGTGTCAGAGGAATAAAGTAGTGAGGCAGCTGTTTAAAACACTTACTAAAATAAAGCAGCATGAAAGCATCATACATAGCGATAGAAAGCAAAACATTGATGCATTTCGTCGTTATCTTAACGTATTATCGCTAAAAATCCAGTTTCCATTTTTAAGGGGATAGTTCATGCAAACCTGTATGAATTTCTTTCTTCGGCTGCACACAAAAGAATACATTTTGAAGGATATGGGTATAGGTAACCAAACATTTGATGGACCCCATAGTAAGTCAATGGGCCCCAATAAACTTTTTGGCTACCCATATTTTTCAAAATGTATTGTTATGTGTTCAGCAGACGAAAGAAATTCATAAAGGTTTGGAACAACTTTGGGTGAACTATCCCTTTAAAGGCTCCAGCGCGGTCTTCTCTGAGCCAAAATGGCGTATATGACACATAAGCTGTCTAGCGTATAGCCAGCGAAAAACATTTCAGTATGTTGTTCTCTTTAATCATATTAATGATGTGTCAACCAATAAGATATTATATTTTAGTACTACAGTTGTTATTGTGACCCTTATAGCATGATATGTTTTTTAATATGCTTAAAGCTATTTTTTTCTGGAAAGGCACAGAGAGCAGGACCCACACATGAACCGTAGAATGGACCACTTACACCGTCCAAACATGGCAACTCACGAAGCAGATTCAGAAGCCGGTGCTGGTATGATTACTCGCTTTAACCTCAGCATAATTCTGTCACATTAAATTTATTGCGATAATAGTCTGTATGAATACGTCACATCATGCATTTTGCAACTGGGTCGAAGCAAATCAAATGTGTGTGATTAGTCATGCTTGCAAAGCTGTTACGTTATATTGACAGTGCGTGGCAAGGAACAGCTAACGTTGTTAATTTAATCTCTAGACTCTTCTTGTTAGATTCGTTTCTTGATATTAATTTATAATTATGTTTCAATTAAATCGCACCTCTTTCTCGTAATCTGTGAAATTCATTATACATCGTTACCATTATGATTAAATATGTCATTATACCAGTTGTTTTTACTCGGTGCTTTTTTTATTTTTATTTTAGTGATAACGTTGACGATTTAGATAAAAATGTAATCTATCCTCGTAAAATATCCTTTGAAAGAATCGGTTATAATGCAGGAAGTTAATAAGAACCCGGAACTACAGCGCGACGAGAACGCTGATTGGATGACGCAAATCTTAAAGTCCACGCTGAGAGCTCTGATTAGCTGAGAGTCAGATCGCTGTCAAATGAAGTGAAATACAAAACAAAGCAGAAACGTATGAATGCTGTCATTGAATACCCTTGTGAGACTGAGACCCTGTATATAAATGCGTTTTATAATGATATTTTGTAAGTCCTTTACGTCAGTTTGTGTCAATTTGATGTATTGTAATGTAGTTAAAAGGAACAGTTTCAAAGTTTGTTTCACTTTCTATTTCATATTTGAAATGTTTATCTACTCCAGCTTTTGGAGCATTATTGGTGTGTTATTACTTCTGTGAGTCCCCTCTTCAAGCAGAGACTAACTGGTTTCGTTTTCTAAGGCTTTTGTGGGAAGATGTGGATGCTGTGTGCTGCACTGCTGGCTCTGGGCTCTGTCAACTCTGTCAATGGGGACTCAAAAGCTGTTACAACAACACTGACCACTAAATGGCCCTCTACACCACTCCTGCTGGAGGCCAGGTTTGCTTGATAACAGCATATTTAATATATAGTTGTATCTTCCCATTTACTATTAATAAAAATGCCATTATATTTTACAGTGAGTTTCTTGCTGAGGAGAGTCAGGAGAAGTTCTGGAACTTTGTAGAAGCTAATCAAAATATTGAGAACGACCATGATGGTAATATTTGATATAAATCCCATCTTTTACTTTTACTACTTCTTCTTACTCATGCAAATGGTTGCCAGCCTGTTTGCTTATTTGTTATGAAGCCTTTGAGATCTTATATTTGGTATTTAAGTAATATCACATGTGCAAGAGTGCTGTACTGAATATCATATACTAAAATATTGCATGCTTTTATGCAGTTGTTTGCTATACCAAACGTTAAAGGGTTAGTTCACTCAAACATTTCTAAGAAAAATTCTTACATCAGTCACTCGCCCTCATGTCAATCCCAACCCACCATAACACTTTTTTCTGTCAGGACCACTATCATCAAATATGATTTTTAATTAGCATACAGTTTGGATTGGCGGTACAGTTATGTTCTGGGCGAAACTCCCTTGTAGCCTAGCATGGATAAGAGCAGGGGGAGCAGAGATAATAACCCCCCTTAGGGTAAACAGAACAGACCCAACATGAATGTATTGCAGACATCATTAATTCAAGATTTTAAGTGAATTTTAAAGGGGAATCAGAATCAATTTTCAATGGGAATCAGAATGCCAAATCCTGACTGGACGAGAGGAGGAGCTGGGGATGGAGGAGGGTAATTAGCTACCCAATGTATACAGTGATATATGATTCCTATAGTAGACGTGGATCAGCTGAGAGTCAGCTGATCCACGTCAGTCCTGTTACTGTTACATTACATTCTGACGCTTTAAGGCAATATATCATAAACTAAATCTATACGAATTGAACAATATCATTTTAAATAGTGAACAGATGTAATTCACACTTTTATTAATATATAAATATTGTTCAGCAAACTTGTTCAGAAAACTTGGATTAAACCACTAAACCCCAATTTACAGTATATGAACATTTTGTACCATCAGAGTTTTGTGCTGTTAGACTTTCAAATGAGGGACAGAAATCTCTCAGATTTCAATAAAAATGTTGTTGTTTGCAAATTTTCAAACTAACTCTTTAAAATGTATTTATTACAGTTAATAAAAATAGTTCCAGTTGCACCAACATTATTTGTGTTGTTGCTCTTGAAATGTGGATGGCCAGTCTGATTACAGGAGTGTTGTCTATATTTCAGACACGGATCAGGCTTACTGACGATCTGATCCTGAAAAGAGCCAGTGCTCTGCTGAGCCCAGTGCAGCTTAACCTGCTGAAATTCTCCTTGTCTTTGAGGGCCTACTCATCCACCGTCCATTCCAGCCAGCAAGTGAGTGATTCCTCTCCACAGCTGTTTAATGTAAACTCAAAGTAAGTTTGGAGAAAACCGGTTTGACTCAATGTCTTATGTGCTGTTTGTCTATGTAGATTCGCATCTAATGAGCCTCCTCCGTCTGGCTGTAAAGCGTTCTTCAACGTACATGGACAGACATCTTGCGATACTGAAAGACTTAAAGTCATGCTGGATGATGCCTTAGAACGGTGAGTAACAGCAAGCCCTGCTGCAGCCTTCTTCCAACATGACCTACAATGCTCAAGTAAAAATGACTGGAAAAAAAAAAAAACATTCAATGAATTCACCAAATATTTGAGTTAATCTTGTGGAGTGACTCACAAAATTCCTTTTTAAATGGACAATATCTTTGGTATGCTTGAAAATGTTGTTTAAATATTCCTTTTTCAATGGACAAAATATTTGGTATGCTTGATAAAGTAAATAATGCACTTTCAGATTTGTAATGCTAGAATTAATGAGCATAAATTAAGTTAACACTAGAACTACCAAGGCAGTCATTTTGATTGTTTTAAATTTTTGTAGTCTAATAAGTTATTTTAAATAAAACCCATGTAACTATAGGATCCTGACTTTTCCTAAATGTGTCTTTATTTTATTCTATCATTATTATTTTATTAAAATTACAAAACACCTAGAATGGCCATAACAGTCATACTGACCGTATGCATTGTTATTATTATTACAGACCGTGTATCATTTGCTCCTTTTTTCCTGCTCTTGAAAATGCATCACTGTTGCCTAGCAACAATTTCTTCTAGTTGTTTATTTAGACTTTCTTTAGTCTTAGCTAAAACCAAATTGTGCAAAATCCTGGATCATCAGCTGTGCCAACCACAAGAGCACTTAGCTCGACACTGGATGAAGCTGTCTCACTAAATCAACTACAGCAGAGCAGCATGAAACAGTAAAAAACTGTGTGGACTGTTATACAGCATAATATTTTTTGTTCACTAAAACAAATATTGGTCACTAAATCAGTTCATTTTCTCGTAGTTTATTATAGTTTTATATTATTTTCCCATGATTACCGAATAACAGTTTTGGCCAGTTTGGGGCATATAGGTTTCATCTATGCATTTAGATACAAATTGGTGATGTTATTGTATTCTAATATCCAAGGATGAATACATTTCACAATAGAAAATTGATCAATTTCGACTTTGTATCTGCAATTACAATAGGTTATAGGTAATATCTCGATATATACGGTACAGTACCGGTCAAAAGTTCTAGATTGTTTAATGTTTTTATAAGAAGTCTCTTCTGTTCACCAAGGCTGCATTTATTTAAAAAAATTAAAAAAAAAAAAAAAAAAACCTAGTAATATTGTGAAATTATGACAATTTAAAATGACTGTTTTCTATTTTAATATATATTACAATTTCAATTATTCCTCTGAAAAAATCATTACTCCAGTCTTCAGTGTCACATGATCCTTCAGGATTCATTCAAATATGCTGATTTTATGCTCAAAAAACATTATTATTACTTTCAATGTTAAAACCATTGTGCACATTTTTTCCCCCAAAATTCTTTGAATAGAAAGTTTAAAAGAACAGGATTGATTTAAAATAGAATCATTTCTAACAATATAAATGTATTTACTGTAACTTTTGATTAATGTAACTCATCCTTGATGAATAGAAGTATTGATTTCTTATTTTTTTCCCCCCAAAATAAAATATAAATTCTTACTGACCCCAAACTTTTTAAAGTGTGGTGTTTAATGTTTCAAAAGCTTTCCATTTCAGATAAAAGCTGTTCTTTTGAACTTTCTATTCATCAAAGAATTTCGAAATAAAAATGTAAAAAACTATTTTCAACACTGATAATAATCATACATGTCAATTAAGCAGCAAATCATCATTGATTTCTGAAGGATCATGTGACAAAGAAGACTGGAGTAATGATGATGAACATTCAGCTTTGATCACTGGAATAAATTACACTTTACTATATATATTCACAAAGAAAACAGCTGTTTTAAATTGTAATAATATTTCACAATATTTATGTTTTTTATTATAATTTTTTTTAATCATATAAATGCAGCCTTGGAGAGCAGAAGAGACTTCTTTTAAAAACATTAAAAAATCTTACCGATCTAAAACTTTTGACCGGTAGTGTGTCCGGTAATATATATATATATATATATATATATACAGGTATATATATATATATATATATATATATATACCGGTGTATATATATATATATATATATATATATATATATATTATTATTACATACATTAGAATTAAATTGTAGTGTTCTGATGATTATTATTACCTATCCTAACATTATAGATCCATCTATTCTTCGATTTGATATAGCTTATTGAAATTATATGCAAATGATGTATGAGCGGTGTGACTGCTATGGCCATTATAGTAGTTATAGAATTACTGTAGTTCTAAATATTTGTGCATATGAAATTCTAATTCAGATGAAAGTCTAAATGTTGGACTACAGACTAATGTACATTTAATAGTTGTACTTTTATAACAGATTTACACACATACATTTTCTCTTATGCAAAACAATGAGATGATAGCTAACCTAAACGCAACCTAAACTGTTTATTTATTTTACTTTTAGGCCAAAGCCATACTTGTTCAAAAGTGATCACAAATTCCCTTCAGCCAATCCCGATGCACCGGTTGTGATTCTTTATGCTGAGTTGGGCACCAAAGAATTCTCCAGATTCCATCAGTTGATGTTGGCCAAAGCCAACAAGGGCCTGATCACTTACGTTTTACGGCACTTTCTCTCTGTAAGAATCAAAACTCTTAATAATACATTAAAGTAAAATAGGTTAAATCCAAATGCAATGAATGTCTTCATTTTAAGATTAAAAAGTTTTCCATATACTCCATCACCCATGCAGAACCCCAGCAAGAGTAAAGTGTACCTCTCTGGATATGGAGTGGAACTGGCCATCAAGAACCAGGAGTACAAAGCCAAAGATGACACACAAGTTCAGGGTATGATAGCAGTCTTTATATTGGATGTTAGTATAATTTAAAGACAGAAATCGAACTCTTAGCCAACTCCTTTCTCTACTTTCCACAGCTGGAGCTGATGGGAATGCTACCATAATAGGTGAAAATGATTCTGTGGATGAAGTCCAAGGCTTTCTGTTTGGCAAACTCAAGTAAATTAACTTTTCATTAACCAAACTCTCCATTGACTAAAATGCTTGCTTATATTTGAGATTACATATTGTACATTGTATTTGTCAGGACCATTTATCCTGAACTAAAGGAACAGCTGAAGGAGCTCCGAAACCATTTGGTTGAGAGCACCAATGAGATGGCGCCACTTAAAGTTTGGCAGATGCAGGGTGGGTGTTTCTGAACTGGTGTAATTGCTGTCATCTGACATTTTTATGTAATGTCTGCTTGTTGGATGAAAGTGTTTTTTTTTATTAAAGACTATGAACAGTCTTTCTTGCTGTGTTTTTAACACGGTTAAGGTGGCAGAGCCTCTCTTGCCATTGCTTAAATGTATATTTGGCACACTTATAATAATTCCACTATATCAAGGCCTTTCAAACTCAATTATTGTATTACATGTGACTAAAAGAGCACTCGGGTTGCTCAATACTCATTCTGACAATATGCAAACGGGCAAACGTTTCCACATTCTTAATTAGCTGTGGTTCTGCTGGCTTGTGCGGTTGTCAAACACAACTCCCTCTGGTCCAGAGCTCATTACTGCTCTATCAAGGTAAACTCATCAGAGACTAGTCACATTTAGCAAAACCTCTTAGCCAACACACACACACACTTGAATGCAATATTCCCAACAGTACTGTAAAAGTGCTTTGGCACATCAAATTCATTTTATGTAGAATTAAAGAAATTGGCACACTGTACACAGGTAAGAATATTGAATATTTCAAGAGCAGAAATGCAAGTTTGAATAACATTAACTTTTTATCCTCCTCAAGATCTCAGCTTTCAGACTGCCGCCCGTATACTGGCAGCTCCCTCTGTGGACGCTCTCAATGTCATGAAGGATTTGAGCCAGAACTTCCCTACCAAAGCCAGGTAAAGAACTATCTGTGTATATATTACAGTCCTGACCAGACATGGGTTGTTTCGGCCCAAATGGACCCGAAGAATTTAAATGTTTTTTTTTGTTTTTTTTAAATCACAGCTTCCTCAGAATGGCCCGAAATTTAGTGACTTTGTTGGTATTTGGTATTGAACACCCAAACAATTGGGGACAGGATGTGAATAGTCTAAGTGGTTGTAAAAAATAGTCACACTTGGGGTGGAAAATCATGGAAAATTAATGGGAAATTGGCAAAAATTTGAAAATACTGAATTTTTTTTGTGTGCGTACAATCTACAAATCAGCCACGATCTTGAAAAAAAGCACACAACAGTGAAGGGGTGAATCTATAAAACATCAAGAGTGCAAAACAGACACATCCAGACCCCCCCCCACACACACACACACACGCAAACACACTTTTATACACAAACACACGTAAAAAAATTTGATTTCTCAATTTTTTTGAAATTCAGATTCATGTTTTGCAATTTTTAAAATGCTCAGTTTGTCCAACGGATGGCATCCATCTCATTTCAAAAATTGCTTTTATGAGGCCTAGGCTTGACTCTAAAATGAAATTCAGCTTTAAAAAATAATAATAATAATAATATTTTTTAAATATTTTTTTCTATTATGTTGGGGGGAAATTTTGTCATAAATATTGCATTAATACTAATTATATATATTTTTTTATTTTTGAAATTCTCAAAACACCAAAAAAGAAAAGAAAAAATATTATAAAAAACGAGTAAAAAAACAAAAAAAAAAAATCTTTTTTTTTTTTTAAATATGAATCCCGCCCTTTGGGTCCATTTGGACCCGAACACCTCGAGTGTGACTCTGAAACGAACAACCCCAGAGGGTTAAGCAAAAAAATAAATAAAAAAAATCCTGTTTCATCTAGGTTTTTTTTTTCTTAGTTTGACATTTTGTTGTGAAATATCATCGGTCTGAAATCCTGCTCACTTAGCTGTGTATTTTTGCTGCGTTCATGTCATGCCGCAATTACCGTACTTACGAGATGACAACACTGGACATTCTACTCGGAGCTGTTCATGTCCTCAGACTCAGAATTATGTGCTTCTATGCCAAAACCATAGGAAACACTATCAACACCAAAATTAATCTGCAGCAGTCAGGTCATGGTTTAAGTCGGAGCTCTCAGTGAATTACCATCTTGTAATCTTGTAATTACGGCATGACATGAACACACCTTTTACAATGAATATGTTCTAATTGCCTGAGATTTTTTCACTTTGCAAAGCATTTAATTTTTAGCAAAAGTAGTAAATTGTTTCCAGGTAACCAGGTGTGACATACTTGTTTATGTGTGGCGTGAAGTTTATATTTCACTTTAAAAAGCCAATTTTTTGTGTTTTTTTTAAATTATTTTTTATTTTTTTGAAAGTCCTCTTGAATTGGCTCTTGTAAGTGCTTTTCAGTTCATAAATTCTGGCAGCAAGCCGCTCAAGTCATTAGAAAGTTTTCTCCGAGCTGGAGGTTTTGAAAGGAAACGAGCCTTCCAAGAGGTTTAATTAACATTTTAAGGAGAAAAAAAAATGACCCATCAGCAGTTATGATGAAAGTAATATGCTTTATTTGGCCCATACAGCGCAGCCACAGATGTTTTTTGTTTTGGCAAATGCATTTCAAAAATTCTGCCCACACTACCACACTAAAATGCTATTTTGTTTAAGTGATCCTCTGACACCGTGGAGGATAATACACAGTCATGTTTCACCCAGAGCAATTAACTGCAGCTCTGACTCAGCGACTCTAAAAAGAGAGTTTTTTTTTATTCAAAGCTTTCTGAATGCACTTTCATGGCGTCGATGAAAGCGATCTCATCTCTATAGTTCAACAGCGTTGATTAAAACCCTCAGCACAGACATTTTTATGCAGATTATTCTAGGCTTGCATTCAAGGTTTGATTATAATGAATCGCCATGATGATCTAATTAATCATTTTCAGTGTAAAGCCTCACATTTCTCTCTCCTCTCTCAGGTACCTAACAAAAACAGTGGTTAATTCAGAGATTCGTAAGGAGATTGAGGAAAATCAAAAGGTGAGGTCCACCTTTGTCTTTTTTCCCCTCATGTTCCTTAAGTCGTTTTTTCAAAGCTGTTGCGTGAGCAGGTATTCACTATGTTTTTCGTCTGCACTGCTGTGATAATGGATTCAAAGAAGCCCAGTCAAGTCTTTGTTTTTGCATCATAATTCACCAAGAAAAGTCTTTACGATGATTCTCTCTTCGCGTATATTAAAACTGGTGTTAAAAAAATGAAAGGATGTCAGTTGCAAAGTGTTTTGGTTGTATGGAGGTATTGGAATGGAGACTCATTCCTCCACACCCCTCTGCTTGTTTTCTTCCCGTTCCTCTGTATCGGAATGTGTGTGAATGCTTTTGTTTTGTCACCGAAAAAGGAAATGAATGAAGTAATTGCACCAAATGCAGTTTATACGTGGCTTCATTCATTCTTTCGGTCATTTCCTTTCTGTGATTAAAGTTGTTTCTTGCCTCTCGTAATGAGGACGTGTAACAGACTTGCTCCTCATTCCTCACTGTAATTGCACGCTGGGAAACATGACGAATAGAGGCTCTTTAAGTTTCTCTAATGAGCTCCCTCGCCCTAATGCATGTGCCTTTAGTGAATAACAAAAATGAATGCCGCGGATAAAAGCATGAATATATAGAGTGGACATGGCCTGAGGCTCAAGAGTCTGTTTGCATTATAGATCATATTGAGCATCTCTTTCAACTTCTGTTCTGGTCTATGAAGTGACAGAAACATATTTCATCCAGGGATTAGCAACGCGCAGGGCTTGGTTGGTTATATCAGAGCTAATTATGAGTGTCATACCTAATGTTCTCATGTCTCCTCTAGTATTTTAAGGGGACGTTAGGTCTCCAGCCAGGAGACTCTGCTCTTTTCATAAATGGACTCCATATTGACCTGGATGTGCAGGATATTTTCAGGTAAGAAACTGCTTGTCTTTTTTACTTTTTTCTTTTATTAAGTAGTTCATTTGTTTTATGTATATTATATATAATATTATAAATGTACAACAATAAATTATTATATTATTTTATTATATTTAGTATATATTATTGGCAAGAGTAAAAAAATGTTTTAAATGATTATATATGTGTGTATATATATATATATATATATATATATATATATATATATATATATATATATATATATATATATATATATATATAAAGAAAAACAATTATAATATTTGACTATAATATCATACACTAAGGCTCAACACTTTGGTTTCTGTAAAAATGTATTGCTCACAATGGCATTTATTTGATCAAATATACAGTAATTCTGTGAAGATATACAGTGTATGTGTGCATATATATATATATATATATATATATATATATATATATATATATATATATATATATATATATATATATATATATATATATATACACACTATGTGTATATATATATATATATATGTATATATATATATATATACATATATACACATATATACATATATACACTATATATACATATATATATATATACATACATATATATATATATATATATATATATATATATATATATATATATCTATATATATACATATACATATATATACATATATATATATATATATATATATATATATATATATATATATATATACTATATATATATATATATATGTATATGTATATATGTGTATACATGTATATATATCTATATATATATATATATATATATATATACACACACATGTGTGTATATATATATATATATATATATATATATATATATATACACACTGTGTGTGTATATATATGTGTATATATGTGTATATTTCACACTACCAGTCAACAGTGTAAGATTTTTTATGTTTTTAAAAGAAGTCTCTTCTGCTCACCAAGGCTGCAATTATTTGATAAAATATACACAAAAAACACAGTAATATTGTGAAATATTATGAAAATTTAAAATGACTTTTATATGTTAATATATATTAAAATGTAATTTATTCCTCTGAAAAAAAGCTGAATTTTCAGCATCATTACTCCAGTCTTCAGTGTCCCATGATCCTTCACAAATCACTCTAATATGATGATTTTATGCTCCAAAAACATGTATGATTATTATCCATGTTGAAAACAGTTTTTTAAATTTTTATTTCAGGATTCTTTGATGAATAGAAAGTTGAAAAGAACAGCTTTTATCTGAAATGGAAAGCTTTTGTTACATTAAACACTACCCTTTAAAAAGTTTGGGGTCAGTAAGAATTTGTATTTTATTTTTGGGGGAAATAAATAAGAAATCAATACTTCTATTCATCAAGGATGAGTTACATTGATCAAAAGTTACAGTAAAGACATTTATAATGTTAGAAAAGATTCTAATTAAATAAATGCTGTTCTTTGAACTTTATATTCATCAAAGAATCCTGAAATAAAAATGTAAAAAACTGTTTTCCTCATGGATAATAATCATACATGTTTTTGGAGCATAAAATCATCATATTAGAGTGATTTGTGAAGGATCATGTGACACTGAAGACTGGAGTAATGATGCTGCAAATTCAGCTTTTTTTCAGAGGAATAAATTACATTTTAATATATATTAGCATAAAAAAGTCATTTTAAATTGTCATAATATTTCACAATATTACTGTGTGTATTTTTTTATCAAAAAATTGCAGCCTTGGTGAGCAGAAGAGACTTCTTTTAAAAACATAAAAAATCTTCCCGATCTTAAACTTTTGACTGGTAGTGTATATATATCCTTTCAATTCTTAAAATCCTTATAAATTCTTTTGAACATACTGTTTTTCAAATGGAAATCTTCTTTAACATTATAAATGTCTTTACTGTAATTTTTTTATACATGTAATTCATCCTAAATAAATGCATTCATTTCTTAAAAAAAGAACAACAACTTTACCATGAAGTGAGATGTGTTTGCTGATGTTTATCATGTGTTTTTGTAGCATTTTTGACATTTTGAGGAATGAGGCAAGGGTCATGGAGGGTCTACGGAGTCTGCTCATTGACACACCCTACATCCACGACATCCTCAAACTCAACGTCCAGCCCTCAGACTCTGACTATGCCGTGGACATCCGCAGCCCAGCTGTTAACGTGAGCCACATTTTTTTTGTTCTTTTTTTATGCAAACCTGTTTTTAGAGAGAGATAATAATCCCACTTTCTCGCTTTCTCCAGTGGATTAATAACCTGGAGACAGATGGAAAGTATGCATCCTGGCCCTCGAATGTGCAGGAGCTACTGCGGCCCACCTTTCCTGGAGTCATTCGACAGATCCGCAAGAATTTCCATAATCTGGTGAGTATCACAGGTGTTGTGGAAACATTGCTTTTTCACAATTTCCTTCAGACATTAACAATTCACAATGTAAACCCCACTTAGATCTGAATTCTGCAAATCATTTTACAGCGTGTGCTTGTGTCGTTCTGACAGGTGATGATTCTGGATCCAACCCATGAGAACACAGCTGAGCTGATCAGCGTGGCTGAGATGTTTTACAGCAACAACATACCACTTAGGTCAGTCTCAAACTAGGCTGAACATTATGACAAGAACATGATTAATTTTTCAGTTGTGAGTTAATGTTAGAGCTTTGGCACAGTGGTTACACGCTCATAATGGATCCATGGTACTCCCTCAGTCATAATTATTTATAATATACCCTTCATCTAGATCAAATCTGGCCATTTTACGATGTCATTCTCACCCCTTGTGTCTCTTTATATATAAACTATGGCAGAAAAGCCCTATACTTTTTTTACTCTTTTAAAGGGATGTTCACCCAAAAATGAAAATTAGACTGATTTTCTCACCCTCAAGTCATTCTAGGAGTACATTTTTAAAGAGAAGTGTCTGAGGAGCTTGAATTTATTACCCAGCCATGTTTGTTTGAATCCCACGTCATACATCGTTTTGGCGCAAGTCAAACTTTTGGCGTAAGTCGACTTGTGTAGGCCATCTGTTTAGGGTTAGGTATCGAGAATCGAGATATCGAATTGGAACCGTGACTGAACTTTTCGTTTTTCACGGAATCGTTCAAAAGTTAAAATTTCGATTCCTAGTTTCGATATTCACAGTCCGTCGACCGGAAGAAGAAACCGCTGAACAACACCAACAAAGAAGCGTCTACCGGAAGTGTTGGCATAACCGCGCCGAGTCGAACATGAGTAGCTTATGTCGGCGGTCCAAAGTGTGGCTTCACTTTTCTAAAAATAACGAAATCCTGGCAAAATGCAACATTTGTGACAAAAGGAGTATTTGTGACAGAAGGAGTATTTCCTTCAGAAAGACCATTGGTTAGCAAGGTTAGCTAAACTTTTTTGACCCTGCCTCTTAAAAGAATCGGAATCGAGAATCGTTAGGAACCTGAATCGAACAAGGAATCTGAATCGGAATCAGAATCGTTCAAATTCAGATGATACCCAACCCTACATCTGTTGGAACGATAGTTGTTTTAGTCAATAAAGACTTAGTTAGGGGTGTCATGATTCTCCAAATGCTCGAATTCGATTACATTTTCGTTTCTAAGGTCACGGTTCGAATTCTCGATTTTTATTAATCGACCAATCAGGCTGCTGGACCTACCCCTAAACCTACCCCTGTTCCATGTACTTACCTTATATTAGCCAGTACTTTCTAGGTAAGTACACTGTAAGTACTGTACTGTAAAAGGAAGAAAGGTACTGTTACCGGATATTTTTCTTACATGAACACATCGCTTCACTTCAGAAGGCCTTTATTAACCACCCAGAGCCGTGTGGAGCACTTTTATCGTGAATAGACTAATTCAATCCCATTATAAAGCTTTGAAGAGCCAGGAATTTTTTTAAATATAACTCCAACTGTATTCGTCTGAAAGAAGAATGTCATATATACCTAGGATGACTTGAGGGTATGTAAATCATGGGCTAATTTTCATTTTTGGGGAAACTATCCCTTTAATCAACCTTTTTTAAAACATAAACTATCATTATAGGCTTAAAGTGGTTGGCCACTCTGTAACATGTCAGTGGAGTTATATTGTTTCTCTGGAAATTTCTCTGTGTCTATCTGCAGGATTGGAGTGGTGTTTGTGGTGAATGATTCTGATGATGTTGATGGGATGCAGGATGCTGGTGTTGCTCTACTTCGAGCTTTCAACTATATCGCTGATGACGTAGACAGCCATATGGCCTTTGACGCTATCATATCTGTAAGTCAAGATAATCACCAGTGCTTCTTACAACAACAATTTAGTTGTAGACAGATTATTAGAGTTTCCATTGTTTTAGGATTGACATGGTCATGTAACTACAGTTTATACAGAGTACAGTTTATACGGTTTATATTCCTATGCTGCAAGGAAGTTATTATTCCAGGCTTGGGAGGGTTACTTAAATTTATTCCGATACAGTTACAAATTACTTCATAAAAAAAGTATTCAGTAACAGTAATCCAAGTACCAGAATATGAAAGTAATGTAACTGATTACTTTTGGATTACTTCAAGGACAGATATTATATAAAAAAAACTTAATTAGAATTACACATCCCTTAAATATATTTATTTAAAGGGCAATAGAGACATCAAGTGGCTACAGTATGGTTTTACAGATTATTATGTATTATGTAGGCTACAAGGAAATAATAAAAACACTATCTACATATTAGTTTATTTTAAAATAGGAAATAAACCGTTGACTAATGCCGTGATCTTTCTTAATTTGCCTGACTGAACTTGGGCCGTTGGCAGTAGGAGTTCCCTTACGTTAGCAGTGAACATCTCCTTAAGTTAGACTGAGAACGAAGAGATTATGAAAGGACAGTTTAGGTACTAAAAAGATACTCCCTTAATTTCTACAGATTCCAGCATCGCTAGAAAACTTTCAACTGCGATCACAAACCACTGAATTTTAAAGCAGTAATAAATGCTACATAAGCTAACAACAAGGCACAGTTTGCACTGTAAAACCATATTGTTGGAATTTTCCTCTTTAAAAACAAAATAGCAGTGGAATTTCAAAGAAATTAAAGCATTTTTACCTGTGGGACTCATCGTTTCTAGCAGCAGTGATTGAATCGGTGTCTGAGGAGATTGTTGACGAGAGCTGTTATTTTACGCAGTCACCAGCGGGTGGCACACATGACTCATGTCACGAGAATAGACAATAAGGTCGCGAGTCATTAAAGGTCCCCTGACATGGGTTTTTTGTATTATTTTATAATGTTTCCTGGGTTGCCCTTATAATGTTAGTATGTTTTTTAGATCAAAAATAGTCATAATTTAGAAATAAAAGGCATTTTTCCTAGCCTGATTTTAGTCTCTGCTTTGAACACTCTGTTTGAAGGGGCGTGTCTGCTGTGGGATTCAATGTAACTGCCCACTGCTGCGATTGGCTGACATGCTTGCATATGAAATAGCTACAGATTACATGTGAAACTCTCTTGAATACGTTTTACTACAGCTATTATACGTTTTTACTATTACAGATATCGAGATTACTGATTCGTGAGAAGTTTTTGAAGTATTTAGATTCTCATCACATAAAATGTTGCTGTGATGAGATCGAGCAGCAGATGACAGTCTGTCGCTTGACTGATGATGTACAGTATTAGAGCTCCGTTGTGCAATGTAACGCAGTTTCTGTTCTCTCTAAAGCCCGGAACTCGTCAGCTCCATAACCTAATGTGCGTTCTGCGCCTGCATTTAATGAGCCAACTGTCTATTTCTGGAGATATATTGGTCTGTATTCGTCATTCAAAAAGGAAAACCAACGCTGCCGGCTGCAGATACACATAACGTAAACAAAGCAGCGCGTGCTTACCGTTTAGAATATCAATCCTGCTAAACACTTTCCTTAAATAAGATTATTTTTATCCTCAAAGAAACGATGTGAAGTTGATGATATTCTGGCTTGACTTACTGATGCGTAAACAGTATCAAATGATTTTGAGAGAAAGATTAACTAACCTGTCTCCTGCCTGTTGGACCATACAAAACTTTGGGAGTTGAGTCGGCGCATTTCCAGAGAAAATAAAATTAACCCATTGTTTCTTCAGGCGCGGATGAAGGAACTAAAAAATACTTTTGTGTTCATTTGTACATCCGAACACTGAGCAACTGCCATGGTTCGCTTGTTTGCAAGCCATGATATTTCTCAAGGAAAAATAAAACCGCGCCTGCGTGTGTTCGTACATCCTGCTCAGCTTGTTTTCTCATGGTCGGTCTCTGGGCGGGCAAAGCAGAGAAAGGGGAGTAACCTTTCCCCTATATGACGTTATATAGGGGGAGATTCTAGATCAGCGCGCCTGAGATGCAGACGGATGCAGAGAAGAGAAAAATAACCAAAGCTCGGTTTACACCGATTGAAAATTCTAGACACGAGGGGACCAAATACAGTCTAGGGGAACTCATATTAATGTTAAAAAACCTCAGAAAATGAAAATTTCATGTCATGGGACCTTTAATATAGTGTTATTATGCCAAAATACAGATTTACTTCGTTTTAAATGAAACCATTGTAATCCTGAAAGTATCCCCCTCTTTTTCAAAAATTAACTATAATCTGATTACTAAGTTTTTTTATGTAACTGTAACGAATTGCAGTTACTGGATTTTTGTATCCTGATTACATAACGGCGTTACATGTATTCCGTTACTCCCCAACCCTGATTATTACCCCATAAGCTTTTTTTTTTATAATCAGTATTATTGCTTGTCAGAAGTAGGTGGTATTGGGGGAGGGACATTCTCACACTAGAGAGCATTTGATTGGACTAAATTAGTGAGTGTTGGATGAGTCCTCAGAATCTGTGGTCTGTTTTTCCAAAAGAGACAGACTATACATTTTTAATGTAAATTGGCTTCAAGTGAATTTTGTCTTTGTTTAGGAGCACACTGGCATGTATATCTAACAGATGTGGACTAAAAAAACTCAAAAATGTTGATTTTAATGAACAGTACAGTAGAATGACATGACTAGCAGGGATGTGTTGTGATTATCTTCTGTCTTTCAGATATTGAACAAAGTTCCCAGTGGAGGCAAACTGAAGGTGGAGCATGTAGTGGGTGTGTTGGAGAAGAGATATCCCTATGTAGAGATCAGCAGCATCCTGGGCCCTGACTCTGCCTATGACAACAACAGAAAAGTGAGGGATTTGTTTTTCTAGTGTGTGTGCTTTGAATATTTCAGCAGTATCCCATCTCAGATGTCACATCCATGCTTAAAGAGACCTAATTCCGCATGTCAGCCAGAGGTGGTTCCTGTGCTAATAGCTCTTTGTGTCTACCAGTAACTATAACCCTTATTGAGGTAATATCTTCTATGTCTCCACAGGAGGGAAAGGCATATTATGAGCAGACTGGTGTTGGCCCACTGCCCGTGGTGTTGTATAATGGAATGCCTTTACAACGCGAGCAGTTAGACCCCGATGAACTGGAGACAGTCGTCATGCACAAGATCCTGGAGACCACCAGCTTTTTTCAGCGCACTGTCTATCTGGTGAGAATTACATGTCTGTCACCCATAGTCTCTGTGGTGTCCTTTTTAGGGAACATAACTTTATCCATCCATCCGTAGGAAAGAGTTTATTTATTAATGTGTGTGTTCTTGCATTTGTCTGAAGTACAGTTTATGTTTTGTTATGAGTTTCATCTTTTGACATGCTTTTCATAATCTTTTTAGGGTGAGCTGAACAGTGACCATGATGTGGTGGATTTTATCATGAATCAGCCCAATGTTGTCCCACGAATCAATTCCAGAATCCTGAGCACCAGCAGGAATTATTTGGACCTATCTGCCACCAGTGAGTTCTTGTCTGACTGTTTTCCTCACAAAATTGTGATTTCTCAGTGTTTTGCTGCTCTGCAGTTCTTTTCTGTTGAATCCTATTTTTTGTTCTTCCTGTAAACGAGCTAGTTTGAGATACACAACATATATGCTCTCGCAGGCTTTCGGGAATGAATATCTGCCTCATTGGGAATTCTGTGCTAAATGTCTTGTTTGTTCTTGAAAGCCCATTTATTTACAAAGACGTACAAATGAGACTGCGGCAATGATATTCATAAACTGCTTTGTTTTCACGAGGAATATGAAACTGAATTTTAATAGCTTTTGAATAGTATATTTGCAGGAAGCTGAGAAAAAGACTCATTTCAATCTGAACTCCAATAGCACTGGATGTTCAGAAATAGCTGCATTCAAAATTACTTTGGTTGGATTCAATTAGGAATGTGAATGTACCTCTAACTGAGAACAAAGCACAACCTTATTTTAATTTTCTCCCCAAGTGTTTGGCATGGCCTGATTTCCAAAAAAACAAAAACAAAAAACAAGTCTTTTCTTTTCCAGACAATCATTTTATCGACGAATATGCACGTTTCCTCTTTCTGGACACCAAAGACAAGAACGCAGCGGTGGCCAACAGCATGAACTACATGACAAAGAAAGGTGAGGGGGTTGTTGTTTATTGATCTTCATGAGAAACGCTATTACTCCAACCTGCCACTGATCTCTGGCCTACATAAACATGAACAATAGAGGGTTTCTCTATTGGGCCTTTAATGAAAGCTTGTTCTGTCCTTCCTACATTAATTGTCTGGTGAACACTGCGGTTTTGCCGAGACAAATTTCTAAATTCATGAAAGATTTTTGTCTTAAAGGTGGAATACCTACGATTTTTGCATTAAAATATCCCAAAATCACAAGGCCAGTGTTATATATTTAGTTAAGATGATAACTTACAATATTCCAAATGTTTCAAACAATGTTTAAATCACGAGAAAATTGAGATTTTAACCAAGGAAACGGGGCGTGTGAGCAGGGGTGAGCTGGCAGTCGCCAGTCAATCGCGTAATATCCGCGTTACCTCGGTTTCGGCTCGTACTACGTGTAGTCCTGGACAAATGCAGAAGTTGTAGTTGTGCGTTAGCGTCTATCAAGCAACAAACGTCAGCTTGTTTCGCGCATTTGTTATGGATTGGAGCACAATTATTCTTTTCAATTATTCTCGGAATGTGAACTGTTGGCTGTAAAGGGTGTCGCACATCGACGAGAAGAGCCGCTCCACGTCTAGGACAAAGTCCAGTATCGCACACCGGACGTGCACTTTCTCATCAGTATATGGCCAGTAATATTGTTATGTTTAATGACATGAAAGGAAGATAATGTCTGTCCTATGTTATGATTGTACTGTACAATTAAATACAATCATTGCTGCGTCTGCAGTCTGAAAACTTTACCTCAGAGCATCCGTTAACTGAATGAATTGAGAATCTCACCTGAAAAATCTACAATAACATCAGTAATTGTCATTCAAGCAGCTGATTTCTGTAAATGAATGCAAAACTAAATGCATATTGCAGCATAGGGCGAAGTCAGGATACATTAGCAACGATTTGACTTCAAACCCTCTCCACCATAGCTTCGTCCAGTGACTCGTACAGTAACATCTGTGATAACTAATTTACTTTTAAACCTGACTTTTCTTGCGGCTATTTCAGTTTAATGAAAAACAAGCATGTCATTAAAAGCAACATTTATGGAAATTGAACTTTACCTCATCCATGACAACTAATTTTCAAATCCCGTCTGACTGATTTATCCACGGTGGAGTTGAAAATAACAGTTCCCATCATTCCGCGTTCCTCCACGTCGTCATCAAGCAGAGCCGTTGTTGTTGTTTTGAATGTAGCGCCCTCTAGCGACATGCAATCTTAGGTATTGCAGCTTTAAGAGAAATTGGCAATCAACAGTTTGCAATGTTCGACATGATCACTGATAAATAATAGTTGATATTAACTTGTTTTCTATTTGATATGCAACAAATATCTCATTATTCACATACAATCTGCTTTGGCTTTTTACCAAGATTATTTTAACCTCACCAGGCTTCATTGTATAATCTGACAGGCAACACTTGTGAAGTGTGAAACAGAATAAATTGCAGCAAACACCTGGCTTTAGACACCTCAAAACTGTCTGTGTACCACTAAATATATCTGTCTGTTTTTATTTGCTTCTTCATTTTTTTTCTTGAATGCTTTTTTCAGGGATGTCAACCAGGGATGCTTCTGGTAATTGCATTGAGCTGTTATAGTCACTTAACTGACAGCCCGCTTCTCATAGATCTCATCTAAACATGTAGTGCTGGAGTGCAGATATTGTTAGAAAATGCCTACATTACCATCATTAACACAACGCTCTCTGTTGCTTGAAGGAATATTCCGGCTTATTTAAAACTGAATGTCTGTGTACCACATCTGCGGCATGCTGTCGATTACCACAGCTTTTTTTTTTGTCTCAGTTTGTGTACACAAATGGGAAATACATTTGTGGGAATACAATTATAGTAGAAGGCAGCCTAGCAGACTGAAAAACAAGCAAAAAAACATCTATAAATTTTTCAAATATATATTTTACTGTAACGCTGTTTATCCACGTGTAAATCCATGTTTATCCATGATAGTAGGATACTGTGGAAGTCTGGCAGTGGGGCTTGGATGACTTCCATTTTAAGTGCGTTCCTGTAAATACATTTATTTTTTTCTAAATTATTGACAGCATGCCACTGATGTAAATGTCTCAGAATATTCCTTTTTAAGTGTGTCTGCAAGTTTTCAAATTACCATCTTATTTTTGTTGTGGTTGTTTTCTTTTAACCAAGTGAAGAAGTTTTCTGAAGCTTGCTATTGATTTACACACAGCTGTGCATTTGTCATCTGTCCGAACTGTCACTGTGTGATTGATGAAAGAGAATCTCTTTCTATCCTGTGGTCCCCTGTAATACCTTTCTTTTACAAACATTTACAGGTTTATATCTTGGTTGAAATTGCCTGTCTGTCTTTGTGTGCCTCATGGGCACTTCAGATACACCTTTTGGATTGTTAAAAGCTAAGACAAGCGAGAATCCTTTCAGTTTCTCACATCATTTTCACTCACCTTTTTAGATTGCATGAGGAAACGGCATGCATCGTCTGTGTAATTTCCTTTAGCCAATGTGTCTGTTCTTTCCTGAGTTGCAGATGATGGCATCATCCGTCCAGTGACTTTCTGGGTAGTAGGAGACTTTGACAAGCCCTCGGGACGACAGCTGCTGTATGATGCTATACGTCACATGGTAGGCCATTGTCACTGAGTTCCATCACAGTGTACCAGATTGAACTTTTTGTCACAGATGTAAAAAGAAGCTGTGACAAAAGAAGCTTTGACTGAAGAACTGGGATATTTAATGGCAATTTCATTGTCTTCTTACTACTCTTGTTTTTAAATCTAATTTAAAGCTCCAGTATGTAACTTTAGTGGGCACAAGAGGGCGCCGTTTCCAACAATAACAAAGGCGAATGTATATGACGCAGTAACGAGCTGAATGATGGGACTTGCTGTCAAGCTGATGGATCTAATAATGTTTAAGGATTAGTGAAAACACTCGTGTTTTTTAACATTATAGTGGTATGAAGCAGGTCGCGATTGCTAATAAGATACATATATCACTCGCGAGTCCCGCGGATATAAAGGAATAAGGAAATTTCATCCTATTGAACTACACGCAAGTGCTGGATTACTCACACAGGTCAGTTTATTAGATGAATTAAACTTGTGAGGGAAACGCAGCGCTGTTCCACTTGGTATAACCTTACACTATCACACTAAACAGCATTTAAATGTGTGTTGAAAGTCATAATGTTATTCTACGTGTTACTGTAGTTGGTTTGCTATACGAACTAGCAGCTTGATCAACATAAGAATAACATACTGACCATATTCTAACATTTCATCATGTCAAGCTAACGTTATAACATTGATTTGTTTTATAATTTTGCTCACCTGTCCAATGAAGCTGTAATGTCATGACTCGTGAGTTCTGTCAAGTCCAAATTAGTCACGGACGCTACGTAGCTCTCTGTCGAGTGGAAGTCAGTCTCGGACTCTAGCTGTCGGCATCTCAAAAACATCATGCTGATATTGATCCTCATTCTAGTCTGCTTGCCATGGTCTGTGTTTGAACGGAACAAGAACTGGGTGCCGCTAGATGTTACTCACTATGCAGTTGTCCGCGTCTGTCGCCATGTTTACGTCATGGCTATGGCAATACGAGCGGAAACGAGGATAGCCGAGAATAGCCGAGGATAGCGCGGATATTGCGTCATTTACAGGCGACATTTTTTTCCGGGACGGACACTTTTTAAAATTGGAATTTCTCTGAAATAAAAGAACTTTGGAGACTTTGGGGATATTGTAAGTACACAACTGTAGGAAATATATCACATCGTGCAAGTGATTTTTGGATATTTTATTACAAAATCCTTACATATTGGAGCTTTAAATGTTTTTTTTTTAGTAATGTGGCATTAAATCTAAATTATTTGTACATCAATATTTATAAAAATTAATGTAATTACTAAAAGAAGCTATAATGTATTTGAATATAATTTAAAATATATTTAGAGGCACATTTCAGCACAAAATATTCTTACTTATTTTATTTAACTTGACATTTTATTTTTTATTCATGCAATTATTTTTCTCTTGGCATTTGGTAAATGTTTATTCTGGAAATGCATATGTAGACTCACTGATTGACATATTTTGCTGGATAATTTTTGTTAGTTTTTTTTATATTTCTGTTTAGCTCTATTTTGTTTCTATTACAGTTTAAATGATCAGTTTCAGTAATTTTAGTACTTAATTTATTTCAGTTAATTGCCATGGCAAAAATTTTTTTTCATCTATTTATATTTTGTTTTGTTTTAGCTTTATTTCAGTTAAAACCAAATCTATTATTGTGGTAACACCACTGGAACTGGAAGAAGCTTTCGGAACTAATCAAAATGTTTTTTGTTTTTACTTTAGAAAACCAGTAATAATGTACGATTAGGAATGATCAATAATCCCAGCGAGGACCCGTCTAATGAGAAGAGCCTGATTGCTCCGAGCTATATGGTCAGCTATGCAGACCCAAACCTCCAACAACGCCAAAAACTTCATCACCAAAATGGCTAAAGAAGAGACGGCACAGGCTCTTTACGGAGGGAGTGACATTGCGGAGTTTGCTGTCGGGGTAAAATGAGCTCTCCTGGAATTCATTTACAGTTGTGATGGATTATGTGCTCTGGGTTATTTCACTGTTGCTGCTGCAAATGTCACTTTTAAACTGCAGAATTTAATATAGAACAAATGTAACCAGATCCCTCTCCTTTTTTTGCACTACAGGGCATGGATGTTCCTTTGTTTAAGAGTGCATACGAGTCCTCTAATGTGAACTTCCTATTGGCTCACTCTGCCTACTGCCAGGATGTCCTCAAACTGAAGAAGGGCCAGAGGGCTGTGATCAGTAATGGAAGAGTAAGTTAGACATTTGTCCACCTGACTGTATAGCAAGACTTCTGATACTGTGAAAGCTCTTCTTACTTTGCTTCCTGTTTTTTTTTTTTCTTTGCAGATCATTGGTCCATTGGAAGAAGGGGAGGTCTTTAACCAGGATGATTTTTTGCTTCTAGAAAGCATTATTCTTAAGACATCAGGAGAGCGCATCAAGGGCAAAATTCAACTGCTGGGCATGGTAGAGGACAGGTATGCTTGACCAATCCAGTCCTAAACAAGTTACATATACTTGTGTTGATGTATTCAAATGATTGTCGTTTGCATGTATAACCAATAGCAGAGCTCCAGACCTTGTCCAGTATAGAACTGTGGAAGGATTACGATGCATTACACATGTACTTTCTGCAGGAATTACTTCCTCTTAATGAACTGTGTCGGTCTGCCTTGAAGACGGAGACGTAATAAATGTCGCGTTTTATGTGTATTTACTGGAAGAGCAGACTGAGACAGTGACACCATGTTCATTATACTCTCAGTAAACTTTTAGAGGGCTGATTATTGAAGTGTTGGCTATAATAGAGTTAGTCAGTCATTGTCTTTATCAGCGCTGGAATCTGGCATTAGGCCTGTGTGAGAGAGTTTGAACAAACTTTGCCTTTTGCTCAGCTTTGGTTGGCCATGGTGCTCTTGTGGGTAATACTGGTTCATATCTGGTGGCTTATCCTCTCTGTTATAAGTGTCAATAAAAGTGATTCATCAAAAATGAAGGGCAAGAAATTACACTTCTGAGACCCGTGTTTTAATAGGGCACACTCTCTGTATGTTCACATGAGTTGTGAGTTACCATGAGAATGACTGACATCTTTTCATACAGATTATATAAACAGAGAATATTTGTTTTCTTTTTGAATTAGATAATTTAATAGCAGAGACGTAAATGTTTATAATGATATATTGCCTATGTTTAGAGAAAAAAAAAGAGAGGCAGAAAGCATGACCTGTTTATTTTCTTTAGTTTATAAATGCACAATGTTTTGTTTTGATTGTAAGTGGACACATAAAAAAGTAGACCTTTTACAGTTTCTTTTTTATATATATATTTTTAATGGCCATAAATGACTGAGTATTTTAAGTCTATTTTGCTGCTATGTGAAAAAAATCCAGCAAAACGCGACCCCATTCTTGTCGACCCCAGAGGGTTAACTTTAGCCTAATAAGAAGGAACATAAATTGCTTTGTCGGACAAAACTGTGGCGGATTCGGTGGATTATGATTGGTCAAATTGCCTGTGCTATCATTTTTATAATTACGTTATCTGTGCTAAATGCTATAATTTTAAAAATTACAATAAGTTTGTCTAAGAATTACATTTCTGCACATTTAGTTTTTTATCCGATGTTACAAACACGCGCGTGCACACACACACACACACACACACACACACACACACACACACACACACACACACATATATATATATATATATATATATATATAAAATATTTCTTTTATCTCATGGTGATGTTAAAGGGTTAGTTCACCCCTAAATGAAAATTCTGTCAGTAATTACTCACCCTCATGTTGTGTTGTTCCAACCCCATAAGACTTTCGTTCACAATTCTTCGGAACACAAATTAAGATATTTTTGATTAAATCTGAGAGCTGGATCGCTCCTCCATAGGCTTCTTAAGGGATTCGAAACTGGCCAGACCAAAAGTTATGTATTTTGTTTACTAAACTTTTGTTTACTTTTGTTTGAAAACCAATAATAACATAGGATTCGGAATGATCAATCCAAGCGATTTGTTCTCAAACACCGGCACAAATACTTATGATTTCTACTTCCTAATTTTACATTATTCTCTTCCACAGTGTTGTATTTTTTTCCAAATTAATCAAATCATTTGCATTTATTCTTGCATAGAGTAGATATTTGGGCCTTATTCAATGTGTTTGTTTTGTATTTTTCATTGTGATTTAGAGCTAGTGATCTGGTGATGAAGGTGGACTCCTTGCTGTCCTCCCAGCCTAAAGGTGAGGCAAGGATAGAGCACACTTTTGCAGAAGACAGATACAGGTATGTCACTTTTCCACATACCAGGCCTATCTTTAAATCTTCAGAATTAATTTGTCAACTTTTATTTTTTATTTTTTTTTTTTACAGTGCTGTGAAGATTAGACCAAAGGAAGAGGAAGTGTACTTCGATGTTGTAGCTGTTTTGGATCCAGTGACCAGAGATGCTCAGAAACTGGCACCCCTCCTCCTGGTGAGAACATGGGCACACCTTCACTTAAAGGATACTTTACCCAAAATTAGAATTCTGTCATCTATTATTCACTCTCATGTTGTTCCAAACCCATAAGACTTTCATTAATCTCCACAACTTAAATCAAGATATTTTTTTTATTTAATCTCTATGGGAACATTCACCCAAAACTCGGTTTAAAACATTCATAAAGAGATCAGAAAAGAAACCCATGTGAATCGAGTGCTTTAATCCAAGTCTTCTGAAGAGACACTATCATTTTATATGATTTAATTGAAGTGTTTATTTACATATAAACATTGATCAGAGAACATACATAAAACACTCTAATATGGATTGATTTATATGGATTTCTTTAGCGACCTTTTCATGAATGTTTTGTAGCATCAGAATTTTATGTGAAAAGACTTTAAATGGAGGGACAGACATCTCTCAGATTTTATTAATTTATTTTTTTGTGTTTCGTGTTTTATGGCTTTGGAAAAACAGGAGTAATTGACAGAATTTTGACAGAATTATTATCCCTTTGACTCAAGTTAAACAAATGGGACATGTAGCTACTTGTATAACCAGATGGTTGAACCATGCTAACCAGCCCAATTCCATCATCCTTTGGTCAACATTCCTGTCAAATAATAATATCTTTAACATGGTTTGTCTCTTCATGGTTTGTATCTTTAACCTTGGTTATGTTAAAGATATTATTATTTGACAGGAATGTTGACCAAAGGATGATGGTCCAGGGTCATGTCCTGCTTTTCCTACATATTGTGTATATACCTGCATTAGTGTATATACACACATGTGGTCTCCCTCTGTGACATTTCACTGGTACAGTCAGTCTGCATTGCCTCTGCATCTGAGACCAGCTGTCAGTGAGAGTGTGTTCATTTGGTTGTTTGTACCTTGACTTGGGTCTCTTCCTGTTTGCCCACTCAGGTATTGAAGCAGCTGGTCAACGTCAACCTCCGAGTCTTCATGAACTGCCAGTCCAAGCTCTCTGACCTGCCACTGAAAAGGTTAGAGGGGAAAAACTGTCTCTCTGACAACACATAGTCACCTTCACATTTCACAGTTTACTTTAATTTAATTTATTAGCTACAGTGACGTGTTACGACAAGAAATGATTCACCCTGAAGCACTAAATCTTCCAGTTAATATTTTAAAATGTATCTTTTTGTTTAGACTTTGGTGTTTTTGTATAATATTATGTTTATGATAAAACAACACCATGATTTTGCTTTTTCCATCAGTTTCTATCGATATGTCTTGGAGTCGGAGATTTCATTTTTAACAGATAGCAGCTTTGCTCCTGGTCCAATAGCTAAGTTCTTGGATATGCCTCAGTCGCCATTGTTTACTCTCAATCTGAACACTCCCGAGAGCTGGATGGTTGAGTCAGTCCACACACGCTGACGATCTGGATAACATCTACCTCGAAGAGGTAAGGATCCTCTTCACTGTCCATAGATTATACACTAGATGTCGCCTTGGCTGCGGCAGTTAATTAGAACAAATGCGTCAATAGAGCTGCCATCTTGGAACAGGGGAGCCCCTCCACTTTAATGCATCAGCATCAATGTAGACAAAGGTCTAACAGAAATTAAATCACCATAAATCATTATGAATGCGATTTTCTAGTTTTTTTTCTAGACATGTATTTATCGTTGATTCCAGAAAAAAAAAAATTAATTAAACAATAAAAAATAGAAATAAAAAATGCATGCTTTTAACTGAGGCAGATCAGTTTTTTTCCGATCAGAAGACCTGCTCATAAAATGTTGGAAACACATTTACCAAATAAATTCCTCAATGCACAACAAAAAACTCACGTGACTCAATAGAGGATGTGATTGGAAAACTGGACTAACCAGCGAACCAATTTTATTGTGTAGCATCGCAAATATTGGTTTAAACATTCTAAAATGTCCGAGCCAAGGTCTGTCATCAGAATGATTTGGTATAATGACATCCCACAAGTGTCTCACTTGACTGCATTCCCAAACTCCAGGCATTTGAATGCAAGATAGCATGACAGAGTTTATTGCGTTTCATCTGCATGCTCTGAGGCACAAGTCTACAAGTCATTTATGATGTACCAACAATTCCCAGACTGCATCATTTGTTATTACAAATATTTTGTTTGTGATGATTGTGTGATGATTTTGTTCTCTTAAACACATGGGATGACTTATGAGTGATGTGTGTGTGTGTGTATGTGTGTGTGTATATATACACAGTCAAACCAAAATTTGTTCAGACACCTTCAACATTTCTCACATTATCAGTCTATTCGCTATAGTTTAGAAAATGGTAATAAAATGACGACCTCAGAGTTATCCAATCAGTTGATATTTCACTGGTTTTGGCCATTCGTCTGTTACACTGTCTCAAATGAATTAGGTTGAATAGCTGTCAGCTGTGTAATTTAAGTACACTATTAGATAATACCGATTTAGGTCAACCAATTACCAAGCAGTGCGTATTTTTTCAGTCTGTTGTGTAATAAGGTCGCATTAGCAATTAAAAATAAACACTTAAGCAAAACATGGTCATGTCAAAGAGTCTGAATAATTGTTGGTCCCAAATTTTTTGTACATTTTACTGGTAGTCCACTGAATGAAGAATGTTTAAGTATAACATGTCACATTTACTTTATTTTGATCCTCACTTACATAAATTAACTATACTGTCCTGCACCCATTTGTGAAAAATAAAATCTAAAAAAGTTAAATCTGGTGTCTGAATAATTTTTGGTTTAAAGATGTGTGTATGTATGTATACCAGGCCGTTACTACTTTAAGTAGTTTTCTTTTGCACAGTTATTGTATAACAACAAACACCCAATACCGTTGTCTTACCAAATACATTTTTTTTATGTGTAAAAATGACACAATTTAAACCATAGGCAAATATAAATTATTGTGTTCATTAATAATGACATCATATGATTCTGTTCAGGTTGACAGTGTCGTGGCTGCTGAGTACGAGTTGGAATATTTATTACTGGAGGGTCATTGTTTTGACGTAACGACGGGTCAGCCTCCTCGTGGGCTGCAGTTCACTCTGGGTACAGCCTCCGACCCGGTCATAGTCGACACCATCGTCATGGCCAACCTGGTGAGTGGACGTCACAGACTCATCTGGGGAATAAATGCCTCAAAATTGGTCTCAGATGTCAATGTCCCTTTTTGTGATCATATTTAACAGGGTTATTTCCAGCTGAAAGCAAACCCAGGAGCCTGGATGCTCAGACTGCGGAAAGGCAGGTCGGATGAGATCTACAAAATCTACAGGTACCCTATTATAGCGTGTTAGACATCTGCCTGTCTTAATGTACTTCTGTATCTTCACTTGATTTGATTGGTCTGTTCACTGATTTTAATTCTCCTGTCGCAGTCACGATGGAACAGACTCTCCAGCCGATGCTGACTGATTTAATCGTCGTCCTCAACAACTTCAAGAGCAAGATCATTAAAGTGAAAGTAAGTAATGGGTGTCTGAATAAGGTGTCGGGGTAAGGTCACTTAAAAGGTATCTGTCTCTACTTTGAGTGTGTTAGCGGAGATGAATGTTCTTGGGTGGCTGTCGACAAGAGCGTGTGAGATATTCCTTCCATTTCTGCTCGACTGGAGAGATGGAGAGCGAGAGAGTGTCTTCACTTTTCCAGTATATACTCTAATATCTGACAAGCTGTCACATGTCAGCAGGTGTGTGGGCGTGTGTCCAATGTGAGGTCTGCTGCTTCCTGTGGGGCTGTGGGTGGATTAAGAATGTGGACTGGGATGAGTGAGTGTTTAAATATAGTTGAATTTTTGACAAGTTGTGGCTTTAAGTACACAACATGGGCTGTTGGAAATGTGTTTGTTTATACAGCAGTGGCTGTCTCAGGGTTTGGATTATTGGTTTCTCATCAAAAGTTGGCAGTCATGTTCACTACATATCAAAATTAACTTCACTTGCCAGTGCTTGGGTCATTGAGAAATTATGTAATGTCCCTGATTTATCTTACTGGTTGTAAAACAGCATTTTGCTTTTGTATATAGTTTTTGTTTGTGCTCATAACAAATAATTTAGCCATTGGGGCATTTGGAATGTCGTCACATGGAGTTTCTAGCTGAACCTCTAACTGAGATTCAAAAATTTGGGGTAAGGGTCAACTGATTATCGGTGCCGATATTAAGCATTTTTATGGTTATCGGTATCGGCCATTTTCAAAACTGATTTGCCCATAAAATAATTTTATTTCGAAATGCGCTATATTTGGCTCTAACACAGCCACCTATGTCGGAACTCGCCACTCTGTAGACTAGACTTATGTCCCCGCACATCTGATTTGTTGGGAGTCACGAGTCCGGCCAACTGTGGCAAGCTGAAGGCACTGAAAGTTTTGCACTCTCACACCAAGAGCACTCGCTGACTGGCGCTGATTCACTGATCACGCATCAGTTGTCTCTCAAAGTTAAGGCAGCAGCAGATTTTGCTGAAGAAGCAATACACTGAAGTTGCAAAATACCTGCAATATAATAGAGTTCAAATAGGTTATCGGCTCTATTTGATCTGTAATAATCGGTATCGGCATCGGCCCTGAAAATCACATATCGGTTCGACCCTAATTTGGGGTTTGTTACAAGTTTTGTATTTGAATATACATTTAAAATGCAATTTATTCTCTGTGATGGCAAAGCTGAGTTTTTGCAGCCATATCTCCAGTCTTCCCTAAAATGTTGATTTGATGCTCAATGAACATTTTTATTATTATCATATATTATGTCTTTACTGTCACTTTTTGATCATTTAATGCATTTGGGCTGTATATACATTTATACATTTTTCAAAATGAGTCACCAACTTTAAGTGGGTAGTTTGCATTGTTTTGATTAATTCTAAGTAGCAGGGAAGTCATTCTTACTTTCTTAACATTTTGATATTGAATTGCATGCAATTAAACCATGCATTATTATGCAATTCCAAGCTAGCTAGTAACTCCATTTTTTAGGACCCTGTCTGTCAACCATGTCTCCAACAAAACTCTTTTATTGTAGCTTTTCTTTTTTGACCAGAATAACCATAATAAACTGTCTTTAACCACAAATGGCTCACAGAGTGCTTCAATTACATGTGCTTAGCATTAGTGCAGTGGGATTTAATGCATAGAGTTTAATGCCCTATATCATGTTTGCAGGTGCAGAAAAAGCCTGATATGATGAATGAGGAGCTTCTTAGTGATGGTACCCATGAGAACGACTCTGGATTCTGGACATCTCTAACCAGGTACAAACACCAGCTCTGTTGCCTGATTAGTTCTACTTTAGCACTCACTAAGAATATTTGTATATTCAATGGTTATTTCTTTCTCTCTTTCAGAGGATTTACCGGTGGTTCAAAGCCAGAAGAACCCAAACAGGAGAAAGACGATGTCATCAACATTTTCTCTGTGGCCTCTGGTCACTTGTACGAGAGGTTCCTCAGGTAAAACGGCTGCTTTTCTGTAGGATTTTACAGTGCCAGCATTGCAAATGAAATGTACTGAAAATGTGAAAAAATTATTTGGTCACACCTAAGCAAGTGTATCAGTGTATACAAGAGACTTGCTTACACTTAAAGGAATAGTTTTTCACCCAAAAATGAAAATTTTGTCATCATTTACTCACCCTCAAGTTGTTCCAAACCTCCAAAACTTTTTTGTTAAAGTTTGAATTTTAGTTTTATCAAAAAGTCTATCAGGGCTGCCATTGTTTGCAGAGACCAAAAAATGTTCAGCGTAGAGCCCTGTTCATGTTCTCAAATGGATCTTGTTATTTCTGCAATGACAAATATATGACTTTAATATCATTCTTATGCAATGGTATCTTATTGCTATAGCTTTGACATGTAATACAGACAAATCCTCTTGTGTATACCCTTATGTGATACTGAAAAATGACACACATACATCTACTTTCAGATAATAAGAAAATGCAATAACTTTACGTGACCGACTAGCTTGGGGTCGCATCTTGACTTTTTGTGACATTTTCCTCCATATATAATTATAATTATTTTTTATTTTTTTTGAGGGAATACACCTCTTTTTAAATGCTGATCTCTAGACTTGCTGTTTCTTATTAATGGCAATGTTATTGGTTATGCAATGCAGCTCAGTTTAGAAGGTCACTCGCATAACTCGTCACTGCAGGCACTCTGTGTTGAGCTTTGGCCTCTCTCTGTCTCTGCAGGATAATGATGCTGCTCTGTGCTCAAACACACCAAGACACCCGTCAAGTTCTGGTTCCTCAAAAACTACCTGTCTCCAACTTTTAAGGTACTGGATTAGCATGATGGCATTATTTTATCAAATGTAATTTATTTCTGTCATTTCTGTAGCAATTAATGCAGTTTTCAGTGTCACATGATCCTTCAGAAATACTTCTATTATGCTGATTGTTGGTGATTAAAACATTTATTTGATGGATAAAAACTTAAAAGAACATTTATTTAAAATAGAAATCTATTTTAACATTTAAATGGCTTTCCTTGGGGTCACATTTGATGCATCCTTGCTCAATAAAAATGCTAAATGGTCAACACAGTATATACATTACATACTTGTGTGTGTGTGTGTGTGTCTCTTGCAGGAGTTTATTCCATATATGGCAGAGAAGTATGGTTTCCAGTACGAGTTGGTGCAGTATAAATGGCCACGTTGGCTTCACCAGCAGACAGAAAAGCAAAGGATCATCTGGGGATATAAGATCCTGTTCCTCGATGTGCTCTTCCCCCTGGCTGTGGACAAGTTCCTCTTTGTAGATGCGGATCAGGTACAGAAACAGTGCAGTGCAGTTCTGTTGGTGTGGTATGACCTCCCAGTCTGAGATAAGACCCAGTCTGCCCTTATGAGATTTATTTTTTGCACTGGAAGTCCATGGCAATTGTAATCCAAATTTTGTTATGCAAAATGAGAGAGAGGATCATCATGCACATTACACAATGGATGATGCACTGCTGCCACCTTTGGGTAAAGAAGGATACAGTTGGAGTTTAAATATATACAAAAAAAACAAAAATAATATAATAGTTAAAAATGTTGTTTCTTGTGGAAAATGCAGGTTTAAGTCTTACCATATCATGTCCTGATTCCATTCGCTCCTCATTTCCGTTGATTTGTCTGTGAATGAAAAGACCAGTCTAGGATTGATGAATGTTGTTGTGTTTTGTCCTACAGATAGTTCGCACAGACCTGAAGGAGCTGCGGGACTTTGATCTGGAGGGGCGCCGTACGGTTACACACCTTTCTGTGAGAGCCGAAGAGAGATGGATGGATACCGTTTCTGGAAGTCTGGATACTGGGCCAGTCACTTGGCAGGACGTAAATACCACATCAGGTAAGAAGGGCTTTTTCCATCTACCTGTAATTTAAATGATGAGATATATAGGGCTGTCAACTTTAGGTCGTTTAGTCGAGCTAATCAGTTGAATGCCAGTCTTGGTCGACTGACATTCTTATTGGTTCGACCAGTCGTTTTTTCTTTGTTTTCTTTTTTGCCAATAGAAATATATTTCAATGATTTACTCCTTGATATTTATTCCTTTATAAAGCAGTTACTTTTTACTGTATTCTAATATAATTAGCCTATGTTTTATCCCCAACTTCAAATGCGCGCACACATAACACACTCGGGAACCCGCACCTACTGGCTGCGCTGCTGCTCGGCGCTTGGGTAATGGATGTACCCGGTAGGTAGTTTTTCTGTATTCATTCAGTTCAGCGCTCTTTCAGTCGACAGAATGTCCAAGAAATCTAAATCTTTTGTCTGGCTACATGTTTGTGGAGGTACGGCGACGATGGCGAGCGCGTTGCTCCATTATGTAGCGCGCACATCACGTGCCTGTTGAAATTGAAACTTGGCCACGCGCAAAAGACGTGAGCAGCTCTTTTAACGGCTTTATCATATTGACTCAATAGATTGTTTTCTTAATAGGTTTTTATTTGTACACTTGACTCATTTGAAAGTAGTCTAAATAATGTAACAAAACAAAAATAAACTTATATGCTATCTTACAACACAGCCTAGATTTCAGAATTGTATATAGGCTATTTTGTTCTGTTGTTTTAAAACGCCTAACAGGATTAGCTGGACAGAAGTTAACCCATAGCTTTGTAGTGAAGAAGAATACAGCCTGTATAAACAGAGAGCTTTTGTTAGGTTTTTTCATTATGTGGCAGATAGCAGTTATATAATTTTGTAGAGTATGGTGTGGTCAGGTGCGTGGTTGTGACTGTCACCATAGACCTAATGCTCCTCACTTTTGCAGTAAAAAAACTCACTTAATTTTCAAAGAATTGTATTATTAATATAGTTTTATTTTATTTTTGATGTATTTTCGTTGTTGTTTTATAAATGTTCTATGACAATTGTTTAAAAAATGTTAAATAAAAACATCCGTTTTTTTTTTTTTTTTTAGTCGACTAATCGTTGCGCAGGACAAGACCTTGGTCGAACTAAGGATTTCTTCGAGTTGACTGACAGCCCTAGAGATATATAAAACTGACAAATTTTTTGGTAGTTTAAAATGGCTTAGTAGAGTCATGATAGCCCTGTCCAGTGCCTCCTGTGATTTTCCTCTATAGAGCTGTTTTACCGCTGAAATGGAATTGATTCCATAATTGAAGAATTTTGCAACATTTAAAGGGATAGTTCACCCAAAGGTGAAAATCAAGTCATCATTTACTCATCCTGGGGTGTTCTAACACAGTAATGTCATTCTCTTTTTTTTTTTTTTTTTTTTTTTTTTTTAGACCACAAAAGGAGAAAAAAATAAAGTCCATATTTTGCATATATTACTAAATTGTCCTATGCAACACATGTCTTATATTCCAAGTGTTTCGGGGATATATGTTAGGGTTTGTAAAAAAAACAAACCGAAATTTAATGTATTATTTAATGAAAATCCTAACCTTTGCCGTTGGTCTATCTTACTCGACTGCACGTTCATGTGACTCTGTTAGCACCGCAGTTCACTCTGACTCACTCAGAACAAGCACATAAGTTGTAAGATATCAAGATTAATAAAAACATGACATAAAATACTAGAAATCCTAGAAATCCCAAAAAAGTATCTGCATTTTCATCACTGAGATGAATATCTCCGGAACTTAACTCGGAGTTGTCTGATGACAGTCAGAATGACAGCTGATAGTGAGCTCCATCACTTCTTGAGATGAACACAACAGATATTTTCACCTCAGAGAAGAAAGTAGACTGTATTTCATGTTCAATTTTTAATCTTGATATTTCACAACTTTTTCTTATCTGCTGTTTCTGAGCATGACAGAGTGAATTGCGGCACTAATACTTTATTTTTTACTTACTTTTACTTTATACTTTATAGTCCCATTCCTGGGAAATTTGTCTTGGACAACATGACACGGCCAGTACACAACTTCGATCACACGCAACACAGTACATAGCATACAATAATTAAAATATAACAACATTCCAATAATAAAAAACTAGCAGCATCCTACATCATTTATGAAAATCTATATTTTAATTTTAAACCGCAGTTGGCACAAGTTTTTACAAAGATTAGACTAACACATCAAGACCCTGAATAGTCTCCCTGATGGTAACTAATCAAAATTCGTATGTAAAATGCGGTTATTTTAACTTGCTTTAAAATAGTTTGCTGTACAGCTCTTGTATGATTATTTTTTGCCACCCTATAATTTTTTGAGCTGCGTGCACCAGTCGTGCGAGTTTTGATTTTGATTGAACAGTCAGGTTTCCACCATGCAGTGATACCATATCTTATTAAGCTCTCAAACAGACTGATACAACAGAAACAAGATCCTCTGGTTCAATCCAAACACTTTTAACCTTCGCAGGAAATATAGGCTCTGCTGCAGTCTAGAACAAAGAGTGTTGATGTGAGAAGACCAGCATAATGAATTGTCCATAGAAACTCCTAAGTATTTATATAAAGAATCCTGTTCAATAATATTACCATGTATTATTACAGGGCTATGGTCCACCTCAGATCTAGGATCATTTCAACAGTCTTTAAAGTTGACGAATTAGTGTCACACCAGCCAACAAAACCAGTCAACATTAGAAAAATACTGCAAGGGTTTTATTGTCTTATTCAGTAAACTCAATATTGCTGTATCATCAGAAAATTTGATGAAGTATATATCATCCTGACTAGAGACACACTCATTAGTAGTAAAAGTGTCTCATAAACACACAGTTGTTCACAGAGGACCAACGACCAAGATTAAATAATACATTAAATTTCAGCTTGTTTTTTCACCAAACCCTATCATATACCCCTCGTAACACTTGGCACATGTCACATGGGATCTGTGATACTTCTACATCTTTTTTTTAAAAGCTTGATACTGGTTATTTTTTATTCTCCTTTTGTGGTCCGAAAGAAAGAAGAGCATACAGCATTAGAGAAAAGCCAGGGTGAGTATATGAAGACTTCAGATGCAAAAGCCTCTAAGTCCGTCTATAGTTTTTGTTTAATATGAACATTTTTTTTAGGCTCCAATGTGTAGGTTTCTACCCAAGTACTGGCATTTCTGAATAAGCTGAGGCTGGGATTTAGTGAGTTTGAAGTGAAAGTATTTGATGAATGTATACTATGTGCGGAGTGCAATCACTGAATGTTATCTTGTCATTTTTGACAGAAGTGGCTTTTAAAGGCTTTTGCATCGGAGGTCTTCAATGATGACTTAATTTTCATTTTAGGACTAACATTTTAAAGGGGGGGTTGACTGCTTTTCTTCTTTGCATGATTGTATTTATGGGGTGCAATATAACATGTATTCGTGGTTTTTCTTTTTTTAAAAGTCTTATTTTTCATAAACTTCACCTTTATTGTCAGCCGCGCTCTCCTCTGTCCCCTGAACGAGCGGTTCACTTCCTAATTCTATGAAAACACTCCCTCAGAAACACGTTGTGGGCTCAGATTGGTTAGTTTGGCCCGGTGTGTTGTGATTGGCTGAAACTGTCGCTCACGTTGTCCGGAAGATTAACGCCCATTACCTTTACGGGCATGTCATGAGCTCCAGTCCAGATGTAAATACGTGTCGAACTGCTGTATCAGTTTGAGGCAGAATCAGACCGAGAAAGCCGCGATGAAGAGAGTCAAACAGAACCTCACCACACACGGCTCTTACTAAACGTTTCTGAATGATAATTTGCTACATTTTTTAACTTTATACACGTTTGTTTTACACAATAGCATCTGACTGGCAACAATAGCAACTGACTGGCTTCTAATGTTATACTCAAACAGCATTGGCATGTTTACGTTCTTGATCAAATCGAAAATAACGTCATAAAGCATATATACATAAAATATGTTTAAAACATTAGTACTTATAGAAAAATAATGTTTGTACGCGTTTGTCATAGACACAAAATAGCATAGGCTAACTAGTAGTGGCTAAAGCCAGCGCTGGCATTTGAAAAAAATAAAACACAAGGCTACGTCTTGAATTATACATGCAAATACATTTAAAATGATGAAGTCTTAGCCTACTTACAGATTGTGGCCCAACAACTGCTGCCTCTTGTTTTAAAGTTCGGAACTGCTTCATGTTTTAGTAACAGTTTCTTGTTGAATCCGGTGTTGAACTCGCTAGATTACGATCGTCATTTTCAGGAACATAATCAAACATAAATTGTATCCATTGTTGAGGAAGAATAGCGTCCATGGGAAGCCCGAACACAGAAGACCTGACAGCTGCGTGAACAACACACTTCGACTAGTCGATGTGCCTCAGAAATATGCGCATGCCATTTTCTGCATATTCTGAGGGAGGGGTTGATGCAAATGTGTGGGTTAGTGACGTACCATAACCCAGCTGTAGTCCCAATCAAGTCGTTTTTGTGGGCAATTATACTTCCTGATTTTTAAAAGACGATATCTCTGCTTACACTAAACTTTCAGCTCTGCAACTTTGCAGATACTGTTCATGCACCAACAGCAACATTACACACTATTTAAAATGAAAAAAGTGAAATTGCAGTCAACCCCCCCTTTAAATAATGTTCCCTGTTATTTACTTCAAAGCTGCTTTGAAGCAATCTGTATTGTGCTATGTAAATAAATGTGACTTGATTTGTTTTTTTGTGCTCCTCAGTGCTCTATATGTGGTCGATCTGAAAAAGTTCAGGAAGATTGCAGCCGGAGACAGATTGAGAGGCCAGTACCAGGGTCTGAGTCAAGACCCCAACAGCCTGTCCAATCTGGACCAGGTGGGACGTTCTTTCTTAAATTGTTCTCCTGTATCACTTCCCACATAGAAAAGGCTTTGTCAGTGTGCAGTGCAATCAAGTGTGCCTTTCTTTGATTGATTTGTTTTTTTCCTCTCAGGATCTGCCCAACAACATGATCCACCAGGTGCCAATCAAGTCACTTCCTCAGGAGTGGCTTTGGTGTGAGACCTGGTGTGATGAAGCATCTAAAAAGAAAGCCAAGACTATAGATTTGGTAGGTCCATTGCTTTCTGTACACAATGGGTCTCATTCACTAATAATTGCGTACACACACTATTCATATTTATACGCACACAGTGGCGGTGTTACTTTGAATTACACCCAGGGCGAGACCCCGTCGACTTTGCATATTATAGGCTACTGTAAAAACACATGATTAAAGTTGATTTAGTTGATCATTATGAAAATTATTAGATAATATAGTGACAAATGATCACATACACAGAATATTGTTCAAAAAGCCTAATACACAGTGAAATCAGTTCACCAAGTTAATAACATTTAAGATTTGTTTTAAAGGAGTGTCTTTTAATCTTGTCTACTAAACTTAAAAAAGGTTAACACAAAAAAAGGTTTTATAAAAAGATTAACCTCATATTTCAGCATTTAAATCATCTCTATAAAAAGAATGAGTCAATAAAGATACATTCCTGACATTTATAATGCACAGTAGCTTATCTTTTATGATTAATAGTAAAATTCGTACCGATTTTCCCATGGCTGTCGTTGCTATAGAACCATGCACTCATTACACTGCGATCTCCACAACGACAAAGACGTTTTAGTAGCTAATGTATTTCCACCACAGAAAAACGCTTGCTTTAGTTCTGCTAAAAGATTTATTTACGGAGAAGAGAAAAAACACCCAAGTGTTTGGGTGCACGTGCACTCCCATACTGAAAAGTTTATGAGCGCGCTTCCCGTGAGCGCATAAAGAGCACGCTTCCTGTGCGCCTATTTGAAACATAGAGGTTTTGAAATAATGACCTCGAGCGCGCAAAAGACGCGATACGTGAACTAATCAGGAGATCCCCTTGACATCGCTTCTGCGCACGGCACCTTCTCAGCAAGCAGGGCGCCATTGCCAATAATTGAATCGAAATGATAAAAAATAGAAAAACTTTGCGGCACAGAGGTTTAACTGCTCGTGCTGCCCCCCATGTGACATGAAGAAATGCCGCCCCGGGCGACTGCCCGGTTCCGCCCGTGCCTAGAACCGCTACTGTACGCACATTTGAACACAACACATGCGTACTCCCTTGAATTTGTTTGTTACCTTGTTTTAATGTTGATGAATTCAGAGTATTCGGAGTATATATGTATTTAAGACCTATATCTACGTTTAAAATTGTAACATGTTTATATGACCACCAAGTGTATGTGATATATATATATTTTTTTACGTATGAGTGGTTTTAGTTTAATACATTTTAGAAAGAAAGGTATTGATTAATCATGATTTGTTTGTAAAAACTTTCATACACAGATTTCACACTGCATTTGTGTGTATGCATGCTTAGTGACCCAATGATTGTACATTTCTGCCATAAAAAGCAACTAGAACTAGAAGCAACCCTGTTTTCAGGGTTCTTTTGATTTTCATGCTATGTTTATTGACATTAATTGACACTTTGTGTTTGTCGGTCTTAGTGCAACAACCCACAGACTAAAGAGCCGAAGCTGCAGGCTGCTGTGCGTATAGTATCCGAGTGGAGCGGCTATGACCAGGAGTTAAAGAGAATCTACAACAACTTCCTGGGGAAAAAGAGAGAGGCAACACAGACAGCTATCAGCAAACAGACAGAAAGCACCCAGGTAAGACCAATCTGGCCTTTTCCTTTTTGTCTTCTGGAAGTGATTGTCACTAAGATGTTTTAATCTTTTGAATGGCTCTGTCCACGATTATGTCCAAAATAGGAATTTAAATTCTTATAAATGTTGTCCGTCCACTTCATGAGGGAAAATAATTATTCAACTTAATTTATTTTGCAACCCTGTTACCAATGTTTAGGGCATGTCTATACACAATTTTAGTGTGGTGTATAGATGTGACACACAATCTAATATACATGTGTTTTTACAATAAACAAAAAATAAAATAAAATACATAGAATGTAAATATTGAAATTAAATAAATACATTGTATTTATTTTACTTTTTTATTATTATATTGTGAGATATACATGGTCCACATTGTGTTTATTCGTTTTAATAATTAATAAATAACATTGCTTTGTTTTGATGGGGGATCATTTTTGGTTATTAAAATGACTTAATAATTTAGCAGTTCAGTAACTTAATTCAATTCAGTTTTTGAATGTCTATTCAAAGAATTGAATGTCTATTCAACATACAACACAATTATGACATTATTATACGCTACTGCTCAAGTTTTGAGTCATAGATTTTTATTGTGTTTGAAAGCAGTTTTGCTCACTAAAGATGCATTTATTTTCTATAAAAATACAGTAAACAAGTAATATTGTGAAATGTTACTATTTTAAATAACTGTTTTCTAATTTAAAATGTATTTAACTTCTGTGATGGCAAAGCAGAATTTTCTGCGTTGTTAGTCCAGTCTTCAGTTTCACATGATTCTTCAAAAATCATTATAATTTGCTGATTTAGTGCTCAAAAAACATTTATTATTATTATTATCAATGTTGATAACAGTTGTGCTATTTAATATATTTTGTGGGAACTGGTATATAATATTTTAGTCCTCTTTGCATCGTGAACTCATATTATCGACTTCGGTGTGCATTATTTTTCTAATAATTCAATGGCCTGTTGTCAATTATTCAACAGGCCATCAATTATATATATATATTTTTTTTTTATTTTATTTTTTTTTTTCCTTCAGTATTTGAGTAGAAAGTAGGGATGCTCCGATCGATCGGCCGGATATCGGTATCGGCTGATCATGACAATTTTTGACTCGATTGGTACTCACTAACTTGGCCGATCTTACAGACCGATCGCGATTTGATGACGTCAACGCGTGAGGACGTACGTGATACTTATATTGGAGAATGTTTAATTAAACCTTATTTGTTACATCAGACTTCTCCATGTTGGAGTTTAAATGTTTCTATTTATTTTATTCTTTTTAACATTGAACAATGTTTAATTAAACCTAATGAGTTGTATCAAACCACTTCAATTTGTTCTTTTAGGAGTTTAAATGTTGTTTGATTTTTTTATTTTTTTTATTTTGTCCTGCTCAGACTTGTATTGGACGATGTTTAAGTTACATCAGACTTCTCCATTTTAGGAGACTAAATGTTTATTTTGTCCTCCACAGTATTGGACAATGTTTAAATAAACCTTATGAGCTGCATTAAACTGTTCCATTTTGTTTATTTGTCTTATATTAAGTCAATTAAGCATCGGAATCGGTATCGTTATCGGCCGATCACCATGACAAGAAATCGGTACTCGGTATCGGCTGCAAAAATCCTGATCGGAGCATCCCTAGTAGAAAGTTTAGAAAACAGCATTTATTTGACATACACATATTTTTTAAACATAAATATACGGTCTCATACTGTCACTTTTAATCAATTCAATGTGTTCTTCCTGAATAAAAGTATTAATTTCTTTCAAAAAACAAAAAAAATCTCACTGACCCCAAACTTTTGAATGGTAGTGTATAAATATGAATAGTTTGTCCAACATATCTCTAGTTTTCTCTTTAGAAGTGTAAATTTAGCCTAATCGTAGAAAGTGTGCCAAATACCTTCTAATTATTTGCATAATTTGATCATCTTTCTGCTCTTCCTCACTCTTCCTCTCTGTCAGGTGGTGACAAACACACAGAGCTTTGAGCTGATGCTCTGCGAACGAAGAAGAGGGGACTCTGTTCAAAGAGTTGTCTTTTTTTCACCCTTTTTAAACCAAGCCTATCCTCCAGGAATGGGTTGACATTCGTGCTAAACTTGACTTGAACAGAATTACTGCAAAATTCCCTCTTTTGTACCTGAATGTTTTTGGAGGTTTTGGGGTTCCTGGGTAAACGACACAGGCAGAGGACATCTCCTCTCTCCAGGCACTTTTGATGTTTAACCCCCCTACAACCCCCTCTGGGCCTGATACACTTGCATTTGCCATAAACAATATAATTTCCACTTGAGCAAAAAGACTAGCACAGTCTCTGATTGGTTGAAGTAAGTACCATAGGGAGTAACTTAATTGAATAAGAAACTGCATGTGCTCAATTTTAATATTAAAGAAGATTTGATAAACGTCCCTCTTAGCTGTAATATCAGGCACTGACTTCATCTCATGAAAATGATGATTAAATCATGAAACATAAAATGCAGACTGTTTATTTAAAATCCACCCATGGTGTCAAAATGCCACAGCAACAAATTGATGTCATAATATTTAGACTTCAATGCACATCACAGTTCAGTTAAGAGACTGTTAAAAATCCAGATTCATCTTTTGGTAAACAAGCCAGTCATTCTGGTGTTTCCACAATGTTAAAATCTTCAAAAAGACACATGAAAAGACCTTTTAACTCAGGAACAAGCTGTTCGGTTGATTTAGTCATAGCTAAAGTGTTTTTTTTTTTCCTTCGGATAAGGAAATGTTAATTAACTGAAAAAAATCTCTGTGTGCATTGAAAAGCTCAACATGTAGTGTTGTCACAGCCCAATGTTGGTTCATGTTTACTCCATGTTAAAATGATTCATAATGATAATCATAATGGCATTCAGTTAATGAAAGTCAGTCAATGGTCCTTTTGGCCCTACAGGATTTAAATTGATGTTTTTAGAAGATGCGAGGGGCAAAGAAACTTTGCTCCAGAGATGCTGCTAGCAGGTAATTACAGGTTTTTGCTGAAATTTAATTTTTTTTTTTTTTTTTTTTTTTGTATGTATGTATGCATCACTGGATTTCAATAACTCATTGATGTGGTTACCCTTTTTTTGGTCCACGTCCATTTCTGTGGTATTGCTCTTGTCAGTTTGAGAATGACCACTAGCTACATACATTTGATCACAATCCATGGGCTGGGATTTTTTTTTTTTGTTGTTTTGTTTTTTTCCTGCATTTAGGTAATATACGATGTGTGCAAGACTTTTTACATCTCTGGTTATTACCTGGAAATCGCACAATAGATCCAAGAGTCTGAATTTTAAGGTGAGAAGCTGGGCTTGTACAGTGCCTTGTGCTTTGTTCTGTTTGAGAGGTACATTACAGTGTCTTGTGGTTTATCTACTGTTCTTTTACTGGATAAGTTACACTCAATTTGGGGAAAAATGACTAATTCAGTCAAAATATGATCCTTTGGAATTACTGTAAGATTAATTGTGGGATGACAATGTTTTGTAATAAAACAATGTATTGTACCAAATGGAAGCATTTTTTTGGCAGTCTGGTGCTAATAATTCAGTTATTTCAATTGTTTTAAAAAAATCTACAATTTTTATTCAAATTAGTATTATTATTTTACAGATTTTTTTTCTTCCCCACTTTTGAATACTCTTAGAAGTGAAAAAAATCCACTCATTGCAATACATTATTCTACCAAGTGATGGCAGCACAATCCAGTAAGTTAGACTATGACCATAATGTACAGAGAAAGTACATTATGATGAAAGTACAACTATTGTTTTTAGATGCTCTGTCTGGTGATTTAAAGGGATATTTCACCCAAAAGTGAAAGTTCTGTCATCATTTACTCACCCTCAAGTTGTTCTAAACCTGTTTAAGTTCTTTCTTCTACTGAACACAAAAGATATTTTAACGGGTGTAAGTAACTAAGTAAGTAACAGTTTATGTTCTCCATTTACTTTCAAAGTATTTTTTTTTCTATACTAAAGTCAATGAGGTTCATTAACTGTTTGGTTATTAGCTTTCTTCAAAATATCTTCTGTGACGTTCAACAGATGAAATAACTAAAAATCCCCTAGTTTATCATAAATCTGTTCTATACATTTAAGCACAAGCAAAAACAACCATTGTTTTAGCCTTTGCTTTTCTAAGGTTTTCGATTCCTATCTGCATTTTCTCAACATATTATTGTTCATTCAGTGTCACATATGCCATATATATATATATATATATATATATATATATATATATATATATATATATATATATATATATATATATATATATATATATATATATGTATATGTATATATATATATGTATATGTATATGTATATATATATATATATATATATATATTTATATATAATATTATATATTTATTTATATAATATTATAATATATATATATATATATATATATATATAATTATTTTTTCTTATTTTTTCCTAGTGCATTTTCTAATGTTCTTTTCAGTTTTGTGATTACTTGCTCACAAATGTTATTTAACAATGCATTTATGTAGACAAATTCAAGCTCATTTTCTCTTAGTGATGATGAAGTCAATTAAACCCCTCAAACCCTCATTATTGCACTAAAAAATTGTCCTTGACTCGGATCAATGGTTTAATTAATTCCTGAAGGGTGCCAATGTTTTCATTTTTCAGTTTTGACACAAACAACAAAGTCCCATGGTGTTCCTATTATTTGGACTCAGTAATACTATGGTTTTTGGGACATGGACCATGATATTGTTTTGAAGAATTGTGTACAGTAGATACTAGTGTGCATGTTAGAGGGATAGTTCATTTCAAAAATGAAAATTCTCTCATCTCACCCCTCAAGTTGTTGCAAACCTGTATGGATTTTTTTTCTGCTGAACACAAACAGAAGATATATTGAAGAATGTCAGTAACCCACCAGTTAACTAGACCCATTGACTTCCATAGTATTTTTCCCCCTACTATGGAAGTCAATGGGTCCAGTTAACTGTTTGCATACTGACATTCTTCAAAATATCTTTTGTGTTCAGCGGAAGAAAAAAATCATACCGGTTTGAAACAACTTGAGGGTGAGTAAATGATGACAGACTTTTCATTTTAAAGTGAACTGTCCCTTTAACATCATATCAGGCTATTGCATACTTGTTCAGTACCCGGTTCAGTAGGACGACACTTTAAAAACAATTTAAGTTTTATTCAGCAAGGATGCAGTAAAACATTTATAATGTTACTCAATATTATTCAAAAAAGTGAGTCGTGAAACAAATGCATCACAGTTTCCGATAGAAAGTGTGTGAGGAGTTCAGTCATTTCAGTGGTGAAATCTCCTGACAGGGAGCATAAAGGTATAGTTTATTTTTACAGAGGAAGAAAAAACAAAAAGTCCGTCGATATCAATTGAGAGCAGAGCAGTGGAGCCAGAAAGAGGATCATTTACATGTAGATGATAGTTTTAGCCTGGATCCACTCTTTCTCTCTGTCATTTCATAGTTACCATGGCAACGCGCATGCCATTTATTTCTGTACATTAGGCGCAGACTGCTCGTCCTCTGCTTTGGCCGCGCTTTTTCTTCAGACCTCTTTTTAGGAGGATGAATTTGCATCTAGATGAGTTTGTGCTGTCTGTCCTTACCCCACTCCAGTCTCTCTCTCTCTCTCTCTCTCTCTCTCTCTCTCTCTCTCTCTCTCATTCTTTCTGTTTTTATCTTTCCTCTCTTTCTTCCCTTCTTTTGTGACCTTTAATGTAACTCTGTCGGTTAGTCTCTCACTGATGTCTCGTTCCTCATGGTCAGTTGAAGCCTAGAGAGGGAGAGCGAGGAGAGGGAGAGTTGGACGAGGAGGGAGCGAGACGGACAGAAATTGGGCATCCCTCCTGTTGCTGGGGGAGAGACTCTGACTCTGTGGCTCCTCCAGGGCTGAAACAGAGGGTGGGAGACCATGCCTCCGTATCTCTATCCAGATGGCACTGGTCCGCCGTCCCTTACTCAGCGGGCACATTAAAACGGATCACTGATAGTAATGACCAACACCCACATCTGTTAAGCCACGTCCCTTGTCTGGGTATACAGGCATCCCGATGCCTTCTGCCCTCGCTTTGATCTCGCTGAACGGCTGTCGGCCAGGAGGCTGTCTGTCCATGTGCCGCCTGTGCCCATGTCGTGCCCATGTCTTCCCCAGCCCAGCTAGGAGAACCGTTTTAGTAGCCTTTTTGCCAGCTGGGACTGGGCTTTATCTCATTTGCTGCAGTGAATTCACAGAGTGATTGATAAATGGTCAACAGCCAAGTAGTCTGAGCTCATGTGGCACACACACATGGGAAGAGATTTGTCAAAATTGCAAGATACAATCTGATTTAGTAGTTTTTATGTGATTGTGCAAATTTGATCTGTCATGCAAGTCGCTCAAAAACAACTGGTTTAGTTATTGTTAACCAAAACTTTGATTGTGGCATGGTGGTTGTTGGTGCCACACGGGCTGGTCTGAGATTATTCTGATTATTTCACAATCTGCTCCGTTACTGGGATTTTCACGCACAACCATTTTAAGGTTTACAAAGAATGGTGTGAAAGGGAAAAACATCCAGTATGCCGCAGTTCTGTGGGCGAAAATGCCTTGTTGATGCTAGAGGTCAGAGGAGAATGGGCTGCCTGATTCAAGCTGATAGAAGAGCAACTTTGACTGAAATAACCACTCGTTACAACCGAGGTATGCAGCAAAGCATTTGTGAAGCCACAACATGCACAACCTTGAGGCGGATGGGCTATGACAGTAAAAGACCCCAGCGGGTACCACTCATCTCCACTACAAATAGGAAAAACAGGCTACAAATTTGCAAGAGCTCACCAAAATTGGACCGTTGAAGACTGGAAAAATGTCGCCTGGTCTGATGAGTCTCGATTTCTGTTGAGATATTCAGATGGTAGACTGAATGAGAACATGGATCCATCATGGCTTGTTACCACTGTGCAGGCTGGTGGTGGTGGTGTAATGGTGTGGGAGATGTTTTCTTGGCACACTTTAGGCTCCTTGAGGCCAATTGGGCATCGTTTAAATGTCACGGACTACCTGAGCATTGTTTCTGGCCATGTCCATCCCTTTATGGCCACCGTGTCCTCTGATGGCTACTTCCAGCAGGATGAAATGAACCATGTCACAAAGCTCGAATCATTTCAAATTGGTTTCTTGAACATGACAATGAGTTCACTGTACTAAAATGGCCCCCACAGTCTCCAGATCTCAACCCAATAGAACATCTTTGGGATGTGGTGGAACAGGAGCTTCATGCCATGGATGTGCATCCCACAAATCTCCATCAACTGCATATCCTATCAATATGGACCAAGATTTCTAAAGAATGCTTCCAGCACCTCGTTGAATCAATGCCACATAGAATTAAGGTAGTTCTGAAGGTGAAAAGGGGTCAAACACAGTATAATGGTGTTCCTAATAATCATTAAGGTGAGTGTGTGTACAGCAGGGGTCCCCAACTGGCGGACCGGGGTCCAGGTCCGGACCCCAATACCTTTTTATCCCGACCTCTAAACATTTTTGTTAAAAAGTTTTGGAAAAAAAATAAAAATTAATTTTTACCGAAAGTAATTTTTAAAAACAGGCGTGCGCGCGAGGGCAGCTATGTCATTTTCAGGTCCTTTGCAAGAGCCGGGGTCCGGAGAGATCGCAAACTTTGGCCTGTACACACATTACTATGTTATTCGTGAATTGATTATTATGGCTTTGTCAAAAATTAGAAAAGTGGACTCTGAAAACCGGATCTTTCGAGATGAGTGGACTGAAGTGTACGCGTTCATTTTGACGTCATCGAGCTCTACGAGGCCCGTGTGTCTTATTTGTTCGGAGTCTGTTGCTGTTGTTAAAAGTGGAAACATCAAGCGGCATTTCGAGACAAGACACACAACTTTCAATGAAAATTACCCGCCAATAAAAATTATGCTTCCTGTTGCTGTTATTAATGTTGAAAGGTTTGACTGGTTGAAAGGTTTTGGTTTTGCACTAAAATGAAATAATACTTGAATGAATTTCAACAAAATCAGTTGAATACATTTAAAGATAAAGATTTTCTTGTCAAAGATTTTGTCAATTTGTTGACATGGTTACAATTTAATAAAATGAAAGCAAACTTATTTTGCCGGGTGTTTTTGCATATCCGGACCGTCGTTTACTGGGCTCATCGGGTTAGTGGACCTCTTGCCAATTTAGTTGGGGACCCCTGGTGTACAGTATATATATGTCGTGGTAAATGCTAAAATGTAAATGGTAAAAATCTGTATTTAAAATAGAAAACATAATAATAATTTGTAATAAAAAAAAAAGCTTTAGTCGATGATTACAAAACGTTTTCAATAAAGGATATCCAATTGATGAATTTGCATATACCTACTGCATGAAGGCCCCATTTTTTTCAGGTTTCGGACACAGCCATTAAGTGGGTGAGTTGTTATGCTGATATAAAGAGAAATTCTGAGCTGATAACTACCCATGTGGTAAATCTTGAGGTGCAAAATGTGTCATCTGATCGCATTTCATTCCATGACTGTTCTGACCCAGCCTTCCTGTTAAGTCTCTCATCCATACAGGTGCCTTGACCTCTGTTTCTAGCCTTCATCTTTTAGCAGGTTGGGTCAGCAGGTGACGGTACACCCTTGATGCACTCCTCCACAACCTTTCTGTCATTCTCACTTCAAAGTGTGGCTCACTGTGTCCTATTGTCTTTTCTATAGACATTTTGTTCTGGTCAATTTTCTCAGTAAACTAAAAGACGCTTAAAGAAGGTGTTTTATTCCTTCATTTTAAAATATCCAAATATATCCATACCTGTCTCAAAACCTACTGATGGCATTTCTATGTAACAGATGAGCAAGCAGCATTCTCGGATTTGTTTTGCTTGTTTAACATGCAGCCATGTTCATGCTGCAGTAATGTGGTGAGCCATTGGGTGGCGCTCTTACTCTATGAGCCACTGACAGCAAACAGACCATTAGTATGTGAACGTGCTAGTTTTCTAGGGAACAAAGCTTTTCTTTTTAGTGTACTTTTCTTTCAAGGAAATCCATTCATCGCTTTTGGGTGTAGTTTTTAAATCATTCAGTGTAGGGGAGAGCGAGGCACAACGTAACACTTTTTGACTTTCTCAGTTTGTGTAAATACTTAGGGTTTAGAGTATTTATTTCCCCCACATTAATTTCCCACATGTCTAGTACAATTATGTGTTTTTTCTGTTTCTTTTTTTCTTGATATACCCCAAAAGAATGGAAGTGAAATGTGACAACATGCCCCATAGCACATTGTAATATGTGAATAATGGCATCTTTTAATAATTAAAAATTACCTTCTTTTTTTTAGTTTTACAAAAAACAAAAAACACACCGGATAACGCAGCTATACAACATAGTTCAACACAAAATAATAATTAATAATTTCTGAACATTGACTCTCAGTCTTTTTCTCATGTTTTCTCAATAGAAAAGTATAGAAATAAACTTTGCATAAAATTTTGAATAGGTATGTTAATGCAGTGTGACAACATGCCCCAACTGCACAACTGGGGTTGTGAAAAACCTGCTAGTGTCTTCTGCTTCTTAGCGAAGCATTTAAGAACTATATAAACTGTTCAACAACAGATTGGAGATTAAAATAATATCAGATTGGTCTCATTTTAAATAAACACAAAAAAATAGAGATGCAAAATTTACTTAAGAAATGTACTTTTGCTATGGTAAATGTTCAGTGATATTTTATAAAGATATCTGCATTTTGGTGCAATATTTTCTTTATATAGTGTTGAAATGGCAACTAGTAAATACACTACGTTTCGTCATGCTGGCATGTGTGGAAGTGTTTTAAACAAGTGTGTTAGAAATAACACGTCACGTTGTGCCCCTCGCTCCCTACATTGACTTCTTAAGGCAAGGTGAAGGATGTCTGTTGTTTCTTGTTGGTTTGTGATTGGCTAGTTCACACATGCGCCAGTAAACCCTAACATTTGCAACCTCCTAAGTTGTTGGATTTTGTTTAGTCACTTACACTGCCATAACAAACACAATGATCTGATGAAACCTAACAAGTTGGTGTTCATTGTAACAGTCTGAATTAGCCTTTGGCTACTAACCACAGCACAGAATCTGCTCTATGTTTAGATCATTAGCCTGCACGAGGTCAGTGAAAGTGTGTTCACACCAAGAAAGCCTATAAATAATCTATAAAGCTGCAGTTAACATTCCCAGCTACTAAAATATTAACAATTTGTGCGTTGCTTGTAAAAGTTTTCATTATATGACAATACATGGCTAATGTTGAATATCCTTCAGGTTGAGAGATGCTTTTTATAACCACATTTACCAGCATAAGCTTACGGGGTCATGTTAACCAGTCAAACTTTGTTTCCTTGGTTTACACATTTAGTTAGTGATGAGTATGTCAGCCAGTTCTCACACTTGATTAGACAGGCCGTATAGCCTTTCACTTGATTACCCAAGGCTTATAGGGTTTGGTGCCAGAGGTCTCATTATGAAGCATTTTCCGTCAGAAGTTGGAACACAGCATGTTGAATGACGACTTCAGGATCTCACTGCTGATTAACCAGGTCTGTGAACACTTCCAGAAATATAGATCTTCCTCATTGATAAATCATGCCTTGTTAAAGAGATGATTGCATCTTTGCATAACATATTTGGCATTTACCATGTTCATATTTCCCTGCAAAGCAAGTATTTTTTTAATGAATCATCATAAAGGACCTGAAATTATGTGTTTGTTTTATTCAGAGACTGCGTGTGATGTTTCACTTGATCAGCGAGAAAATACACAGACCCGGTTCCGCAGACTGAAGGTAATGGCACCCTATTTTGTCCTTGCTCAGATTATGACTTTATAGTGGCTCCAAAAAGTCAAACTTTCATCAAACGATTGTGTGTGTGTTTTTTTAAAAAGTATTTAGTGTGTGTTTCCACAGTATTTTGGAAAATCGAAGGCATGGCAGGGTTCCTCAGCGTGATTCCCTTTGTCAATGTTACGAAGGTACACAAAAGGACATTGTAAATGCATCTGCTGTCAAAAAACTAAACAGTTTAAAATTAGAGAGAAAATCTGATTAGCATTGATTGACATCCTCTAAGAAGTGACAACCGTCAATTAACAGTGGGTAAGGAAGGCTGTGGCGTGGGATGTGTTTTGCAACCTCACGCCCAGCAGGTGATTGGCGCTACTGCATCTGACTGACCTTCAGCAGGTGTTGGAAGAATAAAGAGGTTTGCACAAACACGTTTAGCACACACACACAGCCCCCTCTATCCTCCGGCGTCCTGCCTGAAGCACAGTCAATACTGATAACTCAGCCCTGAGCTTGTGTTTGCACGCGTTCCCTGCCCTTGATCCCCTGTGTCCTGCCTGGTGTGTGTTCTAGCTGTCCGGCTCTCTCTCCAGAACGAGGGAACCAGGGGCCTCAGCCTAATGACTCCATCCAGCCTTGTCGGCACAACAGCATTTTAAGTACTTAAAGGAAATATGGATTTTTGTTTCTTATATTGGATGACATCCCAACTCTGAGGAGAGTTGAATTGAAATATCTTTTATTTCCCCACCACAGCACAGCCTAGAGAGGGTTAAATAGGACGTTTAGATGAATTAATCATGTCTGCAATAAAAAATTGTTTTATCAGTATCTTTAATACTTGCTTGTGGAAAGGTGCTTCTGGTCAATGTAATGTTGCGAAATAAAAATGAACTGAATTAGGCTGAGGAAAGGATGTTAAGCGTTAAGATTTTGAGTTTAGCTCTCATTTCAACCCAGATGAAAATTTGATTTTTGAGTTGTCATTAATATTTAAGTATCAATTTAATCGTTTTTCTCTTAAAAATTTTTGGAGAGATAAAATCAGTAAAAAAAGTTATTGAGTAAGTTTTGACTTGTATAACTTGTAGTATAGGACTCAAAGCATTAGAACTACAACAGACTCTTCAGACATTTTTAAATATTTGAGTATACCGAGTATAAATAATTTCTCCATTTATCCAGGGTGATGAACTGAGAAATAAAATTTTCCTTGAGCTTTTGACATCTAAGAGGTTTTTTGACATCTAAGAGAACATTATATTATAAGAATATCCTGCAAGTTTCAGAACTGAAAACGTCCTTGTTAGTCCAATATTGGCTTTTATTGACACAAGGCTCAGCAAACGACTTGTTTTTCAAAGTGGGGAACTATGATGATAACCCCTAGCCTAAGGCCGTGTGTCCACCAAAGTGTTTTTCCACGCGCCTGGCGTATGTTTTCAATGGGAGCGCCGCATTTTTTAAATGCCTTGAGCATAACGATGCGCTGAGCGTTTTTTCATGATGAAGCGGCGAGCACTCTGCGTTTTTTACTGGTCGCCGAGAGTTGAAAAATGTTCAGCTTTGGATAAAACGCAGCGCTCATCACTGTCACTTCTTACCCAACTGTCCAACCAGCTCAACCAGCAGAGCTAACAGCACAAAATGGATGAAAAATACATTTTTAGTATGAAACAAATTATCTGCAAAATCAGTTTCAAGTAAACTGTGCTGCAGATATTCTGTAGCAACGAAACCTCTCAACGGAAAAAATGCTGCGCTGACAAAACACTCTCAAGCGCTCAAAGCACGGCGTCTTCAGCAGAGCGTCTAGCGTTTTCAGCTGGATAAAAACGCTTGGTGGACACATGGCCTAATTCCACCCCATCAAGAAGAAGATCAACTCCTACTTCAACACAGCCGGTTTAGCCCCGCCCACCGATTCCCACATTACACGCATAGCTAAATAACATAGGCCTACCTCGTGATGACAGACCGGATCGAGCTGCCGAGCAATAAACATGCCGTTTACACAATATTGTGCCGTGCCTGGTTGTGGAAGAAGACAGTCGCTGCATAAGCTTCCTCTGGATTCCAATAGGAATACATGGTTAAATTAAGATTAAAGGACTGTGCTGTGCTGTCTATATTTGATCTGACAGGAATGGTGCAACACATGGACTCTGGGTCGGCCATGTATGGGCGAATCATTCTGGTTGCCATTTTACAACATTGGATGTTTTCAAAACAATTTCCCCTACGTGCACAGACGAGTGAGTTGAAACTCATTATAATATGCAAAACTGTTATCCACTCATAGCAGTGGGCGTTTACTTCCAAGTCTTCAGTGCGAGACGCCCGTAAAATTCGAGCATTTTTTCAGCTAGGCTCAAAACTACAGTAGAAAATAGCATTACTTATTAATTTTGATGTTTTTGAATGCAAAAACCAAACGAACGTCATAAGTTGACCTCAGACAACAATATAATAACATTTAAAAAGCCAGTTCATGACCTCTTTAAAGGGATACTCCACCCAAAAATTTAGGCTACTCACCCTCAAGTTGTTGCAAACCTGTATGAGTTTCTTTCTTGCTGAACACAAAGCAAGATATTTTGAAGAATGATTGGAACTTTGGCACCATTGACTTCCATAGTAGAAAAAAAATACTATGGAAGTCAATGGTGCCAAAGTTCCAATGGTTCTTCAAAATATATTGCTTTGTGTTACAGGTTTACAGGTCATACAGGTTTGCAACAACTTGAGAGTGAGTAAATGATGACAGAATAATTTTTGGGTGGGGTATCCCTTTAAGGATATTACCAGAACTGAGCTGAAGAGATGCAGGTTAACAGGTGTGTGGAGGGAAAAAGTGAAATTGGCAAGACATGAAAGGGAAAATGGAATCAGACGGGTGATGCGGTGGCAGACAGAGGAGGAAGTGTGAGGGCATGAAACATGCATTTCTTGCCTACCCTTAGATGCTAAATGAAAGCACACGACTCATATAAAGATGGAAAATCAGCACTAATGGCCTATTTCACAGGTTTTTCTCAGACTGGTTTATATCTGTCTGTAAGAGTCATTCCAGGCATGAGACTGTGTGTTTCAGTCATAAATATGTCCAAGAGCCATAAAATACTACTAAAAAAAATGTCAGGTTGATTTTGGCTATTGGTATGTGGAAGTTAAGGTAGAACAATTGCTGCCTTTGCACAACCATTGATATTGCCTGCCTCTTCCAATCATAAGGCTTATAGCATCACAATAACTTGTTTTATGTAGTACAAATGATGATGTATATGTAACATCAGGCACTAAAATGTCTCAATATCATTTACCAGGTTGAATTCAGGTATACATCTAACGTTGTTCTCCTTTCTCACAGAGGACAAGCCATGGCAGAATCCCTCAGCCGTCCCTTAGATCGACCTGACATCAATATAGCTGCTATCCGAGGGGGGACCACCACCTCCAGTCCACGGACACACTTCCTGCTTTAATGTCCATCACAGCTTTGAGAAAATATCATTAGGAGGAGCACAGGAATCAGAAAGTAGAGGTGAAGCTGAAAGATGTGGGAGGCTGTGGAAAACGGGACTCTTCCATCTGTTCTGTGAAGCCGACGTGTATTCCTCCCTCTGAAATCTCTCACTTCCTTCCATCACAGGTTGTACCTCTAATAACTTCACAAGCTTGATGGATTAAGAGGTCTTTTTTAAAGGATTTAGTGTACAAAACGGCTTTAGTTCAGTGCTGGTTCTTTAATGATTTATGTTGCAACGATGACAATAATAATACCAGTGTTTTTGCACAAAACATAAATCTAAAAAACCCGTTAAGAGGACTAACACTCTGTCCTTGCCAGCGCAAGGAATCGTTTTGAAATGGAAATGAGCATATGGATATTTCGTCATGGCTCTTGTCAAGGCGGAGACGCCTTTTGCAATGCCTTTTAGAGAATCATTGGCACTTTAAGGGAGCTTTTATGCATTAGAGAAGGATTTATTACGATATGCGTGCAAGCGTTGGCCAGTGCAACGTGATCAGGCTAATAGAGTTATTGACACCCCTCCGTATGGCCACACTCTTTCAAGTGCCCATCAATCCATCCATCACTCCCCTTTAAAAAGGGATTTAGACAACCCAATGCATTTCATTAAGACTTGAAATTACTTTTGAAAACCGGGAGATAAATAAAGCCAGTCATGAAAGCAAATGCTAAGCAAACACTTTGAAGGCGAGAAGAAACACTTAAATCATTGTAATGCCGGCCCAAAAAAAAAGCGGGAGCAAGAAATATCCATTAGGTAAAACAAAATGAAAATGTGATTAGAGAAGTGTTCCCTAGCTGTAACGCCTCACTCTTCATCATGCTAAGAGATATCCACAAGCGCCAACCAATCAATACTAATACTCGCACATGGACCAAAAACAGTGATAGCAGCTACACAGAGATTCAGTCCATTCGCCACACAGGCATGTATAGAAATATGTTCAGCATCAGAGTAACACAATAAAAAGGTTATTGTGACTATATCTCCCAATTGTAACTTAGTTTCTCATAATCGTGACTTCACAGTTCACATCCAGTAGGGCTGTGCGATATATATCATCTACGATAACATCGTGATTGTTGTTTGACATTATCCCTCACTATACAAAAACACATCTAGAAGTAGTCTATTAAATGCATTAGATTAGTCTGTTAAAATGCACTAGAATGCCCCCAATATTCCATATAAGGGGGCAAAAATACCTCTGTATGTCTATTTTTTTAGATAATTAATCAATACTATCACATGAAGAGTGCTGTTTTTTCTCCAAATATCAGCATGATTACAAATATTATATTAATTTAATACAACAGTTCAATAAACAAGTTAATTTTAAGCGACTTACATTTTAGCCCCAATATTGCTGGTTTTTGAACGACGGATCGTTTGAATGAATGATTCACTGATTGATTAACCAAGGGGGTAATCCACTCGACCGGAAGTTGAAGCCGGCTGGCTGCCGCCATCTTGTAGCAGAACTTCACTTGCGTTAGCATTTCCATTGACTCCCATTCATTTCGGCATCACTTTGACAGTGAATAACTTTACATATGAGGCGTTTGAAGACTCCATTTGTCCATTATTTAATTCTAAAGAAACACGACAATGTATAAAATGCTCCATTACCTTGTGGCTTATGTTATGGCCTCATAGAAGCAGTTTTTTGTAAAAATAGGCTAACGATTGTGTCATAACCACGCGACTCACAGCACTAGAAGACAGATGGGTTGCTCACGTCACATCTACGTCGTCAAGCTCTGTTTGAAATCGGTTTGAGTATGCACGTCAGGAACGGATATCCTAAAAAAAATCGCTAAAAACGGGCTTCACTTGTCTCAATTGAGTCCCAATGAGATGGCTCTTTCCACTTCTTATAAAGTCCATGTGATTAACGAATGAATGACTCACTGATTAAGACCGTCAAATGCTTCGTTCCTTTCAGTGTTTGGAAAATATAAAATTGTTAAATGATATTATAAAGGACCGCATTCTGTTTGGTTTACATTTTAAGTTCCCACAGGAAATAAAATACAAATGAGATCTCTTCAATATCTCAGGTGTTTCTCCAATACAACGAGAACAAATAGAATCTTTTGCTTAATATTCTTGCCTCTTTTAAGAAAAATTTCAGGTCAGTCATTGGTTGTGTGATTGCATAAAATTACAGCTCTAATGAAAGATCTCATTTAGGTTGTGATTCAGTGCGAAGGGTCTGATATTCCTTGTTATTTGTTTTGTTTTGTTTTGTTTTTATTGAAGGGTGGGGGGTCTTTATAAACAGCAAGAGAAAAACACACTTGTAATCTAATGCTTTGTCTCAATGTGTGATTCCGTAATTAGGGAAACAGTGAATAATTAGAAAACAATACATAATTCATTGTTGACTCGGATTCATTAGTTGGAATCACATTAATGAATGTTTCATAAGTGGATGTTTCTCATTTGGAAGGTGGGGAGAAGTTTGACGGGGCTGGTTTTTGCTAAAAGCGCATGAAGTTCCCTTCCGGATGACTATGCAGATGAGCTGAGCAGTTGTTCAACCAGGGACAAACCAACTGGGAGCAACAAACAACCCTGCTGTGAGGTATGGAGATTAGAATTTATTTGCTGGAGAAGTCAAGAGTTTAATTCATATTTGCTTTCAAAACAAATTACACAAGGAATCTGTAAATCCTTAAGGGTGCCATGAAGTTATGGTTTGCTTTTCTTTCCAACTTTCCAAATGTTTTGTGCGAACTCTGAATGAATGAGTGCATGTCCTCTTGTGCAGCCAGAACTTTTTCCATGTTTATTCAAAATGTGGTTGTAACCAGCTATGAAAAAGACATCTAAAAACTATAGAATGAGCAACACATACATTGTGGTGGTGGTGGTGGGGGGGGGATCCATTGGTTGATGCAATGGATTTTATACTGGACAAACTATATATTTTGTCTCTTTACACTTACCCTATCAAACAGAAATTTCTGCATTTTTAAATTGTTTTACAAAAAAATATCCTTTATTATGTTTAGTTCCTCATTTCCCTCGTGTGTGTATGTGATCTCAACTTCTATTATCCTTGCGGACGTTTGGTCCTCACAATGTAACATATAAACCTAAAAAAAGCTAGGCTATGGGCTCTATCTTGCACCCGGTGCAAATGACTTTATTCACTGACGCATTTATCATTCCTATTTTTCACTTCGCGCAAAGCGGGCTTTTTCCCTCCACAGACGCACGTCAGTAAACTAGGAAATGAACTTGCTCTCCCTGGGCGGGTCGGCGCAAAAAAGGAGGCGTGTGTCGGCGCAAACAATCCCTGGTGCTATTTTGCAGTTCCACAAAACAATTGCGCCAATGACCAGAAAAAACCTGGTCTAAAGTCAGTGGCGCGTTGCGCGTATATTCAAATGCTATTTTAAGCGCACATGCTTGGTCATAATACAGAGTGTGAACAACGTGCATACACTGTAGATGATTCTCTTATCAACACAGATGCATTTTACTTTTTGCAAATGATACATTATTATAAGGAAAAATATATAAACATGAGGGAAATCATTGTTGTGTCCATGATGATGGGAAAAATAGGCATTAAACTACACATTTACCCAAATTATCATATGCATGTTTAACCGAAGCTAATTTGGGTGGGTTTGTCTCTTTCCCGATGTCAGTTTTCTTTCTTTTACGGCCCTGACGAGAACATCAATCTCCTCGGCTGTGAACGCGATTGAAGCGCGCCGGTAAATGCGCCGTAATAATAGTATTGTGCCACGGAACAGGCGCACCTCGTTCATCGCATTCTTAAAGGGAATGTGATATGACGCTCTTATTGGTTTGTTTCCCGTTACGCCCAAACCACACCTATGAATAATGAAGCTACTTCAGACCAATCCCCTTTCAGATTTGCACCAGGCGCAAGAGGCATTTATCCCGCCGGTTAAATAGCAACAGCGCCGGGATCCGCCCACAAAGTTACTTGCGCTTTGCGCTTTGACACCGTTCCAGATCGTTAAAATAGGGCCCTAGATGTCTTCTTAGTTTTGAACACTTTTGAGCGGTACAGTGTGTTGTGTGTGAGAGCTCAGATTTAAGTCAGGGTTTTGATAATGATATGTCATGTAGCTTTTTTGGTTGTCAGCATGAACTAAAATCAGCTTGTTTGTGGATTCTTGGTGTTTCCGATGATTAGGAAAAGAGTCAAAAGTTTTGGCACTTTTTTGGGGGAAAAATATGACGCTGCACACCAAGCTGATCTGTTTTAGAGGCTATAGGTCAATTTTTGTTCAGTTGTTCTAAATAAACCCTAACATTTCTTTGACGTCAGACTTGGTATAAAGAAGCCTTGCGTAACTCATTTTGTGCTGTGTGGACTATTAAGTTGTTTTAGTTGGGTAAAAATAAACAAGTCCTACAATTTTTTTTTCTCTGTAAATAATTTTGGTCCAACTTTACATTGTGCCCATCGGCCGACCATAGATCATGTATTGATATGATGATGATTTGTATTAATTAATTTATTTTTCCATTTGCAGTCAGACTCTTCTTCATTGTGCCATGTGCCTGTACTGTTTTACTCAGGAAATTCAGTCATCGTTATCTAAGTCTCACAGGAACTGTGCAATCAATGCTGTCCCTCAATTCCCATTCTTTCTGCATTGTGCAGCCTGCCTACAAAAATAATTTGACACATGGTTTACATATAAGAACGTGTCCTTCAGTCTGTAGCCTATTCAAAACCAGATGGGCAGCATTGACCTGAGAGCGCTTGTTTACCTTGCTTAAATAGTTTTATCTTCTCTTCGGAACGGACCAGATACCTTCTCCATGGTTTTACTGTCAGTATGTGTTAATTAGTCTATATTAGACTGTGTGTCTCTGTAAAAACGCTAAATGAAAAGACAGTTGGTAAACTCCCAAATGAGCATCTGGCATCTACAGTTTACATACTAGATGAGTGAATTAATTTAGGCACTGTGTTTTGAAAATTAACTTAATTGTTGAAATAACCCGTATTCCAAGGGCTTGATAGGAGGACAAATATATCTTTGAATTTAAAGGGATGAGGGTAAGAATCCTTTAGTTATACCCAATAATTGCTGCAAATTTAAATAATTAAACTGCAAATGTTGGACTGCAAAACTTTTAAAGCACAACACTACCAAGTAGACTGTTTTCATCCTTTATTTAACTTTTCATGCTAGTAAAATTTATAATGTTAATTAACACTATATTTTTTTTAATGTTCTGTTATTGACTGAAATCACCAGTTTTGGAGGAGCTTTTATTTAAAGTAGTTGAAGAGTTGAGAATAATGTTAAGAATTAGCTACCTTTCACTTCATAAAATAATCCATCCATCCAACCAACCAACCGCATCATCCCAGTGAATACCATTCGCTTTAAGCTAGTGAACACTAAATATCACATCAGGGGCTGTATTAACAAAGAATTTTATCTTACTACTAGGAGTACTCCAAAATCACACAAAAATATTTTAGCTAGGAGTTTTCTCTTAAAAGTTATTCACAACGCCTTTTAGTAAGGAAAAATGACAACTCCTAAACTAAGGCCCCGTTTACACGAAAGGGAAAATGCAGATATTTCCTTGCGGATTGGCCTCTCGTTTACACGAAAACCCTGTTTTTATCACAGAAAACGATTATTTCTAAAAACTACGCAGTCTCAAAGTGGAGACTTCTGAAAACGCCGGTTATGTGTTGTCGTTGAACTGGGAGAAATGGCGTTTTAGGTTCTCTCTTGTCGATTCTGAGGATTCTGATTGGCTTGCATGGCTTTATCCTTAACCCCTACACTGCCGCCAATAGGTTTGGCATAGTTATGATGGCGTTCGATGGCATGTTTATGCGGATGTATGAACGATGTTATTCTTGAAAACAGAGATGGGGAAAATATTCGTTTTGCTATTCCCGGCTTTGTGTAAACGTGGCCTAAGAGTGAGTCTTCCTTGCTATATATGACGTCAATTCTCATGCACGAGCTTCCTCGCAATGATCACAGTGATTGGTTGTTAGATGACGGGCCATCATGTGGAACACAACACAGCAACAAATCATGGAATTATGACATCTAAATATGTCTGTGTCCTACACAAAATAATAATAGTAATGTCATCGTAATGCATATATAATGACATGTTTGTGCAGGCCCCAGTGAAGTCTTATTCTAAAATGGCAGAGAGAGAAAAGTCGTGGATTCAATTAAATTTAATCAAGGTAGCCTAATACCCTAATGAAAACTGCCACTTGCCTAATAATGAAAATACGACAGTTGCATTAACACTTGCTTGGTTAATTGACATCCTATTAGCCTAAATAGACCACTTAAAGCAATGTTGCTCCCATTGAAATAATGTAATAGTTGAATGACGGTGCATTATGAACTCGCCAAAATAGAAAAGAAAGCCCACTGGATGCAGGATCAGTTAGGCTACTGCTGCTGGCCTAGTTGGTGCTGAAAAAAAAAACATAATAAAAGGGAAATTCGGCACTGGGATATCAAGCAAAACTAAGCATGAGAATGGGAGAGGATTTGCTTGCAGATCAATGCAGCACTCCCGCTTGTGTCGCGGACCCCGAGCGACTGCGAGAGGCGATGATATGCGCTACAATCCTTTGTGAATAGGTCTAAGTGAGTTAGGAGTCCTCTCGACATCTTTTAACCTGTCCCAGACTTAGGTACGACTCTTAGGGCTAAAATGCTTCATGAATTACTCTTAGTGAAAAAAAATAGGAGTCCTAAAGTTAGGAGTGACACCCATTATTATTAGTTGCTCCTAAATTCGCCAGTTAGGAGCTACATTTAGCCTTAAAATTCTTTCTGAATACGGCCCCAGTTTATTTAAATTGTCTACTGTAACTTCGTAACAAAAGCTATGAAGAAACGGCGAGTCATTTAAAATGATTAAGTTCGCATTATTTCAGAGAAATCATTTGTTAAAGAAGTCCCTAAATGGTGAAGGTAATTCTCTGAAGTTATTCTTGGATTCGTACACCGGACTCAGAGCCAAGGTCCATATTATCGTTCGGGAGTTCACGGCTAAATTTACAATGCTGCTACTCAGAGCAATTTGTTAATTTTCCTCATTTTATATTTCCAATTAGGTGAGCTGGAAACGGGAATGATTGCCCCTGTCTCTACCCTTTACCTTCAGATCTGACAATTGGAGAAGAAATGACTGAACGGGGCCATGTGAGATCACGTTCTGTAAATGACAGTCTGAACGTTAGCTTGAATGATTAGGTGACAAAAGCCAGACGAGAGTCCAGGCTCTGTGACAGATGCAGACGTCAGAAATTACCTCAAGATGAACCAATCCCTCCATCTTCCCCCCACCTCTTCTTCCCTTTCAAGGTTATGGTACCTCAGCTTCAGATTGGTATGTGAGAGCTTGGTGAGTTGACCTCCACATCTCATTTGCTTCTCTCATCAGAAAGCATTCTGTGTGTGTATTGTAAGCTATTTCGTTTGCTCTAGGGGGGTTGTGGACAAAGCTTTACTGTATACCCACTATATAGATGCAGGGATATTGTTGGAATACTATTGATTGCATGATATTCATGAGTTACCTGCTTCCCGCTTGAGCTTGCTATGCGGTCTTACATTTATGCAATATTCTATGGACAAATGAATAATGATCGAATGCCAGAGATCCAGCAAGGATTTATCACACAAAGGAGGCCTATTATAGATTCTAGTCATGCGGCTAACACTTGTTAGAGGGGCGAGGCAGATTTGCTGAGCGGATATTTCCTTCTTAATACTTTCATATTATATGCTATTTGCATCTGAAAACTTGTAGACATTTCACTTAAATATGTATGTACAAGTTCTGTTAATAGAGGGAATGCGCGTGACGTCACCTCCGGCCGGAGTGCTGCAGTTTCTCACAGTGAGTGGCAAAAAGACTGAGCGGCTGTATACATAGGCTGTATATGTGTTCAGCGTGAATGCCGCGAAAAACAAACACAACACATATAAAGTGGGAAAGAGCTTTGCGATTGACTGTACAACTAGATTTGACAAAAAATCGGAAGTATATTTTTACAGACTGCGATAGAAAGAGGAGCAAATGGATCGCTGTGATTCACAGAAACAACTGGACTCCAGTCAGTGAAAGGTGGATTTGCAGTTATCATTTTGTGTCAATATGCTGAATTTAGCTGTAAAACCATACCCATATATTTTGTATTGTTATATATATATATATTAATCAATTAAATATGTATCATTCCATATTCTGCATTATTGGATGTTTTTTTTAATAAACACTGACTAAAAAAAAACTATAAAGTTTTAGGGCTGGACGATATGATGATAGGCTATATATAACACTGATATAAGTAATCACCCAGATTTAAACCTATATTGTATTTATATAAAACATTCACAGGCAAATTTGCTTTATGTTTACCGTCTATATTGCTTCTATTTCCCCGGTGTTGAAATCAGGCAAACATAAATGTCAGGCGACATGATTCCTGGCTGCATGTCAATAATATCCATGGATCACGATCTTTAGTAAGTTGTAAGGAACACTATAGTGAGTCCAACATTTAATTTACATTGATAAAATTGTTCGTTTTAGTCGCATTTTCGCAGTTTCCCCTATTAAATCCAGTCACGCAGCAGATCTTTTGCCACTCGGTCAGGCTGAGAGGGGGTTGTTCCGGCGGGAAAGTCACGTGTATGCATTCCCTCTACAGAAAAGGGATATTGTTTGACGTAATAAAATGTATCAAAGTCGCCTCTCTCACTTTCAGTTTTTCTCTCGTTGAGAGAAACTACATCAAGTTCAGAGGCTCATCTATTGACTTTGGCTGTCGGAGCAGTAAATGGTCAGGCTGTAATATTTGATTTGGGGACCGTAGAATGGGACAGACTAATCTAAATCATGTCAGCCAGGATTTTTCACAGTTTTATCCCATGCAGGCTGAGAGAAATACAGGGCTCTTCTCCTGTATCTTCTCCAACACAATTTAAGTGCCTGTAAAGAGCCAAATCACAAACACTTTGCATCCTCAATGAATGCTTGATTACCATGAATCTGCACATAATGTGCGCTGTAACATCCTTAAAAGTCACTTATTGTGAAGAACACTATTGCTAATGACTTGCAATATGAAGACAGTGGTTAATTCCTTAATAATGACCATGTACTGATGTGAATGACTTATTTGTGTGGTTTGATTGGTTTTGACTGTTTCAATGGTTCAGAATACACTGTGCTAAGAAATGTGGTTCATCATAATGAAACTATCGTGTAGGGTAGTATTTTAATTTCCAGCACTAATTCATTAAATTAGTTAGGCTTCCTTTGGCCTGCTGTAGAGGAAAAGCAAACATAATCAAGTTCCCTCTTCTGCTCTGAGTGAAATGACACTTTTTTCTGCTGTCAGAGTGACATTATTATGTGATTATATAATTATACAGTTGTCTTTTTAAGGTCAGTCCAATTACATTGTGGGAAAAAAAGAGATGTCTGATGCTTCCAACAACTGCTGGAGCTACAGTACATGGTCAAAAACTGGCAAATTCACACAGCGAAGATACAAGTTTAGCAAATGCTGTCAAAAAATAAGTGCATAGCTGTCACATAAGTAAAATGATTGTCTTTAAACAGCTGTGCTTTCAGACTTGCCTTTATGAGAGTCTAATTAAAGTCTCCAGGTTTTGAGAGTAAAATCATAAATCACATTTTGAGCCAAATTTCAGACTTTTTTAATGAAAACATGATTCGCTATTCTAAAGTAGCACATAAAATGGTATTTGAATACATCAAAAAGGTATTGCAAACATTTTTCAGTAAAGTGAAGGAAAAGATATCAACATTGATACAGAGCCTTTCGTTACAAGACTTTTGCCATAATTCAATAAATGCATGACTGTTCGTATGTATTTTATGTAAAAAGCAGTTTTACCACATGTGCTTTTACTGACATACTCTTAGAAGAAAAGTTCTATCAGCGCTACATATTTGGAACCCCTAAAAGGTTCTATACACTTTTAAAAAAGGGTTCCTCTGGGTTCTATATAGAACTCTGGGGTTCCATACTTGGCCAATAGAACCTTTTACCAAAAAAGGGTTCTATATAGAACCATTTTGGAGAATCCATATATGAAGCGGGGGATGGAACCATTTCTGGTTCTAAATATAACCATTTCTTCTAAGAGTGCGCATAGACACTAAAACATAGTTTTGCCTTCCATACACAAAATTGCATTGTTTTCAAAAGCATAGTTCACCCAAAACTTTCAAGTCATTTACTCACCCTCCAGTTGTCCTAAACCTGTATGAGTTTCTTTCTTCTCGTTTGACGAATGTCGGTTACCAGACAGTTGACTTTCATAATACACACACACACACACACATATATATGTGTGTGTGTGTGTGTGTGTGTATGTGAGAAAGAAACTATATATGTGTGTGTGTGTGTGTGTGTGCGTGTGTGTGCGTGTGTGTGTGTGTGTGTGTGTGTGTGTGTGCGTGTGAGTAAAAGAGTAAAAGAACGGGCTGAAATAGCAAAACTATTCGATTGAAAAAGTAGTTATTTACAAGTCATGTGTCTGGTATTTTCTGTCACTGTTTAAAATGAGAACTAGTGCACAAATGCAAATGAATCACTCTTTTGAATTGGTTCCATTTATTGAATTAGTGATTTGGTTTAGTTTGACAGGTTCAGTTGCAATCACGCAAAATTGTAATTTATTTTAGTACTCAATATACCATCTCTTTATTTTTATTCTTTATATATCTCTAAAAGCTGTGACAAATTCTACAATCAGGGCACTGAAAGGTCGCACCACAGAGAAGGAAACTTGCTTTAGCAAGAAATCCAATATTTATGTTGACATACGTAATATGCCACTGAATCTATAATTCCCTGCAGTTTATACAAAATGTAATCATAATAAAATTAAAATACAGAACAAACATACTATAAAAGCATTTTTCTTTAATCTAGTACTGAAACCAAATAAGGCAATTCTGAAAAATGTATATCCACCTGCTACCTTTGAGGGTTTATATGCACTTTCATGTCAGTGCTTGTGTTTCATCACTTCGAGATATCCCTGGAATCCTTCATTCTGGTTGCAGCATCACTTTGGAAAGCCTGTTGCTTTTTATAGCCTCCTATTTCCATGTAGTTTACATAAAATAATAACACACGTGACCTCGGCTGAACACTTCACCTCTCTTGTTGCGTGTGAAGGATCATTTATGCTCATTAGCTTCAAAAACAGAACTCATGGATCACAGTAGTGCTTTGCATGTTTCCTCATTTGAGGGACCAAAGATCCATACAAAAAAACAAAATTCACTTTGAACATGCAGATAAGGTTGTGTTGATCCTTAAACTCTTTTTTTTTTCTCCAGCTCGTATCTTGTAAAGGCCTCCTGGATAACCGAGAGACTAAGAAAGTGGCTGTAGGGTGATATGTTGCCTTACAAAATGTGCTTGTTCTCAGACCAGTTTGAATTCTATGAGGCGGTTATATATACGAGTCACTGGCTTTTTGTCTCTGAACAATATAATTGACATTCTGAATGCTAATGATACTATATTAGTTGCAGATTTGCACTCACATTCCGTCTGTCATGAAGGAATCTATTATAATAGTATTAGTGTAGTAAAGTAGTCTGCCTCATTCAAAAAAAATACTCTGGGAAGCCTGTTTATAAGAAATCAACTTGGCAGTGACAAGCACAGATTTCTTTCTCCTTGCCACTCAGTGGATTGTAAGCGGGTTGAAAAATAGCCTCCCTCTCAGGAGATATCTGTGCCACCCGTCTTTGGCTATCAGATTTGTTAGCTCTCATTTTGGCATACATCCTAATTCTCTTTCAGTTTTCAGGATATGAATCAGCTCATCATATTTCCTTCATTTCTTATAAAATAATCTACAATAGTTCACCTAAAAAATAGAGATTCTGTCATCATTTCTTCACCCACATGCTATTCTAACCCTTATGTTTTTCTTTCTGCTATTGAATATGTTAAGCAGGATGTTCACTGCTGCTCTTTTATAGGTAAATGTTTACCAGAAAAAAAGTTGTCTTATGCTCTGTATTGTGCATATATTTTCTTAAAGGGCCCCTATCAAAGCATTTGAAATGTTCCTATGTTTCAGGAGTTCCCCAAAACAGTTTATCGTGCATGCAAGGATAAAAAAAACACTTTATATGTCTTATAATAAGCATTTATTTTTAACTGATTTGCTCAGACGAACTCCCAAATAATTCGTTCAACGATTCATTTTCCCAAACACCTCCTTTGAGTGACACGAATCTGCAGCGATTGGTCAAATGACCCAGTCAGTTGTTATTGGTAAACCGTACGGCAGAGACTGTTCAGCAACAGAACACCCATAACCAGCATTATAGCTTGTCAAGTGTTGAAAATTGTATATAGTGTTTGAACAAACGTGTCAGGAAAAAGTGCACTTCCACACGGTCCCTTACTCGCATCTCCGTCAAGAGCAAGCCTTCTCATTGCGGGGGTTTTTGAAGGGCAGTGAGTGCTTATTATATAGAACAAAGTCATATTTGGCTAAGTCGTTTCAGGAGGTAATTGCCATTTTTCAATGAATGTCTGGTGAATATCAATAACAAAACTAACTTTACCCTGCTTAGAAGCTGCGCGGAGTGTACACAACACACACAACACAATATAACTATATTGTGCATGCTACAGAAAACATAACAGCGAACATTATTAATATTACTTACAGATACTGATTTCGGAGGACGAACCTGATCCATTTATACTGGACACTGAGCCCTCCTTCAAGAACAACCGGCTTGCGAATTGATTACGTCATTAAAATGATGATAACACAAGGTTCGGGCTATACTGTTGTGGTATCATTGCAAATATGAACTCTGACCACTGATTCTTCACATGCTCTGTCCCTGGACAATGGGAACAAGTGGCAGAACTGTCTTTGCAAACAGCATCTTCTCTACATGATGCTATTCAGCTGAAGTATTTGAATGTGTTCTAGACGTCACTTTAAGTCTGCGCGCGCAGTTGTTGGGAGCGGCCAATGACCTATCTACGTCACGAAGTAACAGCTAATGACTCGTTTCAAAAACAATTTCATAGACTCAGAGTCGACTCTCACTTTTGAAAGGCAATAATGCACTTTCAGATATAAATCTTTGCAGGATGTTTTCATTCCCGTAGAGCTATGTTCCACACTACATGAACAGTCATTTTCAAAAATCTATGATAGGTGCTCTTTAATATGTGCTTATTCTTGATTAACTACAAACCAGGGGGCTCATTTATAAAACAAGCGTACACACAGATTTAATCTTAGAGTGTTTGTATACAAAAACCCATGTCAACAGTTCATATTTTACAAAAACATCTGACATGGAAACCACGTCAGGTTTTGAGGAGGTGTATGCACTTTTCCTTGTGGCAGAGAGATTTGGAAATCTGAGCAATTCTTGCCACTCGCCATTCTCAAGTAAACCATTTGGACGTTGACTGCTGCTCTTTTATATGTTAATGCTGTCATTTGGGGGCGTTTTAAAGTTGAGATCTGAAACCATTCAGCTGCAGCACATTTTACAAGATCATTGGAATTCACACCTGGAAGAAAGTCGTAGACACGTTTTATTTGTATTTTTTTTTTTGCATACATTCATACTTTGAATCACATACGCACATTTGAGATCAGTATGATAAATTGTTTGCAACATTTTATAAATGAGCCCCCTGGTGTGACATGTCTTAACATTCCATGTTTAAAGGTGACTTATTATGCAAAATTCACTTTTACATTGTCGTTTGAAAATGAATGCATCAGAACGTAGGCTCACTATTGGCCAGCATCACACTCATGACCAGCGTCGGCCAATAGTGAGCTTACTATTTGACGTAGCTCTGGGCTGTTACACTACGTGAACTCATTCAGAGGCGCACATAGAAGAAATCGAAAAGTTGTCTTTTTTTTGCACAGAAAGTTATCTCTCGCTTGATAAACTTAAAGGGATAGTTCACTTTGAAATTATTTTTTTATATATTTTAGCTTACTCTCAGAGCATCCAAGATGTAGGTGTCTTTGTTTTCCGCACTAGTTTCAATTTTGATATTTTTAGGTCAAACCATTCTCTTCTGTCAATCATGTAATGGAGGTATTTGGGGTCCTCCTCAAAGAGCATGCACAAGAAGTCCAAATTAAACATGATTTAATGACTCGTAAATGTTCAGTACACATTCATGGCCTAATACACGAAACGAGCACGTCAGTCTGCGGAAGCACCGGAAGTGATACTCTTATGTGGTTGCAATAAAGAAAAATCAGCTTTGTCTGTTTGATATATCAAAATCATCTTCCATTGCAATTTCCTGTATATCTAAATATGTTTAGATCTTTACAGTGAAGGGCAACACTTCTTGAAATCTCTGTGTAAACAATGAGTGACGTACACTTGACACAGTGACGCGAAGAAGTAAAAACGATATAAATACTGTTTGTTTTCTCACACAAACTGCTCGTTTTGTGTCTTACGCCATTAACAGGGTTGGGGAGTAACGAAATACAGTTCAGTTCAGTTCAGATACCTTTATTGGTCCCCAAGAGGCAATTCAGTTTTACAGCCAACCCATCCATAGTAGTTAAAATGCATTAACACACAAATGAATAAAAGAAAAAGAAAGAAAAAAAAAATAAATACACACTTCCACATATTTACTCACTAGTTCACTCACCCATATCTCACACACACACACACGCACACGCACACACACACACACACACACGCACGCACACACACACACACACACACACACACACACACACACACACACACACACACACACACACACACACACACACACACACACACACACACACACACACACACACACACACACACACGCACGCATTCACCTGCCATTGACTAAACAGAGCAGTGGATAGCAGGAACCATTTCCATATATTTATGTGTTTTCGTTTAACAGTTTTATAGCAGAAGGAATGAATGAGTTAGCATAGCGGTTAGTTTTCCGTTTTGGCACATAGTACCGCCGACCTGACTGCATAACAACAAATTCATCCTTAAGTGCATGATCTGGTTGGCACAGTATTATTTCTGCCTTTTGGACAGCTCGTGTTTTCCCAAAGAAAAGTCAGATCATTTAATTTGGGTACCAGTGATTTTCGAGCATACCTTAACAATATTGGTCAGACTTTTTTTATCTTTCACAGCTAGTCCATTAAACCAACACAGGAAATAAAATGTTAATAGACTCTCAATGAAGGCCTGATAAAATGTACATAAAATTCTTTTACAGACCCCGAAAGAGTTAAAGTGTGTATGTCAGGTTAAAATTTTTTTTGGGATATATTAAAAAAGGTTTAGATGTCTGAGTGAAAATGTATTTATCATTAAAATTATTACTGTAATTGCACTACATTAAGCTTTATAGCCATTTCTGTCAAGATCATATTTTGAAAACACAGTGGAGCTGGCTGTGACGTCAGAAGAGTGAGACGTGACAAAAAAGTTCTATTCAAGTATGGAGAGTTTTGAGTCTGAGGAGATCCAGAATCCCCTTCAAACCTATGATGACCCACAGCCGTACAATTTTGAGTCTCCAGGTGTGAGACAGATGAGGAACCAAACAGAAATTTAAATAATTCCTATTGAAGAAACATAAATATTTGGTGTGAAGAGAACCAGAGTGGGGAGTTGGTCAGGTGTCTTGGTAAGTAGGCATAACTTAGAGGTGGAACGGTACATGTATTCATATTGAACCAAAACGTATGGGCGTCACGGTCGGTGCATGAATATACACGGAGAATAGGGTTGAAATAAATAAAACTCGCGTGCAAATTAATTAATGCGGAACTACTGTTAGATACGCGGTAGAAATGCGCGGTAGCCTATGATTCAGGTCAGTGTGAAGAGGTTCAGTGTGTGTGGAAAGAAGACAGGGTCGCGAAACTCAGTTTATTCAGAAAAACAAAAAAGAAACGAGGCGCACAGTAGCGCATTCGCCACCATAAACAAAACACGCGATCCAACACTTGCTTCTCTGTCTCGTTGCAGTAGCCGCGTGCGAAGTCCCAGTACAACTCTCTCTCTCGCTCTCTCACTCCCGCCGGTTATGTGCGGTCTCTCCACGGAAAAATACTGCAATCAGACACAGGTGTTCATCATCTGCACCCTCGGCTCCGTCCTTTCTCTCCCGCTACAGACTTTGCAAAATCACGCCCCCTCGCCACAGTCAGGTTGGCCAAAGTGCGTTTAATTTATTTATTTTTGTCCCTGCGTGCCGATCGGAGACGAGTTCACTGCTGATATTCTGAGAGTGAAGTGGACTCTGTGACCGGTTTTAACGTGTTTTTGCACCCAGCACAAACGCAGTAACTCACCATCGTGATAATACGCCTGCTATACCTTTCTTCTTTTTCTTCTTCTTCTTTCTTCTTCTTCAGGGTTTAATTGCGGTTGGCAAACCTGTTTCCTGCGTATACCTTACTAACTACCTAACTTAAATAACTAACTAAATAACTAAATAAATGTCCTAATCAAATAATTCTTTCACTCTATCATTCGTACAATTACTCACACAGCTCACTGATCACTTTCTCAGCGACCTACTGTAGGGAGACGTCCCTCTTATGACATCACGCGATTCGTTTGGGGGAGGGGCAGTTTTAAGTCAGTACTGAAAATAACGAACTTTTTCATCTTATATTATGCCTTTAGGTATCGAAAAACATACAAAACAATACATCAAATTGACAAACGTGTTTTTCCCCTAACTATTTTGTGTTAATCATACTTACAAATTTAACCTGACATATACACTTTAAGTGTCCTCAGTAAGTATATCCTTTGATTTACTCTCTTAATAATGCTATCAGTGTTCTCGCTAAATTTCAGTTGTGAGTCAAACACTGTGCCCAAGTACTTATATGTTTGAACTATTTGAACATTTTCATTATGTACTACACTTGATTTTGGTTCATTTCTTAGCTTCCTAAAATCTATGATTACTTCTTTAGTTTTTGACACATTTAAGTCAAGGAAGCTATCATCACACCATCTGACAAATTCCATGAGGGCATTATTGTAGGTCAGATTGGTTGCCCTGTAATAGGGACAACAGGGCTGTGTCGATCTGAAAACTTTACTAAATAGCTATTCTCCGAAGATGACCTGCAGTTATCAGTGTATAATATAAAGAAGCAGGGGTGAAAGCACACAGCCCTGAGGAGAGCCTGTGCTTGATACAAGATGACAGATGACATCTTACCATTTACAAATACCTGCTGCCTTCTATTTGTTAAAAAATTTAAAACTAATAGTAAGATCTGCTCGGGTAACTTAAAATGTGAAGCTAATCGTTCGATTAGAATATGGGGCTGCATTTTGTTAAAAGCTGAACTAAAGTCAGCAAATAAAATTCTTACATGTGAGGCAGGTTTCTCAAGATGTTTATACACCCTGTCAAGAATGAAAAGCTTTGCATTCTCTACCCCTTTGCCCGCCCTGATATGCGAATTGTAATGGATCTAATTTATTTACAGTTAGGGGGATGATTATGTCCTTTACAATTTTTTTCAGAAGCATTTTCATTACCAGGAAAGTCAGTGCAATTGGTCTGAATTCATTTAAGGTCTTTAGGAGATTTAGTTTTAGGAATTGGTATTACTGTTGATGTTTTCCATATGTCCGGTATGTCACCCCTGTCTACACATTTTTGAAAGATAACTGTAAAACCTCACTGAGCTGCTCAGCACAGAAGTGCAGTGTACGCCCACAGATGGCATCAGGACCAGCAGCCTTTCCTTTTTTGTATTTTTAAGTAGTGTTATGACTTTTGACTGTTGAATTTTTATCCCTCTCTGGGGCATTAATGTCTCTCTAAATGTGTCTATACTATCTGAAAAAGACATTTCAAACCTGAAAGAAAAATTGATTAAAAGTATCTGGCAAGTCTCTGTCATCTATGCCCTTCAATTTTATATGTTGCCTTGTACCGCCTATAGGCTGATTAATAGCTGCCATAGTTTTAATACCTTGCCAAGCTGCCTTTAGATCCCCACTGTTATATTGATTTTCAATTTTATTCTTATACTGGGTTTTTGCCTTCTTTATTTCATTTTTGACTTCTCTTGAGACAGCCTTTTTCTCTACCAGGCTCCCTAGATAGAATGTCTTTTTTTTCCTATTGATAACACTTTTCAATTCCTTAGTTACCCAAGGCTTATTATTAGGGTAAATTACCACTTTCTTAGATGGAATCACCATGTCAACACAATATTTGACATAAGCAGAAATTGTTTCTGTAAATTCATTAATGTCCCTACAAGTGTCAGTAAAACAGTTCCAATCAGTACAGTCTAGACAGCCCCGTAAAGAGGAAATACTATCTTCTGTCCAGAGTTTGATGATTTTCTCCTCTCGCTCTAGGCGTCTGAAAGCAGGCTTGTATACGGGAATCAGATAAATACTATTGTGGTAGGAGGCACCAAGTGGAGGCATGGCCAAGGATTTGTAGGCCCCATTTACTAAGCCATAACAAAGATCTAAGGTGGTGTTCCTCTGCGTTTGTAGGGCAAGTTATGTACTGTTCATATGATCTTAAAGTTTTATTTAAGATACTGTGATTAAAATCTCCTATGAAAAACTTGGGGCCTCTGGGCAGATAGAATCTAATTTATGAGTGACATCCGTGATCACTTGTGATGCAGTTGCGGCATTGGCTCGACGGTGAATATATACAAGTGTGTAAAACAGTTGTTGGAACTCTCAAGGTAAATGGAACGGCCGAAGAGACACAGTCAGCAGTTCTATGTCCGAAGTGCATATTTTTCTCTCACTACCACAGTGTTACAGTACCTTTTGTTTAAGCAGAGGCACACTCCTCCTCCCCAACTCTTCCCAGTTGTCTTCGGGTCTCTGTCCAGACAGAATTGGGCTACCCGAACCCACTCAGAACTCAGTCCTTCGTCCCGGTCTGACTCCCTCAGCCATGTTTCCGAGAAGGCGAGAAGACAAGTGTCTCTTATGCCAGGTTTGCACTTAATCCAGGCTTCCAGCTCGTCTGTCTTGTGTCTTAGTGACTGGACGATTTGACAACAAGATTGAAGGGAGAGGGGGTAGCCTACGGCAATTGTAGACCCAAGGTTTTTGAGTCTCCGATGCAGGCCCCCTCTCCTCCCTCTTTTACGATGTTTACTCCGTGAGTGCACTCTGCACAACTCAGCCGGAATGTGCTGGTACAATACCCGGCAGACGAATGTTCGTAGGGAGATCAGAAACTCTCGGGTATGGATAACTTTCCCCAGTACTCCATACTCCGAGCCGTAGCAGGTGGAGAGTTCTAGCAGTAGGGTTGTCAAAATAAATAAAGCGAGCAGTTGGTCGAAAGTTCTTGAAACCGCATCCCTGTATCACCCAAGTATACTTTCTACTCACGCATACATCCACAATATACACTCAATAAATAAAATAAAATAGACACTTGAACAAACAAACACTGGATGGGCGAGCTGCTGGGTCGACACACGCACTGGAGCGCCCCCAGTGTAATACAGTTATACATGTAACAGCGTTATGTAATCAGGATACAAAAATCCAGTAACTAATTCGTTACATCAAAAAACGTAGTAGTCAGATTATAGTTACTTTTTTAAAAAGAGGGGGATACTTTCAGGATTACAATGGTGTCATTTAAAACTAAGTAAATCCGTTTTTTGGCATAATAACACTATATTAATAACTCGACGACCAGGGGCGATTTTAGGATTTTCCTTTTAGGGGGGCTAAGCCCCAATAAGGGTATGATTTAAAAAAAAAATTAATAAAATAAAAAAGGTCAAATGCTCACTGTCATGACCATGCAATTGCAGGGTTTTATAATCACTGTAGTCCTGAATTTGAGTTGTGTAAGTTAGGGGGTTCAGGAAACTTTTGTTTCCCCGAGAAAATTTTGAATTCTCTGAACTATTATGTGCATTTTAAGATGTTTTAAAGGCAATATTTTTTGGGGATAAAACCATGTCAGTGGGCAGCTGATTATTTTTCTCTCCTCATCAGCATCACACTCTTTTCTCTTTGTTTTTCTCTTGCCCTGTCTCTTCCCCTCCTAAAGTTGAGCTTTGACTGATAATAGGCTTTTAATTTTTGTCTGTCAGTGAAGAAAGTAAACATGGGGTCCACTGGTTGATTTTGCCTTTTAATCATTTTTCTCAGACATGTTCATTTACTGAAAACTATTAAGGTAACTATTTATAAAATTAATTCACATTAAAGGCTACACATTCATTATTGATCTTAAGCCTTATCACATATCTATCTGTGCACTGGAAGCATCAGCACCAAAACAAATTCCTTGTGTGTGCAAGCACACTTGGGATAAAGCTCTTTCTGATTCTGATGCCTAATACAGGTCTTACATTTGAGGTGGAGGTTTGGGGGTTACATTTTTTTAATCTCTGATGTGCATTTCAAGACGTTTGAAGACCAAAAAAGGATACGAAGCTTTAAAACTATGTCAGTAGACTATTTGTCAATACTCTCCTCATCTCCATCATCCTTCCTTTTTTTCTTTTCTTTTTTTCCAGTCTCCTCATCATGCCCTTTCTCTTCCCCTCCTAAAGCTGAGCTTTTTTTTTGAAAACGGCTTTTTTAAATGTTTCTTGTCCCCTCACAATGTAAACGAATTAATATATTAGGCTGACGTTACATGCCTAATTTCAGTTCAAAAGGGCGAAATTAGACACAAAAAAACTATATTAGTTTTCCTGATTATTTTTTGTCATTTGTTTAACATTCATGACCTAAAACAAATTATATTATATACGTTATAAGTTTAGCTACTTAAATCTTATCTCGCACTTTCCCGTGCACTGAAGCGTCGAGTAGTGCTGCTAAAATTCGCGCTCAGCGTCTGTGAATGTAAAGCCCGCCTACTTTGATTTGATTGGTCATCTCAAATAATCTGACATTGACGAGCAGTGACAGACCAATGGGCTCAGATGAACACACACACATATAATTTCCTCTCTTTTTGACGCTCTCTCTGCTCGGCGCCACTGCGAAGAAGAACGGGCTGAATCTGATTAAAACAAGACTGAAGCGAACACGAATTTGTGTAGCATATTAATCACAATTTTTTAGGGGGCTAGGCACGAATTTAGGGGGGCTTAGGCCTAGTGACGCCCCTGCTCGCGACCTTATTGTCTATTCTCGTGACACGAAGTCACGTGTGCCACCCGCTGGTGACTGCGTAAAATAACAGCTCTCGACAACAATCTCCTCAGACACCGATTCAATCACTGCTGCTAGAAACGATGCTGCACACAAGGTAAAAATGCTTTAATTTCTTTGAAATTCCACTGCTATTTTGTTTTTAAAGAGGAAAATTCCAACAACATGGTTTTATAGTGCAAACTGTGCCTTGTTGTTCGCTTATGTAGCATTTATTACTGCTTTAAAATCCAGTGGTTTGTGATCGCAATTGAAAGATTTCCAGCGATGCTGGAATCTGTATAAATTAAGAGAGTATCTTTTTAGTACCTAAAATGTCCTTTCATAATATCTTCGTTCTCAGTCTCACTTAAGGAGATGTTCACTGCTAACATAAGGGAACTCCTACTGCCAACGGTCCAAGTTCAGTCAGGCAAATTAAGAAAGATCACAGCATTAATCAACGGTTTATTTCTATTTTGAAATAAACTAATTATTTGAATAACTAAACTGTAGATTGTGTAGAATTTTTAAATGTTGCATTTCTATTCTTTCCTTGTAGCCTACATAATAATCTGTAAAACCATACTGTAAAAGTTTTTTTTTATAATATCTGTCCTTGAAGTAATCCAAAAGTAATCAGTTACATTACTTTCATATTCTGGTACTTGGATTACATTACTAAATACATGTTTTATGAAGTAATTTGTTACTGTATCGGAATATATTTCTAAAGTAACCCTCCCAAGCCTGGCCATCAATGTGTACTTACATTTACAAGTCATTAAATCATGTTTAATTTGGACTTCTCTGTGCATGCTCTTTGAGGAGGACCCCCTATACCTCCATTGTATGACTGACAGATAAGAACGGTTTGACCTAAAATATCAATATTAAAGACACCTACATCTTGGATGCCCTTGAGGTAAAACATATAAAAAATTAATTTCAAAGTGAACTATCCCATTAAGGTTGAGCCACTGTTGGCTCAGTTGGCACATGTTTTTACTAAGTTTCTGGGCCGGCAGATTTCAATTACAATGAGTGAGGAGAGGACAGTTCTCAGATTTAATCAAACATTTCCTAATTTGTGTTGCGAAGATGACCAAATTCTTACAGGGTTGGATCAACATGAGGGTGAGTATTACTGACAGAATTTTCATTTTTGGGTGAACTAACCCTTGAAGATCTGCAGCGTGCTTTCTTCTATAGTCATTGAGAATAAGTGAAACTGTCATACTGACGAAGGCAAAGAGCCAAAACATTTGTCAATATCTCCTGTCAAGAGTAATTTTGCAGATCTTTGCATTTTTGATTTGATATCTCTGCACCTAATTAGCTGGAAGAGTGCAGTGAGGGTTTCTGATTGATGCAAGATAGTCTTAACATTAAACATCTCATTTTGCGTTCAATGAGAGAGAAAGATCAAAGTTTGGTAACAACATGGGGGCATTAAATGACGACTGATTTTTTTGTAAGGTTAACTATGCCTTTAAAATATTCCCACGTGCGAGAGAGCCTGTCAGCGGCCTCTTGTCGTTGTCAGGACTCTGATGCCTAATAAAATACAAATCCATGAAATTTCGTTTCTGAATATAAATCTATGATGTGTTTCCACTATGTTAAAGGTTCCGGTATTCTTGCATTGCTATTCCGGAGACGAGATTGCAGTATGCAGCAAGGTGGAGGGAACATCCCAAGAGGAGCGCAAGAGGCCTTCTTACTCTTGTTCTCCATTGAATTAGCACTAACTCACTTTGACTTTGAAGAAAAAACAACAATTGATCTGTGCATCAGGGGCCTGGTGAGGGAGAGAAAAGATTCCTGGAGGAGGGCAATGACTCACTGAGACAGATCAAAGCCGAGCCGGGTAAGCGATCAGAACTTCTTCTTAATCAGGAGAAATAGAACAGCTGTAACATTGTATTTTCTTAAACTGCTCCTTGAATCCTCCCCAATCGCCTCCTAAATTCAACTTAGATTACTCTAAAATGTGAGATATTTGGATTTGGAGATTGCAAAAGCCACACAAGTTCTAGTCTTAGAAAGGTTTCTCATTAAAGTTTCTTTCCATCACTGCAGTAACTCTGAATCATTTTGTTTGCATATTGATTTTTCTTCAGATCTATAGAGAAAAGTCTGAGTTATTGCTTATGTTCGCATCTAATGTGTTTGCTCTGCCATTTATGTGCTTGTCAAAAGCTAAGTGAACCAGAGAAAAGCTTTAGTTTGGCATGCTCAATAAGATCCGCGTGACATCGAGCGACTTTAAAAATGTAACTCTCATACTTGGCAGGCATCCACTGTATTGCTGTAAAACTCATTTTAAGATTACTTACTGTAAGAGGAATCTGTTCATCTGATGAGCAAGAGAATGCTTTTGAAAGCCGTCATTCCTCACTCAAAAAGATTTTTAGCAATTAAAACACCACTCAGCACAACAAATGAACCATATATGTAATATAATACAACATTATGGAAAAGACCTGGGCGCAGCAGTTTCTTTTGCTTGTTTTTATTCTCCATCATTAGCGAGATGTGTTCTCTGTGCCTGACAATTGTTTTTATGCCCAGTGTTTGCTAAAGTAAGATAAGGGTGGGCTTTTATATACAGCTCAGGGTCTCTTTACGAGGATTGCTTTTTTATAGAGAGGCTGGTGTGGATTATGCCATCACACAATGGTAAAAGAAGCACATGGGTACCCAGACGGTTGACATTCAACTGCCATTCAGTTTTTACTGATTTGGACTCTCAATTGTGGATGGAGGTAATTGAAGGTCTTAGAATGTCTTTAAAGAATAATGGGTTGCTTTTCACCGATAAGAACATTACTAGCCTTGATGGCTAGAATTTAAGTGGATAGTTCACCCCAAAATGAAAGGTCTTTCATACTCTACTTGCACATCTGTCTGTTCCTCATACAGAACAGGGATCTTCAAAATTTTTCAGGCCAAGACCACCTTGGAGAAAAGAGAGATGAAGCAGTGAGTGATGCATTTTAATATCAGTTTAGAACCATATTCATCTACCTTCACTGTAAAAAGTGATCAGTTGACCTAATAAAAAAGTGAGGAAACCCTTTGCCTTAAAAGTATCAAGTAAATAAACTTCAAAGTTATGTGGAATTGTCAAGTTTATTTCTTCATTTTAGGCAACCGTTTTGCTCACTTTTTTTTAAAGTTAAGTCAACCAGCTTGGACATTCTTCAAAATCTATGTGTGTGTGCGCGTGTGCACGCCTGTGTGTTCCGCAGTAAAAAGAAATGCATAACGGTTTGGAATGATATGATGGTAAGTAAATGATGAATACACTGTCCCATGGATAAAAAATCTCTTTAACCCCCTCAGACCTGAATTATGTTTCAAGTTTCTGAAAAATATAAAAGCACATTTTAACAGCTCATGAGGTTTCCGATCCCACGAACCCACTTTTTGTCCAATAACCCACTATATTTGTCAAATGTCACGGGATCACCCCCGCCCACTCCCGGGCCACGCCCCCATCCCACGAACCCACTATTTGTCCAATAACCCACTATATTTACCAAATGTCCCGGGACCACTCCCGGGCCAAGCCCCGTCCCACAAACCTACTATTTGTCCAATAACCCACTATATTTTAAAAAGTTTTTCCGACAGTTCATTCAATATGCTGCAATTGGACGCAGTCCCATCGGCAATCTATTGAATGGGGATTAGGGTAGTGTTTTTGATAGACATTTTAATTAAAGTTCCAGTCGTGAAAAAACTATTTTACCACACTCAGGAGGCCCCCGGGGTCCGTAGCACCAAGCGCCGTCCCAGAATTCCACCGTCAGTGAACCCACTATTTTTATAATGGGATAAATGCTATGTGGGATCTGAATATCTCAGCTCAGGAAGGGTCTAGAGCCTCCGTTTTTGCACTCAGGTCTAAGTCTCATGACCCTCTATCAGAATCCAGAGTTTCAAGAAGATCAGAGAAACTCAAAGTTTCGACATGAAAAAAAACGACAGGGGTACCTGTCGACTTTTTGAGTGCAAGAAAATAAGTTTCTCTGGTCTTCTTGAAACTCTGGATTCTGATAGAGGGCAATGAGACTTAGACCAGAGTGCAAAAATGGAGGCTCTAGGCCCTTCCTGAGCTGATATATTGAGATCCCATAGCATTTATCCCATTATAAAAATAGTGGGTTCGTGGACGGTGGAATTTCGGGACAGCCCTTGGTGCCACAGACTCAGGGGCCCCTCTGAGTGCAGTAAAATAGTTTTCATCCCAAAATTTTGAAAGCTTAAGCTTAATAACCACGTGTCCACAAACCCACTTTTTGTCCAATAACCCACTATATTTGAAAAGTACTAACCCCGGCCTTCATGCAATAAGCTGCAATTGGACACAATCCCACCTGCAATCTATTGAATGGGGATTCAGACAGTTTATTTGATGGACATTTTAATTAAAGTTCTTGTCATGATGAAAACCATTTATCTGGACTTAGCTGTGGCCTCTGAGTCCGTGGCACCAAGCGCCATCCCATAATTCCACTGTCCACAAACCCAATGTTTTGCAGTGGAATAAATGGTATGTGGGTCATCACACGAACCCACTATTTGTCCAATAACCCTGTATATTTTGAAAAGTACTAAGCCCTGGGACGTTTTTTAACCCGTAGGCTAATGATACATCATTTATGGCTGTAATGTACATCAATGTGTGGATTTTAATTAAAATACAATGATCAAAACTAGTGTGATGTTCAATAGAGTGTGCTTAGTTACAGAACAGGTGAAAACTCCAGTCACCATTCACATTTTTCAGTCACCATCCACATTCAATGGAGGGGAAAAGGTTTTTTTTTTTTTTTTCAGGAGCCGCTTTCTCCACGTTCTCCAAACTCTTGTAGATTACAGTGGCGGATAAGGCCTTTCCAAAGAGCCCACCCATGATGTCCAACTCACCAGGGTCCCCGAGTGCGGGCGATTCTGTCCCGAGATTAGGTGACCGCCATTTCAGAATCCGCCCGATGGTTTTCGGCTCATATGTCCGCGGAAATGCGGCCAAATGGGACGATTTCCAGAGAGCCCACCCACGGCTGGATCCGTTGAGTTTTCGAAAATAGAAATTCGCGTTTTAAGCTCTAGCTTTGGCCCCTGGGGGCCCACGAGGTCGTGGGTGATCTCCCCGGAAAGGTCTCAACCTGTTCTAAACAAGATTCAAATTTGGTGTGCCTAGGAGCCAGTGGGGCTTCATAAAAAATAATACATTGCTTTGTCATACATTGCTTTGTCAATGAGCAAGAAGCCTATATCAGGAATCCAGAGTTTCAAAAAGATCAGAGAAACTCAAAATTTTGACACCAAAAAAAAAAAAAAAAAACCCTGTTCGACTTTTTCGATACAGGAAAAAAAAGTTTCTCTGATGTTCTTGAAACTCTGGATTCTGATAGAGGGCCATGGGACTTAGACCTGAGTGCAAAAAGGGAGTATCTAGACCCCCAGAGCTGAGATATTGAGATATTTATAATGGCATTTATGCTACGTGGGATCTCAATATCTCAGCTCTGGAAGGTCTGAGACTCCATTTTTGCACTACGGTCTAAGTCTCATGGCCCTCTTATCAGAATCTAAGTCCAGAAAAAAAACGACAGTGGTACCCCTTACGTTTTTTTTTCGGGTCAAAATTTTGATTTTCTTGAAACTCTGGATTCTGAATAGAGGGCCATGTGACTTAGATCTGAGTGCAAAAATGGAGGCTCTAGACCCTTCCAGAGCTGAGATATTGAGATTTCACGTAGCATTTATGCCATTGTAAATATCTCAATATCTCAGCTCTGTATGCCATTATAAATATCTAAATATCTCAGCTCTGGAAGGGTCTAGAGCCTCCATTTTTGCACTCAGATCTAAGTCCCATGGCCCTCTATCAGAATCCAGAGTTTCAAGAAAATCAAAATTTTGACCCGAAAAAAAAACGACAGTGGTACCCCTTACGTTTTTTTTCGGGTCAAAATTTTGATTTTCTTGAAACTCTGGATTCTGATAGAGGGCCATGGGACTTAGATCTGAGTGCAAAAATGGAGGCTCTAGACCCTTCCAGAGCTGAGATATTGAGATTTCACGTAGCATTTATGCCATTGTAAATATCTAAATATCTCAGCTCTGTATGCCATTATAAATATCTCAATATCTCAGCTCTGGAAGGGTCTAGAGCCTCCATTTTTGCACTCAGATCTAAGTCCCATGGCCCTCTATCAGAAACCAGAGTTTCAAGAAAATCAAAATTTTGACCCGAAAAAAAACGTAAGGGGTACCACTGTACGTTTTTCGGGTCAAAATTTAGATTTTCTTGAAACTCTGGATTCTGATAGAGGGCCATGTGACTTAGATCTGAGTGCAAAAATGGAGGCTCTAGACCCTTCCAGAGCTGAGATATTTAGATATTTATAATGGCATACAGAGCTGAGATATTGAGATATTTACAATTACATAAATGCTACGTGAAATCTCAATATCTCAGCTCTGGAAGGGTCTAGAGCCTCCATTTTTGCACTCAGATCTAAGTCACATGGCCCTCTATCAGAATCCAGAGTTTCAAGAAAATCAAAATTTTGACCCGAAAAAAAAACGTACAGTGGTACCCCTTACGTTTTTTTTTCGGGTCAAAATTTTGATTTTCTTGAAACTCTTGATTCTGATAGAGGGCCATGTGACTTAGATCTGAGTGCAAAAATGGAGGCTCTAGACCCTTCCAGAGCTGAGATATTTAGATATTTATAATGGCATACAGAGCTGAGATATTGAGATATTTACAATGGCATAAATGCTACATGAGATCTCAATATCTCAGCTCTGGAAGGGTCTAGAGCCTCCATTTTTGCACTCAGATCTAAGTCCCATGGCCCTCTATCAGAATCCAGAGTTTCAAGAAAATCAAAATTTTGACCCGAAAAAAAACGTAAGGGGTACCACTGTCGTTTTTTTTCGGGTCAGAATTTTGATTTTCTTGAAACTCTGGATTCTGATAGAGGCCCATGGGACTTAGATCTGAGTGCAAAAATGGAGGCTGTAGACCCTTCCAGAGCTGAGATATTGAGATTTCACGTAGCATTTATGCCATTGTAAATATCTCAATATCTCAGCTCTGTATGCCATCTATAAATATCTCAGTATCTCAGCTCTGGAAGGGTCTAGAGCCTCCATTTTTGCACTCAGATCTAAGTCACATGGCCCTCTATCAGAATCCCAGAGTTTCAAGAAATCAAAATTTTGACCCAAAAAAAAAAAAACAGTAAGGGGTACCACTGTCGTTTTTTTTTCGGGTCAAAATTTTGATTTTCTTGAAACTCTGGATTCTGATAGAGGGCCATGGGACTTAGATCTGAGTGCAAAAATGGAGGCTCTAGACCCTTCCAGAGCTGAGATATTTAGATATTTATAATGGCATACAGAGCTGAGATATTGAGATATTTACAATGGCATAAATGCTACGTGAGATCTCAATATCTCAGCTCTGGAAGGGTCTAGAGCCTCCATTTTTGCACTCAGATCTAAGTCCCATGGCCCTCTATCAGAATCCAGAGTTTCAAGAAAATCGAAATTTGACCCGAAAAAAAACGTAAGGGGTACCATGTCGTTTTTTTTTCGGGTCAAAATTTTGATTTTCTTGAAACTCTGGATTCTGATAGAGGGCCATGGGACTTAGATCTGAGTGCAAAAATGGAGGCTCTAGACCCTTCCAGAGCTGAGATATTGATATTTAACGTAGCATTTATGCCATTGTAAATATCTCAATATCTCAGCTCTGTATGCCATTATAAATAACTAAATATCTCAGCTCTGGAAGGGTCTAGAGCCTCCATTTTTGCACTCAGATCTAAGTCCCATGGCCCTCTATCAGAATCCAGAGTTTCAAGAAAATCAAAATTTTGACCCGAAAAAAAAAACGTAAGGGGTAGCACTGTCGTTTTCTTTTTCGGGTCAAAATTTTGATTTTCTCTGAAACTCTGGATTCTGATAGAGGGCCATGTGACTTAGATCTGAGTGCAAAAATGGATGCTCTAGACCCTTCCAGAGCTGAGATATTTAGATATTAATAATGGCATAGAGAGCTGAGATATTGAGATATTTACATATGGCATAAATGCTACGTGAAATCTCAATATCTCAGCTCTGGAAGGGTCTAGAGCCTCCATTTTTGCACTCAGATCTAAGTCACATGGCCCTCTATCAGAATCCAGAGTTTCAAGAAAATCTAAATTTTGACCCGAAAAAAAACGTAAGGGGTACCACTGTCGTTTTTTTTTCGGGTCATAATTTTGATTTTCTTGAAACTCTGGATTCTGATAGAGGGCCATGGGACTTAGATCTGAGTGCAAAAATGGAGGCTCTAGACCCTTCCAGAGCTGAGATATTTAGATATTTATAATGGCATACAGAGCTGAGATATTGAGATATTTACAATGGCATAAATGCTACGTGAAATCTCAATATCTCAGCTCTGGAAGGGTCTAGAGCCTCCATTTTTGCACTCAGATCTAAGTCACATGGCCCTCTATCAGAATCCAGAGTTTCAAGAAAATAAAATTTTGACCCGAAAAAAAAACGACAGTGGTACCCCTTACGTTTTTTTTTCGGGTCAAAATTTTGATTTTCTTGAAACTCTGGATTCTGATAGAGAGCAATGGGACTTAGATCTGAATGCAAAAATGGAGGCTCTAGACCCTTACAGAGCTGAGATATTTAGATATTTATAATGGCATACAGAGCTGAGATATTGAGATATTTACAATGGCATAAATGCTACGTGAGATCTCAATATCTCAGCTCTGGAAGGGTCTAGAGCCTCCATTTTTGCACTCAGATCTAAGTCCCATGGCTCTCTATCAGAATCCAGAGTTTCAAGAAAATCAAAATTTTGACCCGAAAAAAAAACGACAGTGGTACCCCTTACGTTTTTTTTCGGGTCAAAATTTTGATTTTCTTGAAACTCTGGATTCTGATAGAGGGCCATGGGACTTAGATCTGAGTGCAAAAATGGAGGCTCTAGACCCTTCCAGAGCTGAGATATTTAGATATTTATAATGGCATACAGAGCTGAGATATTGAGATATTTACAATGGCATAAATGCTACGTGAGATCTCAATATCTCAGCTCTGGAAGGGTCTAGAGCCTCCATTTTTGCACTCAGATCTAAGTCCCATGGCCCTCTATCAGAATCCAGAGTTTCAAGAAAATCAAAATTTTGACCCGAAAAAAAAAACGTAAGGGGTACCACTGTCTTTTTTTTTCGGGTCAAAATTTTGATTTTCTTGAAACTCTGGATTCTGATAGAGGGCCATGTGACTTAGATCTGAGTGCAAAAATGGAGGCTCTAGACCTTCCAGAGCTGAGATATTGAGATTTCACGTAGCATTTATGCCATTGTAAATATCTCAATATCTCAGCTCTGTATGCCATTATAAATAGCTAAATATCTCAGCTCTGGAAGGGTCTAGAGCCTCCATTTTTGCACTCAGATCTAAGTCCCATGGCCCTCTATCAGAATCCAGAGTTTCAAGAAAATCAAAATTTTGACCCGAAAAAAAAAAAAACGTAAGGGGTACCACTGTCGTTTTTTTTTTTCGGATCAAAATTTTGATTTTCTTGAAACTCTGGATTCTGATAGAGGGCCATGGGACTTAGATCTGAGTGCAAAAATGGAGGCTCTAGACCCTTCCAGAGCTGAGATATTTAGATATTTATAATGGCATACAGAGCTGAGATATTGAGATATTTACAATGGCATAAATGCTACGTGAGATCTCAATATCTCAGCTCTGGAAGGGTCTAGAGCCTCCATTTTTGCACTCAGATCTAAGTCCCATGGCCCTCTATCAGAATCCAGAGTTTCAAGAAAATCAAAATTTCTGACCCCGAAAAAAAAACGTAAGGGGTACCACTGTCGTTTTTTTTTCGGGTCAAAATTTTGATTTTCTTGAAACTCTGGATTCCTGATAGAGGGCCATGTGACTTATATCTGAGTGCAAAAATGGAGGCTCAATACCTTCCAGAGCTGAGATATTGAGATTTCACGTAGCATTTATGCCATTGTAAATATCTCAATATCTCAGCTCTGTATGCCATTATAAATATCTAAATATCTCAGCTCTGGAAGGGTCTAGAGCATCCATTTTTGCACTCAGATCTAAGTCACATGGCCCTCTATCAGAATCCAGAGTTTCAAGAAAATCAAAATTTTGACCCGAAAAAAAAAAAAAACGTAAGGGGTACCACTGTCGTTTTTTTTCGGATCAAAATTTTGATTTTCTTGAAACTCTGGATTCTGATAGAGGGCCATGGGACTTAGATCTGAGTGCAAAAATAGGAGGCTGTAGACCCTTCCAGAGCTGAGATATTTAGATATTTATAATGGCATACAGAGCTGAGATATTGAGATATTTACAATGGCATAAATGCTACGTGAGATCTCAATATCTCAGCTCTGGAAGGGTCTAGAGCCTCCATTTTTGCACTCAGATCTAAGTCCCATGGCCCTCTATCAGAATCCAGAGTTTCAAGAAAATCAAAATTTTGACCCAAAAAAAAACGACAGTGGTACCCCTTACGTTTTTTTTGGGTCAAAATTTTGATTTTCTTGAAACTCTGGATTCTGATAGAGGGCCATGGGACTTAGATCTGAGTGCAAAAATGGAGGCTCTAGACCCTTCCAGAGCTGAGATATTGAGATCTCACGTAGCATTTATGCCATTGTAAATATCTCAATATCTCAGCTCTGTATGCCATTATAAATAGCTAAATATCTCAGCTCTGGAAGGGTCTAGAGCCTCCATTTTTGCACTCAGATCTAAGTCCCATGGCCCTCTATCAGAATCCAGAGTTTCAAAAAAATCAAAATTTTGACCTCAAAAAAAAAAACGACAGTGGTACCCCTTACGTTTTTTTTTCGGGTCAAAATTTTGATTTTCTTGAAACTCTGGATTCTGATAGAGGGCCATGGGACTTAGATCTGAGTGCAAAAATGGATGCTCTAGACCCTTCCAGAGCTGAGATATTTAGATATTTATAATGGCATACAGAGCTGAGATATTGAGATATTTACAATGGCATAAATGCTACGTGAGATCTCAATATCTCAGCTCTGGAAGGGTCTAGAGCCTCCATTTTTGCACTCAGATCTAAGTCCCATGGCCCTCTATCAGAATCCAGAGTTTCAAGAAAATCAAAATGTTGACCCAAAAAAAAAACGACAGTGGTACCCCTTACGTTTTTTTTTGGGTCAAAATTTTGATTTTCTTGAAACTCTGGATTCTGATAGAGGGCCATGTGACTTAGATCTGAGTGCAAAAATGGAGGCTCTAGACCCTTCCAGAGCTGAGATATTGAGATTTCACGTAGCATTTATGCCATTGTAGATATTCAGATATCTCAGCTGCTGTATGCCATTATAAATATCTAAATATCTCAGCTCTGGAAGGGTCTAGAGCCTCCATTTTTGCACTCAGATCTAAGTCCCATGGCCCTCTATCAGAATCCAGAGTTTCAAGAAAATCAAAATTTTGATCCCGAAAAAAAAACGACAGTGGTACCCCTTACGTTTTTTTTCGGGTCGAAATTTTGATTTTCTTGAAACTCTGGATTCTGATAGAGGGCCATGTGACTTAGATCTGAGTGCAAAAATGGAGGCTCTAGACCCTTCCAGAGCTGAGATATTGATATTTATAATGGCATACAGAGCTGAGATATTGAGATATTTACAATGGCATAAATGCTATGTGAGATCTCAATATCTCAGCTCTGGAAGGGTCTAGAGCCTCCATTTTTGCACTCAGATCTAAGTCCCATGGCCTCTATCAGAATCCAGAGTTTCAAGAAAATCAAACTTTTGACCCGAAAAAAAAAACGACAGTGGTACCCCTTACGTTTTTTTTTCGGGTCAAAATTTTGATTTTCTTGAAACTCTGGATTCTGATAGAGGGCCATGTGACTTAGATCTGAGTGCAAAAATGGAGGCTCTAGACCCTTCCAGAGCTGAGATATTTAGATATTTATAATGGCATACAGAGCTGAGATATTGAGATATTTACAATGGCATAAATGCTACGTGAAATCTCAATATCTCAGCTCTGGAAGGGTCTAGAGCCTCCATTTTTGCACTCAGATCTAAGTCCCATGGCCCTCTATCAGAATCCAGAGTTTCAAGAAAATCAAAATTTTGACCCGAAAAAAAAAAACGACAGTGGTACCCCTTACGTTTTTTTTTCGGGTCAAAATTTTGATTTTCTTGAAACTCTGGATTCTGATAGAGGGCCATGTGACTTAGATCTGAGTGCAAAAATGGAGGCTCTAGACCCTTCCAGAGCTGAGATATTGAGATTTCACGTAGCATTTATGCCATTGTAAATATCTCAATATCTCGGCTCTGTATGCCATTATAAATATCTAAATATCTCAGCTCTGGAAGGGTCTAGAGCCTCCATTTTTGCACTCAGATCTAAGTCCCATGGCCCTCTATCAGAATCCAGAGTTTCAAGAAAATCAAAATTTTGACCCGAAAAAAAAACGACAGTGGTACCCCTTACGTTTTTTTCGGGTCAAAATTTTGATTTTCTTGAAACTCTGGATTCTGATAGAGGGCCATGGGACTTAGATCTGAGTGCAAAAATGGAGGCTCTAGACCCTTCCAGAGCTGAGATATTTAGATATTTATAATGGCATACAGAGCTGAGATATTGAGATATTTACAATGGCATAAATGCTATGTGAGATCTCAATATCTCAGCTCTGGAAGGGTCTAGAGCCTCCATTTTTGCACTCAGATCTAAGTCCCATGGCCCTCTATCAGAATCCAGAGTTTCAAGAAAATCAAAATTTTGACCCGAAAAAAAAACGACAGTGGTACCCTTACGTTTTTTTTTTTCGGGTCAAAATTTTGATTTTCTTGAAACTCTGGATTCTGATAGAGGGCCATGTGACTTAGATCTGAGTGCAAAAATGGAGGCTCTAGACCCTTCCAGAGCTGAGATATTGAGATTTCACGTAGCATTTATGCCATTGTAAATATCTCAATATCTCAGCTCTGTATGCCATTATAAATATCTAAATATCTCAGCTCTGGAAGGGTCTAGAGC
>JAQIUQ010004073.1:0-83957 GCA_030378365.1 Hybognathus amarus | reverse complement strand
ACACTCCTGACGCCGTAGACACTCCCTGACGCCGTAGACACTCCTGACGCCAAAGACAATCCTGATTGCAGTAGACACTCCTGACGCCGTAGACACTCCTGACGCCGAAGACAATCCTGCAGTCAGCTAGACACTCCTGACGCCGTAGACACTCCTGACGCAGCAGACACTCCTGAACGCTGTATACACTCCTGACGCCATAGACACTCCTGACACCATAGACACTCCCTGACACCGTAGACATCTCCTATGCGTAAGGGTCAGCGTCAGGGCTAGCGCAGGTTGCGTAGACGCTCCTGACGCCGTAGACGCTCCTGACGCCGGGAGACGCTCCTGCGCGTGGGACGCTCCCTGACCGCCGTGGGCACGCTCCTGACACCGAGGACGCTCCTGCGCGATGCGCGCTCCTGGCAGCAGATGGCGCTCCTGGGCCGCCGTGGGCAGCTCCTGGCGCCGCGGCTCGCTCCCGACAGCGGGAGACGCTCCGACAGCCGTGGGCAGCTTCCTGGACGCCCGTGGAGCAGCTCCTGACGCCAGTGGCAGGCTCCTGGAGCCGTGGGACGAGCTCCTTGCAGAGCCGTGGGACGCTCCTGAGGCCCGTGGGCAGCTCCTGAGGCCGTGGGCACGCCCCTGAGGCCGCGGGGACGCTGCCGAGGCCGGTCGCGCCCCTCCCGGCACGCCGTGGACGCTCCTACGCCGCCTAAGCTCCCGGACGCTCCGTGCGCCCGCGGATCAGGCTACCTGGCGCCGGAGACGCTCCTCACGCCGTGGGCCTGCTGCCCACGCCGTGGACAGCTACCTGACGCCGTGGGACGCGCCTGGCGGTGTAGAAATGCTGCTAAACTCCAGTGCAGCTACTTCTGATACTTCTGCTCTATCTCCGAGCCAGCTGCAGCTCGCTCTAACCCCATCCTGACCTTCACCAGTCTGGCAGTCACTGATGAAAGCGATTCTCACGTCAGACGGACTGTAAGTACTACTGCTGTTACTTGGCATGCAAGAACTCAGAAAACAGCGATGAGCTGTGTTTATATTCTCGATTCATCATGTCTGCCTGTATATGCTTTTGCAGTTAAGCTGTATGCTGGACTTGGTCTTTTTGTGAATCGTCACTGGTCTAAGCGATTAAATTTCATTACGATTATGTCAACGATTCTGAATTCAATTCATAGCACAGTCATGCATCATTTCATCATGATGTGTTGCAATATCACTGCACATGGCTTCATTTTTGTCAATCAATATAAGCAGTTTGATATATAAAAATTGTATTTTATTTTTTCCAAGTACACTCCCTGAATGCAGTCAAACAAAACTTAAGTCTGAACACAGCAATGACATGGATCATGAAACAATAAACACTAGTTAATATCATAAAAGCTATTGTTAAGCAGGTACTTGAGCTGTATAATGACTGTGAAACATTGCAAAAATAGGTGCTGCCATAAGCCTGAAGCTCTTTGCAATAACATTCATACTAAAGTTTTGGAATATAGTATAGGATGTACTGAATATTCTTCAGTTCTAGGCTAAACATAAACACAACAAATAGAATATCAGATCTGTCATATGGCTAAATTAAACACACACACACAAAAAAAGATTTTTTGCATAATTGGTTTGACACATGAAAACTGTAACAATGCAAATTTTACAAGGTGACACGAATGTGACCTTGCTCTCACTTGAAATGTGTCCACATTAAGGCCTTGAACCTGGAAAGTGCTTGAAAGGTCCTTGAATTTGAAGTCAATCAAGGTGTTGGAACCCTGAAATAGTGAGAGCATTTTCTTATTAATCGATTTGTTTGGCTTCCCTCCTCCAACTTACACTAGCGCAAAGGCGGTATGTGAAGATGACGACTGATAGAGGGAAGTTCTTGCTTTGCCCTCCAATATAAGGGTGCTACGTCATGTTAACACTATGAGTTCCGCCTGTAGTACAAAGCAGCTTCACAGTAGGAGAATGACGATCATTGAGGTAAACTTCATCAAATCAGCCCGCTGTTCAGTAGGTGGAGTTGCAGTATAGATCTGACCAACTGTTCCAGCCCTGTCATGTGCTCCAGTGGACTAAAGATTGTTCTGTGTTTGCAGCGTGTGGAAGATCAGTGGTGGTGTGCTCATCCTGCTGGTGTGTGCCATCAACATGTACTTCGTGGTGGTGCATGTGACGGCCCTCAGCAGCACCGTCCTCTACGCTCTTCTCTGCCTCCTCTCCATTCGCATACCTGAGCTTCGTCATCTATCTGGTGAGACTCAAATCATCCTTCATTTGATAGTCAGTCTTGTGCAGCATCTTGCTGGTTAGCAGTCGTCAGATGAAATTTTAGACCTCAATATTCCATCATATCCAGTGACAGAGTAAGAACAGCTGGAGCTGCGAGGTTTCCTCTTTATAACACTCATGATCAGCTGCCAGTGAGAGCCTGTATTAAATGGGGCTGGGAGCAATAAAAAAAATCCGATGCATCGTGATTCATGGATTGATTCCAATTTTATCAGAATGCATCGCAAATCGATAATGAGCTCAGTGTTTAACAGCAGACGCGCTCTAGGCTAGTGTTTAACAGCAGACGCGCTCTAGGCTGGTGTTTAACAGCAGACGCGCTCTAGGCTGGTGTTTAACAGCAGACGCGCTCTAGGCTAGTGTTTAACAGCAGACGCGCTCTAGGCTAGTGTTTAACAGCAGACGGGCTCTAGGCTGGTGTTTTAACAGCAGACGCGCTCTAGGCTGGTGTTCAACAGCCGACGCGCGTCTAGGCTAGTTGTTTAACAGCAGACGGCGCTCTAGGCTAGTGTTTAACAGCAGACGGCGCCTCTAGGCTAGTGTTTAACAGCAGACGGCGCTCTAGGCTAGTGTTTAACAGCAGACGCGCTCTAGGCTAGTGTTTTAACAGACAGACGCGCTCTAGGCTGGTGTTTAACAGCAGACGCGCTCTAGGCTGGTGTTCAACAGCAGACGCCTAGGTGTGTTCAACAGCAGACGCGCTCTAGGCTAGTGTTTAACAGCAGACGTGGCTCCAGGCTGAGTGTTTAACAGCAGACGCGCTCTAGGCTAGTGTTTAACAGCAGACGCGCTCAGGCTAGTGTTTAACAAGCAGACGCGCTCTAGGCTAGTGTTTAACAGCAGACGCGCTCTAGGCTAGTGTTTAACAGCAGACGCGCTCTAGGCTAGTGTTTAACAGCAGACGCGCTCTAGGCTAGTGTTTAACAGCAGACGCGCTCTAGGCTAGTGTTTAACAGCAGACGCGCTCTAGGCTGGTGTTTAACAGCAGACGCGCTCTAGGCTGGTGTTCAACAGCAGACGCGCTCTAGGCTAGTGTTTAACAGCAGACGCGCTCTCAGGCTAGTGTTTAACAGCAGACGCGCTCTAGGCTAGTGTTTAACAGCAGACGCGCCTCTAGGCTAGTGTTTAACAGCAGACGCGCTCTAGGCTAGTGTTTAACAGCAGACGCGCTCTAGGCTAGTGTTTAACAGCAGACGCGCTCTAGGCTAGTGTTTAACAGCAGACGCGCTCTAGGCTAGTGTTTAACAGCAGACGCGCTCTAGGCTGGTGTTTAACAGCAGACGCGCTCTAGGCTAGTGTTTAACAGCAGACGCGCTCTAGGCTAGTGTTTAACAGCAGACGCGCTCTAGGCTAGTGTTTAACAGCAGACGCGCTCTAGGCTGGTGTTTAACAGCAGACGCGCTCTAGGCTGGTGTTTAACAGCAGACGCGCTCTAGGCTGGTGTTTAACAGCAGACGCGCTCTAGGCTAGTGTTTAACAGCAGACGCGCTCTAGGCTAGTGTTTAACAGCAGACGCGCTCTAGGCTAGTGTTTAACAGCAGACGCGCTCTAGGCTAGTGTTTAACAGCAGACGCGCTCTTAGGCTAGTGTTTAACAGCAGACGCGCTCTAGGCTGGTGTTTAACAGCAGACGCGCTCTAGGCTGGTGTTCAACAGCAGACGCGCTCTAGGCTGGTGTTCAACAGCAGACGCGCTCTAGGCTGGTGTTTAACAGCAGACGCGCTCTAGGCTAGTGTTTAACAGCAGACGCGCTCTAGGCTAGTGTTTAACAGCAGACGCGCTCTAGGCTAGTGTTTAACAGCAGACGCGCTCTAGGCTAGTGTTTAACAGCAGACGCGCTCTAGGCTAGTGTTTAACAGCAGACGCGCTCTAGGCTAGTGTTTAACAGCAGACGCGCTCTAGGCTAGTGTTTAACAGCAGACGCGCTCTAGGCTAGTGTTTAACAGCAGACGCGCTCTAGGCTAGTGTTTAACAGCAGACGCGCTCTAGGCTAGTGTTTAACAGCAGACGCGCTCTAGGCTAGTGTTTAACAGCAGACGCGCTCTAGGCTAGTGTTTAACAGCAGACGCGCTCTAGGCTAGTGTTTAACAGCAGACGCGCTCTAGGCTAGTGTTTAACAGCAGACGCGCTCTAGGCTAGTGTTCAACAGCAGACGCGCTCTAGGCTAGTGTTTAACAGCAGACGCGCTCTAGGCTAGTGTTTAACAGCAGACGTGCGCTCTAGGCTAGTGTTTAACAGCAGACGCGCTCTCAGGCTAGTGTTTAACAGCAGACGCGCGCTCTAGGCTAGTGTTTAACAGCAGACGCGCTCTAGGCTAGTGTTTAACAGCAGACGCGCTCTAGGCTAGTGTTTAACAGCAGACGCGCTCTAGGCTAGTGTTTAACAGCAGACGCGCTCTAGGCTAGTGTTTAACAGCAGACGCGCTCTAGGCTAGTGTTTAACAGCAGACAGACTGCGCTCTAGGCTAGTGTTTAACAGCAGACGCGCTCTAGGCTAGTGTTTAACAGCAGACGCGCTCTAGGCTAGTGTTTAACAGCAGACGCGCTCTAGGCTAGTGTTTAACAGCAGACGCGCTCTAGGCTAGTGTTTAACAGCAGACCGCGCTCTAGGCTAGTGTTTAACAGCAGGACGCGCTCTAGGCTAGTGTTTAACAGCAGACGCGCTCTAGGCTAGTGTTTAACAGCAGACGCGCTCTAGGCTAGTGTTTAACAGCAGACGCGCTCTAGGCTAGTGTTTAACAGCAGACGCGCTCTAGGCTAGTGTTTAACAGCAGACGCGCTCTAGGCTAGTGTTTAACAGCAGACGCGCTCTAGGCTAAGTGTTTAACAGCAGACGCGCTCTAGGCTAGTGTTTTAACAGCAGACGTGCTCTAGGCTAGTGTTCTAACTGCAGACGCGCTCTAGGCTAGTGTTTAACAGCAGACGCGCTCTGAGGCTCTGTGTTTAACTGCAGACAGTGCTGGCGCCCTTGGGCTAGAGAGCTTTTATGCTTTTATGATCTGACATTAACCAAAGCAGCCAACTGGCAAAAAAACCTGGTTGTTCAATTTAAGCTTTTCAAACTTGAATGATGATTATTTTATAGAAGGTTTAAGTGGTGTGTGTGTAAGGCAAGCTGCTGAGTACGGCTGTTTTCTAAAGCACACATCTGCTCTTTTAATACAAACCAAAAGAATCAGAGAGAGAGAGAGAGAGAGAATTGGTAATGCATTCTGGAAAAAATTTAATCGATCCAGAATAATTTCTCAGATTCCATTCAAAATTCATTTGTTGTCCCAGCCTGAGACTGTTAAAGTTGAGTTTGATCTGGTTTGACACACTAGGGTTTCTGCCGTACGTCTTATGTTTGCTGAGAGCCAGAGGAAAGTGCAGAATTCCCTTATATGGTCGTGTCTCAGAAACACGCATCACTCATTGGAAATACTACAAAGTTCCGTTAAGAAGTAATTAATTTGCATACATGTATGGTGTGTGAATCTGGTTCTTCCTGTGTGTGTGGATGATCAGCCAGTGGATGAGAGCTGTTGTGATGTGCGGTTTCTTCTGTCCGTAGGTCTGCATCCTTGCTCCATCCGCCTTCTGCGCCTCTCCGGCTCGAACTTCACTGGCACCCGTTCGGTTTCCACCCGCTCTGCCCCTTATTCATGAACAGCTCGGAGTCCAGCTCCTGAACCAAACTGCATGAGAGCACACCCAAGTATGAACGTCTCTGTCTCTTCTAATGTGAGGAACATCCATACCTGGACAAAACGTAGATCCAAATATCATGTATTTTGTTTCTTTCTGTTTCCTGCTATCTCTTGCTGGCTTTTTTATCGGTTTATAGATCTTCTATTGTAGGTCTGGCAGACCTGATAGTGTAGATCTACTGAAATAAGTTATTTACAGCAACAGCTGTCAAAAATATGTGCTATCCCAATCATTCCATTACTGAAATGACAAAAGATCAGCTCTGTGAAGATAATTCATTTTATATGACACTTAACCTTGAATGACCGTTTGCTGATGATTTTAACAGTTATTTAAAGGTTCTTACAGTATTTGTTGTTTTTGTTAACATTATAAAATTCTCTAAATGAAGTGTTTTGCAGTAATCCGTAGTAATATTTTCACACTAAAAACGTGTTTAAAGTGAAAAGCTGAATCAAAGAATGAGTATTTATTGAAGGGAATGAGCAGCATCAGACGCCGTCAGCTCCGTGATATCTGTCGAACGGATCAGAGTCTGTATCTGGGCTGAAATCAAACGCCCTGGTCCTCGCTTCCGCGAATAAGTCTTTCATCCATCGTCGTTTCCATTGAATCATTTCACATCCATGCTGATTTTTTTTTCCATTTTCTCAAAGATTCTGTTATTGTGCACGTAACTACTTCAACCCGCCATCAAGATTTACTGCTTTCGTTTGACGATTTAACAGCAGTGAGACGTTAGAGAATCGAAACGGGTTTCAGACTGACGTATAGTTCCAGATAAGATGCAGCTTAGCTTTTTAAAAACCTTTCAAGAAGCAACAAAAGTGCCTTGAAATCAATTCGACAAACTGCTTCCATGTCATACTTGACATGTCACTGAGCTTCTGAAGTTTCATCTCAGTCATGTTTGGGCTCTGAAATGCCAGTCGTGATGACTTTAAATTACTGTGTGTTTCTCTCTAAAAACAGAGTTATTGTGGCGTAACCCGTGTTTCGTTCTGGTGTTTGTTTTAAACACATTCCATGCTGTGAACCTTGAAGAGTGGCTGATGTATTCATGTCTGACCACATGATCCATATGACCTGATGAATCTGATGTACATTATTGACACTGTACATGCTGGCAAACAAATAAAAGTCCAAAATGTCACCAGCTTCAAGTTTGATGTCGGATGTTTTATTGCCACAGAAACAACAATGGTGGCAGAACTGTGTGAATCTGCAGAAAGTAACAATTGTGTGCAAACAGACAAGATTGTGCAGCAATGTAGGGAAAAATCATGTTTCAATTACACAAATATAGCCTCCTATACATACAAGCATCTGACAATTTGAAGTCCACTTTGTCCACCATCAACTGAAAAATGTTACATAAATAAATAAATGTATAAAATAACACATTTTTTTGCTTTGTCTCTCAGATCTGCCTTCATAAGCAAGTTTGCATACATTAATGTTAATACACTGATGTGTGCATATGATGACATGAAAACGGGACAGTGGCACAGAGACGAGTGTGTGTTAAACAGACCTCAGCCGATGACCCGTCAAACACACCTGTCACCGCTTCACATGATGTTCATGCCATACATAAACCTTAGTGCGCTAGTCAACAACACATCAACACACATGCCCTTCTTTAAAAGACTACCAAAGATTAAGACATGATTTAAATGTACTTGAAAGTGAAACCTAATTTAATTGTAATTTAAAACCTAATTTGAGTGTGTTAAGAAACCGTAATGAACATGTACAGCTTAAAGGCTTTTTATTTCATGATATAAGTACAGTTTAAGAAATATATGCCTGTATATATATATATATATGCCTCGCTGATGCATCTGAGATGGGCTGTGGAGGTGCCTGGGTAAGGAAGTCAGTCGTTCAGTGAGCGATCACGGTGATCGAGAGTCCGGTGTAAAGCCTCACCAGGAACAGTAAATCTCCCGGACGGCTCCCAGAGACTTACAGAATCTCCATTGATTGATCGATTGATTGACTGATTGAGTCGTTCACACGTTTGGCAGATGCCTTTATCTTCTAGAGTCTAACACTTCCAGCATCACTGCCTTAAAACGGCCTCAGTTTCATTCATGATGCCTGACAGATGTCTAGATCAATGCTAACCCTTTATCAACAGAGGATTTGCACTCAGTCAAGATCTCCGGCACGGCCCTTGTCTGATTTGTGCTGTTTTAGGAACTTTGCTTTGAATGATCACTGCACATGATGTGAATTACACTGTAATAAGACAGAAACAGTATCTCACTCACCTCAAATCCACATCAATGCTTTAGTCTTTAAGCCTATTAGTTGTCATGGTGGGTAATGGATGTGTTGCGTAGGTTCGTCCCTGATGACAAGACCAGCACTTTAATGGCAGATTTGTGTTTTATCCCTGTGTGTGTGTGTGTGTGTTCAGGCTTCAGCTGGTTGGTTCAGTAAGTATGGAAACGTATTATGGAAGCTTGTTTCACAGCTAAAAGGGAACTCAATACTTTAGCTAATAACGTTCTGGCAAGATTCTCAAAGTTTTGAACAAATGTACTTCCAAAGTTATCTGGTCTTTAATAATGTTCTCAACAAACATTATTTAAACATTGTTCATGGAACATCTTTTCTAAAGCGTGTTAGAAGTAGTTGGATGTTCATGTAATGTTTTTTAAATGTTGCTTCTGTTTCAGAACATTCAGGGAACATTCAAAATTAACGTTTTCATAATGTTTGGAGAATGATATGATGGAATGTCCCCATAACACTCACATAACCAAGGAAAAACGGTTTTAAAACCTCTAAAAAACGTTCTGAGAGCATTCAAATAACGGTTTCAGAACTTAATGGGAAAGGTAGCAAAACAAATTTTTGTTTGTTTGCGTGTTTCCACATGAAATAAATTATGGAAAAATATTTATATCTTAACAACAGAAACTCAAAAATTCTGTTTGCCTGAGTTCTCATTTTTATTTGCTATGGTTTCAAATTGAGTTACACTCCTGTTTCCTATTAATGAACTTCCCATGTGTATTTAAATTTGCGTTTTGACCATTCATTTAAATGACAATGGGATTTTGGTGGCATGCAAGGATACTGATATTAGCAGTAAGAAATACAGACATCATCACAAGTGGTTGACAAGAATTACACAAATCAACACAATGACATTTGACATCCTGAAAAATGAAAGGTTCCTTACAACAGACTCGAGGACGATTCATGTTTTCTTTGTGTTCAAAGGTTTTGACATTTTCTTAAAGGAAGTAAAAATGGACTTTACATCAGAGGAGAACCTTCTAAAATTGGGATGACGGTAAATGTTTCTTGCTTTGTGAAGATGAAATGTAGTACATCTACAGTGGATCATGACGGATTGCAAGACCTAGAATAGATTAAATTAGCTGGATAGAAAATGTATTTGCCAGCTGTACACCTGGTTTTGTTGGAGAGCGGAGATCGCTTCCCTCGAGGACCACACCGGGGACTTTAGATCTTTAGACCTTTATTTGTATAGTGCTTTTTACAATACAGAGTGTTTCAAAGCGGCTTTACAGAGATAACAGGTAAATAATGAAACAAAGTTTGTTTCTTGAAGAAAATAGGGTTATAGTTTAGCTTAAGTTCAGAGATGGTTAAAAGTTATTAATTCAGAACTAAGCAGCCAAAACCACAGCCATCATGGACCAACAGCCTGAGTCAACCCAACCTCCGACTCCCACCGCCTCTGCATAAGCCATAGAGTTCCTCAGCACGTCTCCGCCGGCTCCCTTCAGACCCTCAGCTTCTCCCTTCACTCCAATCTGCATGTTGGATCTGCATCGGGCCTCTCAGTCTCCAACTCCACATTGGTGCACGGATCCCCTGACTCCTCCACCTCGGCCACTCGTCACCCTGGCTCCACCGAGGCCACTCGTCAACGCCGCTTCACTTCTGCCACTCATCACCCTGGCCACACTTTGGCCACTCGACACCCTGGCTCCACCTCGGCCACTCGTCAACGCCGCTTTACTTCTGCCACTCATCACCCTGGCCACACCTTGGCCACTCCGACACCCTGGCTCCACCTCTGTCCCTCATCACCTTGGCTCCACCTCGGCCACTCGACACCCTGGCTCCACCTCGGCCACTCGACACCCTGGCTCCACCTCGGACACTCGACACCCTGGCTCCACCTCGGCCACTCGACACCCTGGCTCCACCTCTGCCACTCGTCACCCTGGCTCCACCTCGGCCACTCGTCACCCTGGCTCCACCTCGGCCACTCGTCACCCTGGCTCCACCTCGGCCACTCGTCAGCCTGGATCCACCTCGGCCACTCGTCAGCCTGGATCCACCTCGGCCACTCCTCAGCCTGGATCCACCTCGGCCACTCGTCACCCTGGCTCCACCTCGGCCACTCGTCACCCTGGCTCCACCTCGGCCACTCGTCACCTTGGCTCCACCTCGTCCACTCGTCACCCTGGCTCCACCTCGGCCACTCGTCAGCCTGGATCCACCTCGGCCACTCGTCACCCTGGCTCCACCTCGGCCACTCGTCACCTTGGCTCCACCTCGTCCACTCATCACACTGGATCCACCTCGGCCACTCGTCACCCTGGCTCCACCTCGGCCACTCGTCACCCTGGCTCCACCTCGTCCACCTCGTCACCCTGGCTCCACCTCGGCCACTCGTCAGCCTGGATCCACCTCGGCCACTCGTCACCTTGGCTCCACCTCGCCACTCGTCACCTTGGCTCCACCTCGGCCACTCGTCACCTTGGCTCAGCCTCGTCCACTCGTCACCCTGGCTCCACCTCGGCCACCTCGTCACCTTGGCTCCACCTCGTCCACTCGTCACACTGGCTGCACCTCGGCCACTCGTCACCCTGGCTCCACCTCGGCCACTCGACACCCTGGCTCCACCTCGGCCACTCGACACCCTGGCTCCACCTCGGCCACTCGACACCCTGGCTCCACCTCTGCCACTCGTCACCCTGGCTCCACCTCTGCCACTCGTCACCCTGGCTCCACCTCGGACACTCGTCAGCCTGGATCCACCTCGGCCACTCGACACCCTGGCTCCACCTCTGCCACTCATCACCCTGGCTCCACCTCGGACACTCGTCAGCCTGGATCCACCTCGGCCACTCGTCACCCTGGCTCCACCTCGGCCACTCGTCACCTTGGCTCCACCTCGTCCACTCGTCACACTGGCTCCACCTCGTCCACTCGTCACACTGGCTCCACCTCGGCCACTCGTCAGCCTGGATCCACCTCGTCCACTCGTCACCCTGGCTCCACCTCGGCCACTCGACACCCTGGCTCCACCTTGGCCACTCGTCAGCCTGGCTCCACCTCGGCCACTCGTCAGCCTGGATCCACCTCGGCCACTCGTCACCCTGGATCCACCTCGGCCATTTGTCACACTGGCTCCACCTCGGCCACTCATCACCCTGGCTCCACCTCGTCCACTCGTCAGCCTGGATCCACCTCGGCCACTCGTCAGCCTGGATCCACCTCGGCCACTCGTCAGCCTGGATCCACCTCGGCCACTCGTCAGCCTGGATCCACCTCGGCCACTCGTCAGCCTGGATCCACCTCGGCCACTCGTCACCCTGGCTCCACCTCGGCCACTCGTCACCTTGGCTCCACCTCGTCCACTCGTCACCCTGGCTCCACCTCGGCCACTCGTCAGCCTGGATCCACCTCGGCCACTCGTCACCCTGGCTCCACCTCGGCCACTCGTCACCTTGGCTCCACCTCGTCCACTCGTCACACTGGATCCACCTCGGCCACTCGTCACCCTGGCTACACCTCGGCCACTCGTTACCCTGGCTCCACCTCGTCCACTCGTCACCCTGGCTCCACCTCGGCCACTCGTCAGCCTGGATCCACCTTGGCCACTCGTCCACCTTGGCTCCACCTCGCCACTCGTCACCTTGGCTCCACCTCGGCCACTCGTCACCTTGGCTCAGCCTCGTCCACCTCGTCACCCTGGCTCCACCTCGGCCACTAGTCACCTTGGCTCCACCTCGTCCACTCGTCACACTGGCTGCACCTTGGCCACTCGTCACCCTGGCTCCACCTCGGCCACTTGTCACCTTGGCTCCACCTCGGCCACTTGTCAATGCCACTCCACCTTGGCCTCCTAGTCCTATGGTGTCAGCCTATCGTTTTGTCTTCTCCACTCCCCTGGCTCCACCGCTGTCGGTCTGATTCCTGGCTCCACTTTGGCTTCTCCCTCCATTGTCTCCTCCATGTGGTTTCCATCTGCTAGCATCCTCTGTCACAATCTTTCAAGATCCGCATCCTCCTCCCTCCTCAGTTGGACTCATTACGGCATGGGAGTTTTTTTTTGGACTGAGTTCTCGTTTGTTGTTTCTCATTGTTAGTTGCTATGGTTTCTAATTGAGTTACACACCTGTTCCCTATTCTGTCAATTATCGTTCCTTGAGTATTTAAGTCCTTAGTTTATTTCCCATTAATAGCCATTCATAAGTTGGTGTGCTTTCCACTAAAGTAACATTTTAAGTATTTAAGTATTTTTTCATTTAAGTCTTTAAAACAAAAATATTATATTAAAATGATATTCACCAGCATCAGTTGTTCTGCTATCATTGGGATGAATGTTAATGAAAGGGACTCCTGGACCTCAATCATATCAGATATATTTTCACATGAGTATCTTATTACTCTGTAGTAGTAAAAAAGTAATTACTATATGTATATTATTACTCTCTAATGTCTTTAATGACTTTAACTGATTTTGTCTATATCATCTGAGTGTCATTGATTGATATGAGCAAAGAAAGAGTTGGCCAATGTATTGGGAGTGTGTTTGCTGATCTAGGTTTAATAAGTACGTTCATCCCTGAGTTCCTGTGGGAACCATAATACAGACCATCACCAAAATCCCCAGCATAACAGATGGAGCATCAGTCACTCATTAGTCTCTGGAGTCGCACGCTCACTGTATATAAGGACAGTTGCCACAGCTGTGCAAAGCTTGGCCAGATCGGTCTCCACGTACACCATAACCCCAGTGCAGGTCCAGATGAGCAGCACCTGGAGTGGTCGAACTGCAGTGATGGATGCAAGTGTGTGGCTGGTGATCGGCGTACTGCTGGTAATGACTGATCTGAGCCAGTCCTTCCCGAAAGAAGACGTGCTGGAGCAGAGCAAACACCCGCTGGAATCACGCGAGGACTCCAACAGGAACACGGTGGAGAGTCGAGAGGTAAAACACTTGCACAACATTCAATAGCGATCTGTTGATCTAACCCTGCTGTAAATGATCTCTTCATCTAACCCTGCTGTAAATGATCTCTTCATCTAACCCTGCTGTAGAAGTTAGGTAGTGCCACACCGTACTGGCATTAGGGCAGTAACTCAAACAAAGAAGTCTTGTATGGACATTTGTGTTGATTATGTTTAGTAATATAATACATTTAAATGTAATATCAAATAACACACTACAGTTAAATTTTTAATCAAGTACTTTACATGTGCTTTAGTATGTTAGTCAACACAAAAATAAAACAAATTGATACATAAAATGATTAAAATGGACTTTTGACTATTACACAGCACACTTTTTACATTTTAATGTTACATTATCATAATTCGATAATATTATATTTATTATTTTAAAAGACAAAATAACTTTTAATCAGTAATGTATCCTAGTGTTTCCCAACCCTGTTCCTGGCGGCACACCAACACTGCACATATTCTTTTGTGTCCCGAATCAAACACACCTGATTCAACTCATCAGGTCATTAACCCATGTGATTATGAGCTAATGAGTTGAATCAGGTGTTTTTGATTAGGGAGACAAAGAATACGTGCAGTGGTTGGGATTGGGAAACACTGATGTATCCTACTTATGAAGAGTTAAGAGAGAATGTCTTTCTGTGAATTAAAGAATATCATTCCCTTTTGCAAAAAATATCTTTAAAAGGACCAATCAAACCCATAAAATTATGGTAAATGGATGGTTGGATGGTAAAATGGATTGGGTCGGATGCTAACCCATCCTAATCAATTACTGTTTGAATCATCAGAAGCAGCCGATAGATTCCTATGGCTATGAAATGTGGCTTGAAATGTTTGAAACATTTCATTGATGTAAATGAAAAGGATGTTCACCACAGCTTGCTCCAGTAGTTAGTTTTTGCACATTTGAGTAAAAGACGAGTGCTGCGTTCCAGTCCAAAATTGCCATGCCCTTCACTCGCTAACTTCCCTCCGTCTCGTTCACTCGGATGTACGTCATTGCTTACGTTGCACGAGTGCCCACTACTGCCGGAAACCGCAATGAGCTGAACTGGAAGGTCCTAAGCCCTTGATCACTTTGAATCAGCTATGAGTTGATTTATTATTTACTTTTTTCCCCTTTACGAATTTGTTTAATGCAGCATCCACATGTATATAGGTGTGTTTGGGTTATTTTAAAATAAATAAATAAATTATGTTTTGAGTGTTTGTTGTGGTGGTGATTAGACGATCTGTGGTTATGTCACAATTGTACTGCATTGTGGGATATATAGATGCCTGAAATGCACATATGAAGTAGACTCGCTCCATCATTTTAAATCGAGGGAACGAGTGTCTGTCCATATAAACTTCCCTCGTTCACTTCACGAAGTGGAACGCACTTCAAAATGGCGGCAGGGATTCCCCGAGGGAAGTGCTTAGGGAAGTTCACAAGTGCGTGTCTAAAAGTGGACTGGAACGCAGCCCTGTTCTACCCGAACTCACTGTGTAACATCCGTGTTTGTGAAGAAACGGATGCTGATGATGACTGTGTTATGGGTGTGTGAGATGCTGATGATGACTGTTATGGGTGTGTGAGATGCTGATGATGACTGTGTTATGGGTGTGTGAGATGCTGATGATGACTGTTATGGGTGTGTGAGATGCTGATGATGACTGTGTTATGGGTGTGTGAGATGCTGATGATGACTGTGTTATGGGTGTGTGAGATGCTGATGATGACTGTTATGGGTGTGTGAGATGCTGATGATGACTGTTATGGGTGTGTATCAGGCCTCGGAGGAGCAGATGGATCATTTACTGCAGGACCGTCTTCTGGTGGAGATGTTGCGGCTTTACTCCAGGACTCTCCGAGATATGAACGCAACCCTTCAGTGCTGCACCAGCCCCAGCGGTGCGTAGTTTCACACACAGAACTTCATAATCTTTAAAGTAACCATCTTAATTACAATAATGATAATGCCAACCAGGTAAAAACTCATGAGTTTTCAGAAACATTCTATTCTTGTCATACTGGTCAAGTACTGAATAATACTATATGTTTTTACACAAATAGTCATCAGAGAAGGTCTCAGTGATGCGACCGCTGTACTGATGTAGCGGCGGTAGAGGAGGTCTCAGTGATGCGACCGCTGTACTGATGTAGCGGCGGTAGAGGAGGTCTCAGTGATGCGACCGCTGTACTGATGTAGCGGCGGTAGAGGAGGTCTCAGTGATGCGACCGCTGTACTGATGTAGCGGCGGTAGAGAAGGTCTCAGTGATGCGACCGCTGTACTGATGTAGCGGCGGTAGAGGAGGTCTCAGTGATGCGACCGCTGTACTGATGTAGCGGCGGTAGAGGAGGGTCTCAGTGATGCGACCGCTGTACTGATGTAGCGGCGGTAGAGAAGGTCTCAGTGATGCGACCGCTGTACTGATGTAGCGGCGGTAGAGAAGGTCTCAGTGATGCGACCGCTGTACTGATGTAGCGGCAGTAGAGAAGGTCTCAGTGATGCGACCGCTGTACTGATGTAGCGGCGGTAGAGAAGGTCTCAGTGATGCGATCGCTGTACTGATGTAGCGGCAGTAGAGAAGGTCTCAGTGATGCGATCGCTGTACTGATGTAGCGGCAGTAGAGAAGGTCTCAGTGATGCGACCGCTGCTACTGATGTAGCGGCGGGGTAGAGAAGGTCTCAGTGATGCGATCGCTGTACTGATGTAGCGGCGGTAGAGAAGGTCTCAGTGATGCGACCGCTGTACTGATGTAGCGGCGGTAGAGAAGGTCTCAGTGATGCGAGCCGCTGTACTGATGTAGCGGCGGTAGAGGAGGTCTCAGTGATGCGACCGCTGTACTGATGTAGCGGCGGTAGAGAAGGTCTCAGTGATGCGACCGCTGTACTGATGTAGCTGTGGTAGAGAAGGTCTCAGTGATGCGACCGCTGTACTGATGTAGCTGTGGTAGAGAAGGTCTCAGTGATGCGACCGCTGTACTGATGTAGCTGCGGTAGAGAAGGTCTCAGTGATGCGACCGCTGTACTGATGTAGCGGCGGTGAGAGAAGGTCTCAGTGATACGACCGCTGTACTGATGTAGCTGTGGTAGAGAAAGTCTCAGTGATGCGACCGCTGTACTGATGTAGCTGTGGTAGAGAAAGTCTCAGTGATGCGACCGCTGTACTGATGTAGCGGCGGTAGAGAAGGTCTCAGCTGATACGACCGCTGTACTGATGTAGCTGCGGTAGAGAAGGTCTCAGTGATGCGACCGCTGTACTGATGTAGCTGCGGTAGAGAAGGTCTCAGTGATACGACCGCTGTACTGATGTAGCTGCGGTAGAGAGGTCTCAGTGATACGACCGCTGTACTGATGTAGCTGCGGTAGAGAAGGTCTCAGTGATGCGACCGCTGTACTGATGTAGCGGCGGTAGAGGAGGTCTCAGTGATGCGACCGCTGTACTGATGTAGCGGCGGTAGAGGAGGTCTCAGTGATGCGACCGCTGTACTGATGTAGCGGCGGTAGAGGAGGTCTCAGTGATGCGACCGCTGTACTGATGTAGCTGTGGTAGAGAAAGTCTCGAGTGATGCGGACCGCTGTACTGATGTAGCGGCGGTAGAGAAGGTCTCAGTGATACGAACCGCTGTACTGATGTAGCTGTGGTAGAGAAGGTTCTCAGTGATGCGACCGCTGTACTGATGTAGCGGCGGTAGAGGAGGTCTCAGTGATGCGACCGCTGTACTGATGTAGCGGCGGTAGAGGAGGTCTCAGTGATGCGACTGCTGTACTGATGTAGCGGCGGTAGAGGAGGTCTCAGTGATGCGACCGCTGTACTGATGTAGCTGTGGTAGAGAAGGTCTCAGTGATGCGACCGCTGTACTGATGTAGCTGCGGTAGAGAAGGTCTCAGTGATGCGACCGCTGTACTGATGTAGCGGCGGTAGAGGAGGTCTCAGTGATGCGACCGCTGTACTGATGTAGCGGCGGTAGAGAAGGTCTCAGTGATGCGACCGCTGTACTGATGTAGCGGCGGTAGAGAAGGTCTCAGTGATGCGACCGCTGTACTGATGTAGCGGCGGTAGAGAAGGTCTCAGTGATGCGACCGCTGTACTGATGTAGCGGCGGTAGAGGAGGTCTCAGTGATGCGACCGCTGTACTGATGTAGCGGCGGTAGAGGAGGTCTCAGTGATGCGACCGCTGTACTGATGTAGCTGTTGTAGAGAAAGTCTCAGTGATGCGACCGCTGTACTGATGTAGCGGCGGTAGAGAAGGTCTCAGTGATGCGACCGCTGTACTGATGTAGCTGTGGTAGAGAAGGTCTCAGTGATGCGACCGCTGTACTGATGTAGCTGCGGTAGAGAAGGTCTCAGTGATGCGACCGCTGTACTGATGTAGCGGCGGTAGAGGAGGTCTCAGTGATGCGACCGCTGTACTGATGTAGCGGCGGTAGAGGAGGTCTCAGTGATGCGACCGCTGTACTGATGTAGCTGTGGTAGAGGAGGTCTCAGTGATGCGACCGCTGTACTGATGTAGCGGCGGTAGAGAAGGTCTCAGTGATGCGACCGCTGTACTGATGTAGCGGCGGTAGAGAAGGTCTCAGTGATGCGACCGCTGTACTGATGTAGCGGCGGTAGAGAAGGTCTCAGTGATGCGACCGCTGTACTGATGTAGCGGCGGTAGAGGAGGTCTCAGTGATGCGACCGCTGTACTGATGTAGCGGCGGTAGAGGAGGTCTCAGTGATGCGACCGCTGTACCTGATGTAGCTGCGGTACAGAAGGTCTCAGTGATGCGACCGCTGTACTGATGTAGCGGCGGTAGAGGAGGTCTCAGTGATGCGACCGCTGTACTGATGTAGCGGCGGTAGAGGAGGTCTCAGTGATGCGACCGCTGTACTGATGTAGCTGTGGTAGAGGAGGTCTCAGTGATGCGACCGCTGTACTGATGTAGCGGCGGTAGAGAAGGTCTCAGTGATGCGACCGCTGTACTGATGTAGCGGCGGTAGAGAAGGTCTCAGTGATGCGACCGCTGTACTGATGTAGCGGCGGTAGAGGAGGTCTCAGTGATGCGACCGCTGTACTGATGTAGCGGCGGTAGAGAAGGTCTCAGTGATGCGACCGCTGTACTGATGTAGCGGCGGTAGAGAAGGTCTCAGTGATGCGACCGCTGTACTGATGTAGCGGCGGTAGAGAAGGTCTCAGTGATGCGACCGCTGTACTGATGTAGCGGCGGTAGAGGAGGTCTCAGTGATGCGACCGCTGTACTGATGTAGCGGCGGTAGAGGAGGTCTCAGTGATGCGACCGCTGTACTGATGTAGCGTCGGTAGAGAAGGTCTCAGCTGATGCGAACCGCTGTACTGATGTAGCGGCGGTAGAGAAGGTCTCAGTGATGCGACCGCTGTACTGATGTAGCTGCGGTAGAGGAGGTCTCAGTGATGCGACCGCTGTACTGATGTAGCTGCGGTAGAGGAGGTCTCAGTGATGCGACTGCTGTACTGATGTAGCTGCGGTAGAGGAGGTCTCAGTGATGCGACCGCTGTACTGATGTAGCGGCGGTAGAGAAGGTCTCAGTGATGCGACCGCTGTACTGATGTAGCTGCGGTACAGAAAGTCTCAGTGATGCGACCGCTGTACTGATGTAGCTGTGGTAGAGGAGGTCTCAGTGATGCGACCGCTGTACTGATGTAGCGTCGGTAGAGAAGGTCTCAGTGATGCGACCGCTGTACTGATGTAGCTGCGGTAGAGAAGGTCTCATTGATGCGACCGCTGTACTGATGTAGCGGCGGTAGAGAAGGTCTCAGTGATGCGACCGCTGTACTGATGTAGCGGCGGTAGAAGAGGTCTCATTGATGCGACCGCTGTACTGATGTAGCTGCGGTAGAGGAGGTCTCAGTGATGCGACCGCTGTACTGATGTAGCGGCGGTAGAGAAGGTCTCAGTGATGCGACCGCTGTACTGATGTAGCGGCGGTAGAGAAGGTCTCAGTGATGTGGCCGCTGTACTGATGTAGCGGCGGTAGAGGAGGTCTCAGTGATGCGACCGCTGTACTGATGTAGCGGCGGTAGAGGAGGTCTCAGTGATGCGACCGCTGTACTGATGTAGCGGCGGTAGAGAAGGTCTCAGTGATGCGACCGCTGTACTGATATAGCGGCGGTAGAGAAGGTTCTCAGTGATGCGACCGCTGTACTGATGTAGCGGCGGTAGAGAAGGTCTCAGTGATGCGACCGCTGTACTGATGTAGCGGCGGTAGAGAAGGTCTCAGTGATGCGACCGCTGTACTGATGTAGCGGCGGTAGAGAAGGTCTCAGTGATGTGGCCGCTGTACTGATGTAGCGGCGGTAGAGAAGGTCTCAGTGATGTGGCCGCTGTACTGATGTAGCGGCGGTAGAGGAGGTCTCAGTGATACGACCGCTGTACTGATGTAGCGGCGGTAGAGGAGGTCTCAGTGATGCGACCGCTGTACTGATATAGCGGCGGTAGAGAAGGTCTCAGTGATGCGACCACTGTACTGATGTAGCGGCGGTAGAGGAGGTCTCAGTGATGCGACCGCTGTACTGATGTAGCGGCGGTAGAGAAGGTCTCAGTGATGCGACCGCTGTACTGATGTAGCGGCGGTAGAGAAGGTCTCAGTGATGCGACCGCTGTACTGATGTAGCGGCGGTAGAGAAGGTCTCAGCTGATGCGACCGCTGTACTGATGTAGCGGTGGTAGAGGAGGTTTCAGTGATGTAAGAAGAGCAAGGGGCCCGAGACCGAGCCCTGAGGAAACCCAGCTGGGTTACACCAGTTGGCATGGCGTAAGGGCCTCTTACCACCAAGACAGCAGAAGTGCATCGCTTATTCAGCGTTTTTTTAACCCCTTCGTTGTCACCCCCCTTTTTGAGAAAGGGGGTTAAAATGCATTCAAACTTAAATGGTTGTAATTCAAGAATGCTTTGGAATACTAACCCTATATATACAAAATATCTTTTACTTTTAAGTTACTATAAAATCAAAGCCATATATCTAACCATGTTGAAGTTGACATTACAAAATTTGAAGTTCCCATGAGATTTTATTTAGGCGTAGTACCAAAGATAGCTACCGGGTGCCTTTGAATTCCATTTAATTTAGTTGTTTACATTCTGCCTTAACAAGTTAATACATTTCTGTCCAAATATCAATTCTGTCACAAAATTTGGAACCTTTGTGACTCAGACCTGACAATATGTGTTTTGTCAAGATTAGAAAAGGTTTTGATCATAAATTATGAAAATATAATGATGCCCAAAAGGGGAGGAGCCTGATAAAATAAATACCGTTTCTATGGTAACACAACATTCAATTATAAAACGGTTTTCACAGGATGAATTCTGAGTTTATAAGCTTTCAAATAATACCTAATTTATGATAACTACTAAAATATGTGATATAATTAAAAAGCGATAAAAAAATTTATATTATATTTTAGAGGATAATATATTATAATTTTTAGAGGATAATATTATACTAGAATTTTTTGTTTTTTATTGAAAAATACTAGATTATATGTTTTATTATGAACTTTTAGCATAAAAACAGAAGTTTCAATGATTAAAAGTGGGTGCATCAACTTTTTGTGACAAAGGTCCTCCTGTTATGATGCAGATTTTTTGAGGTCATAAATTTGTAAATTACTCTTCCTACATAATTTGTAACTCAAAACAGGGGTAAAATATCTATTTAGAAGTCTTGGACCATTTCTAATGATGTACCGGGACGGTGACAGTTAAGGGGGTTAATATTATACACCAGTTTTAACATATCAGTGATCGTCTAAGATTGTGGTCCATAATATTCTCTGGCATTAAAGAAACAAATGTTCACTTTGAGTCACGGCTGGCATTATTCCTCTGCTTCCAGGTTCGGTCGGGGCGCTCGGACTGGCGTGTCCACAGAGGAAAGGATACAGTCCCGGGACTGGGAGACGGTTCCCGGCCAGATATGGAGCATGGCGGTGCCACAAAGATTTGGCAAAAAATAACACCAAGCCATCATAAAAATCGTCAGGGTATTGCATAAATAGAAAGGTCAATTATTTGATCAGAAACATCTAAAAGCATTTCATTCATTTCTGTCTCCACTACATTCCCAAATAAAACATTCAGCTCTTCTTTGCATCTCATGAAATATGCGATAGTAACTATAACACATCAAAACAATAATATTTAAGTGTAGTACTTGTTTAATAAGTTCTGTACAAGTGTGAGGGAATGTTTTCATTTTTAATCCATTGTAATTGATAATCATTGAATGTGTTGTGTAGTGTATTTTGTGTGTATAAATAAAAGATCAGCTTTGGTTGTTGAGAGACATTTATGGTGGTTCTTGATCTTGACATTTTTGTCAGCGGTATGGGTTGAGATTTTAATTTATTTTATTTTTAGGCAATGCAGGTAATTGTAATCAGAACGGAGAAGGAATAGATCAAGCTCTGGGTTAGTCACCTTTATTTCAATAGTGCTTTTATATTGCTGCAACATTTCTCTTCCCAGTCTGCCAGTGACACTATAGCTGCAGATCTCGTCATCAAGCTTCGCTGAAGGCCATGAGGTTCGGGGTGGCAATGATCCCAGTCCATGTTACTTTGGAAACCAAAAGACAATTTCACTATAATCTGAGGTAAATAGAAATGATGGTGGTAAGCCTGTATTTACACTCACTGGCCACTGTATTTGCTTTTGGCTTGCTTAGTTGGGGTTATTTAATATTTAACAATTTTATTGATCTGTGTTGTACTACTTTCATGTTATCACTGTGAAGCTGCTTTGATACAATCTGTATTGTGAAAAGCGCTATATAAATAAATGTGACTTGACTTGTATTAGGTCCACATGGCTAGTGGTGGGTCAGACACCATTTTGAACTGCCTCAATTCATCATGGCAGAGATTCAACAAACACTCCTCTGAGATTCTGGTCCATATTGTCATGATATCAGCAGTTGCGGCAGATTTATCAGCGATTCTGACACGGGGAAAGATGACCCACGCTTCACGTTCTTCACTCCTGATTCTGACCCTTCGTCTGAATGTTGCAGCAGAAACCCAGACCTACCAGTGTTCCCAGTCTCCAGCTGTCCAGATTCTGTGAGTCCATATCTCCTGTCCTCAGGTGTGTGTGTGTGTGTGTGTGTGTGTGGGCTTCATCTTACCCAAAAAGAGTGGGATGATTCAGTTCTGTTTAATAACTGTGTAAAGTAAATTGGGTATTTAATAATCAAGACTCAATAATACAAAAAAAGCACCTTGGGCACAGCTGGTCCAAACTCCAGCCAGGAGGCGCTAACAGAGAGTGCTTGGAGGTCCCCCACTCGCTTGACTGATGCTAAGGCTGGCAGTAGCGCAGTCTTAAGCGAGAGTGACTTCAATTCGGCCAATTGTAGCGATTCGAATGGATGCCCTTTGAGTGCATGAGGACCGCTGATGGGTCTCTGGAGGCTACGGTGGGGGCGTGAGCCTCCTCGCTCAGGAAGTAAAGAATCATGTTGCTTTTCCCTAATGACTGGCCGCCGCACAGGGGCATGGAGGGGCGCCATCATCCCCTGAGACCGAGGGCCGGGGCTCTGGTGCAGCCGTGGTCACCTTGACGTGAAGGCGACCTGAGCGCCACGTTTCGGTGGGGACCTGGGGTTCCAGCCAGTTCTGCAGCAGACCCAGCAGAAGAACTGTCATGAGGCCTAGCATCCTCTGAGAGGATCTGAAAGGGTGACGGCCCCCTACTCTGAACGAAGTCGCTTAATGTTCTGAGCGCGCTCGCTGTCGGCCAAGCCTTCACCCGGCTGACTCTATAACTGCACCCCGGAAGAGATCCTCTGACTGAGGAACAGTGAGCTCTTGGCTACGTTGGTTCGGACTGGATAATCTGGATATAAAAGTGTGTCTTTCAGATCCACTGAGAAAAAACATCTAGCAGACGCAAATACTCGTTCCCTTATCTCAGGGAACAGAGGTTACGTTAGTCATTTTGACTCATTTTGTTCACACATCAATGAAAATTTAAATACTTTTGGTTAACCTAGTGAGACTAAAGCTACAAAATGAGCTTTTACAAGGGGAAAAACATGGTGAAATTTATATATACTTGGGCGAGTTTTGTCCGTTTCAAAACTATTTTTGTGTAGTTGGGCACGTGTGCACATGTGGGTCAGATGGAGATAGTGACGTCTCACACACACTCTCTCTGTGCTCATCTGGACAGTGTCGTTTTCCACATGACCCAGATGAAGGTTAGTGTGCCAGGGTCAGTTATGAACATGAGCCATAACAGTCACCTTCACTTCCCTATTGTGTGAGCACAGGAAACAGGGCCATTGGCAAGACTAAGTCTGGCACTCTATATAACTGGCTTAAAGTTACGATCAGTTTCGTAGAAAAACACTATTATATGACTAACATGTAAGGCTAGGCCAGGCGGTTTATGCAACCGACCCAGCAGCGATTCAGCAGAAGCACAAACAAACCACAATAAACATCAAATATAAGCATTATCAGTTTATTTAAACCTGTGAAGTACATCAGAGTAATGCTTGAGTGATTGATGGATCAAATATGAATAAAAACTAGCATCCACTATTTAAACATCTTTAAATATAAAATACTTTAGATTTACTTCATTAACAGAAATACATCAATACACAAATCAAGTGGTCTAAATATGTGTTCTCTGGATTGGATGGATGATAGTCAGCCGAGGGCCGATACGGGCTGACTGAGTGTGTGTGTGTGTCAGCCGAGGGCCGATACGGGCTGACTGAGGTGTGTGTGTGTCAGCCGAGGGCTCGCATACGGGCTGGCTGAAGGCCGCTGAAGAAGGATTTCTCCCGTTCGCTCATCAGCTGGAGGTGCAGTGGCTGATGGCAGATGTTACACTGAGCAGAAGAGACCGGCTTGAGCTCCAGACCCGCCTCTGTCCACGTGTGCCTCAGCTTATCTGCACATCACAAACGCACAGATTACAACACTGACACGTGTTCCTCAGCTAATCTGCACATCACTACACTGATCATTATGGCTTCATTCATAAACTTTTACAGACACTGTAAAATTTAATTCCAGGACTTCCAAGCACCACTTTTGTGGCTTTCAAGGACAACAACGAGAGACTCTCACTAATCAGGCAATTTCATCGGCAGAAGCATCGGCTGTGGGTAACCACTGACAGGAAACGATGAGAAAGACATCGCTCTCCTTTCACACTGACTCCCAGTAATATACACTCGAGCGGAGGAAGGAAAGCTGGATCATATCCTGGGATAATTGATATGAACTTCTACATTACAAGTTTGTCAGATGTTGCAGGTTTAGTTCCTGAACACCCGAGATGAGACTAAAGACCCAGCATGCACTGCGACTGAGACTGAGCACGAGCTGCTGGCGTGTACATGAACTCAGTGACTGCACTTCACTCACACACACCAAAACACAGTCACACGTGTTTAACTCTGACAACTGGTGTGTTCGCAGTTTCACACACACACACTCACCCACAAAGTACTGCATCATCTGCGGTGTGTGGTGTGGCGTGGGCGCTGATGCGCAGGAGCTCCTCTCCGCGGAGACCGTCGGGTAGTTGATCGCCTGGACGGTAGATGTTGTAGCGGCTCATCATGAGGTCACAGATCTCCGTGTTCTTCTCAGCGTCTGCAACCTGAAGCACAGATGTGTGTGTGAGCGTTCAGTCAGCTGGCACACTGTGTGTGTGTGTGTGTGTACGCACTAGGGCTGCACGATTAATTGCACAATGTCGATATGCGCATCTAATCAATAAGCCGGTTCCTTGATTAGCAGTAAATCACTTTCACCTGCTTTCAGATGGAGCGGCATTTACTGACAAAGAGCCGTAATCAACTGACAAGCTGAGCCATATCGCATTAAATATCGCTGGCGATACGTCTCTCGATATTAACGCAATTTGGCTCAGCTTGTCAATGATCTACGGCTCTTTGTAGTAAATGCCGCTCCATCTGAAAGCAGGTGAAGGTGATTTACTGCTAATCAAGGAACCGGCTTTATTGATTAGATGCGCATATCAACATCGTGCGATTAATCGTGCAGCCCTGAGTACGTACACACACAGGGATGATGTGGCTCAGGCAGTGTGTGTGTGTGTGTGTGTGTGTGTGTGCACGCACCCGCACAGGGATGATGTGGCTTGGGCAGGGCACCACGGGGAGGCCGGTGTCCATTAGCATCTGGCGCAGGAGCTTGACGTTGCGCTGGTGTTTGAGTTCGTAACGATCGGCCCTCCTCGCTCTTCAGGATCTGGATGGACTGACGCGCGCCGGCGAGGAGCATGGGAGGAAGTGATGTCGTGAAGATGAAGCCCGCAGCGTATGAGCGCACCGTGTCCACCAACGCGTTAGTGCTAGCGATGTACGCCGCCCACACAGCCGAACGCTTTCCCTGCAGGCACAAGACACACACTCAGAACACAGAAGAGCAAGATCACATGATCACACTGGTCACGGAGACGTGGTTAATGAAGGATTAATCAGAGGTTCAAAACTAAACCAGCTTAGTAAGATCATCAAACAAAAAGGTTGAGATTTCATTAAACATGTTTCATTAAACATTAAACATATTGGAATTATAATTTTACAGTTATAAAGTAAAATATTATTAACATTTATTATTTATTACATTTTTCTTTTATATTAAAGTGTTTAAATTTATAGTGAAATATTACAATAGTAGTATATATCAGGGGTTCTCAACTCCAGTCCTTCGCGACCCACTGCTCTGCATATTGTGTATGTCTCCCTTATTTAACACACCTGATTCAGATCCTCAGCTCGTTAGGCGTTAGAGTCTATGCTGTAGGGGTGTAACGATACACAAAACTGACGGTTCGGTTTTCCCACGGTTTTGACGTCTCGGTTCGGTTCGATTCGGTTCGGTTTAGAAAGCTAAAATGGCTTTTTTTTAAAACAGTGGTTTAATGAAAAAAAAGGTCTTTGTCTTTAAATTAATTCAGTTACAATTAAACATTTCACAAGGATTAAAACAAATCTGCTAATGCTGTGAACTATATTGAAGGCTGCACATTACTATAACATTAAATGTTGTAGCCTAGATTTTTAACCTAAATTCAGATGCCATTTATTTTTTAGATATAATAATCAACACATAACACATTGTATGAAAACATGTAAACTGAACATAAGGCAGTTTTTACATTAACTTGTGTTTTTTTACTCTAATAATTTACACAGTGTCATTTTAATGAAAGATATTTTAAACATAAATTAAATAATCAAGATATCATTAACAGGTTAAGTAAAATATAATATACAGGCTAACATAGTGCATTTATTTAGTGCAACAGTTCATTTATAGGAAGTTGTGGACACTGAATCACTTGCCTGCTGAGGTAAATAGGCTATAATGCTAGTGACAAGCTAAAGCTTTGCTGTTTTATTGACGTCTTTCCGCGGCTGAAACACTGATTGAGCGATTACACGAGTTATGATGCCTTTCAGTAAGTATACTGTATCTTTCAACATACCTTCAGGTGTCTTTTCTGTAACTGAGGAAGAGATGATCGCGTTTACTCGCGCGCCGCACTGCCGCTTGAAATGAGGAGCCTAGTAAGCGATCGGTCACGTCACATCAAAGAGCGCCAAAACGCCATTTATTGTTTGAATTTCGTGATCAAATAGACAGAATTGGAAAGATTACACCTTGCTTATTATCGAAAGTAACAAAACACGGAGCTTGTTATTTGGTGTTAATGGTGGTTGGGCTACAAAACTGAATTCATTGTGTACTGTTTACATAAGACATGAGGTCCATTGAGCCGGGCTGGGCGGGGCCGGGGTAGCAGGGGGCGGGGCGTGTTCGGTACGCAATGACAGTATCGCGATTCGAATCGTGAGTTCAGTATCGCGGTTTTTCGGTTCGGTTCGAAATCGTTACACCCCACCATGCTGACACCCGTCCAATCAGCCTTCAGGTAAACTCCAGCCGATCAACACAAGAGTGCTTGTCTCCAGGCAACAGGAGATCTCTCTACTCACACACACACTCACCCAGCGTGCCGGAGATGATGTCCATCTTGTGCATCACCCCATCCCGGTCCCCGATGCCTCCTCCTTCGGGGCCCGTACAGTCCCACCGCATGAACCTCATCCACAAACGTGATGGCGCCGAACTCATGGCGACATCACACATCTCCTCCAGCGGACACACAGCGCCTGACATACACACACACACACACACTCGTGAGCTACTGAAGCACTGACCCTGCACCAGATCCTCTGAGGTGCGGCACTGACCGTCCATGGAGTGCACTGTCTCGAACGCCACGATCTTCGGGCGCGCGCGGGTCCGATTGCTCCAGGAGCCGGCGCAGGTGTGACGCGTCATTGTGCCGGAAGATGAACTTCTTGGCGCCACTGTTCCTGATGCCCTGGATCATCGAGGCGTGGTTCCCTGCGTCCGAATAGATCTCGCAGCCTGAGGACAGAAATATGGAGAATCTCAAAGAACTATCCATACACAGGATTTAAAAAGGAAATAAAGCCTGTTTTTATTATAATAGATCTCATTGTTTCTGGACAAGTTACTTATTGCAAATGACTAGGGATGAACAGATTCATCGTGACGGATCGGCTCCTCAGTTCAGCACGGATCGGCTCCTCGGTTCCGAGCACGAAGTGTCTTCTTTCGGCCAGTGTTCTCTCGGTTTGGCACAAGTGTTTTCTGTCGGCCAGTGTTCTCACAAGTGTCTTCTTTCAGGCCAGTGTTTTCTCGGTGCGGCACAAGTGTATTCTGTCGGCCAGTGTTCTCTCGGTTCGGCACGAGTGTCTTCTGTCGAGCTAGTGTTTTCTCGGTGCGGCACAAGTGTATTCTGTCGGCCAGTGTCTCTGGTTCGGACAAGTGTATTCTGTTCAGGCCAGTGTTCTCTCGGTGCGGCACAAGTGTATTCTGTCGGCTAGTGTTCTCTCGGTTCGGCACGAGTGTCTTCTGTTCGGGCTAGTGTTCTCTCGGTGCGGCACAAGTGTATTCTGTTGGCCAGTGTTCTCTCGGTTCGACACGAGTGTCTTCTTTCAGGCCAGTGTCTTCTCGGTGCGGCACAAGTGTATTCTGTCGGCCAGTGTTCTCTCGGTTCGGCACGAGTGTCTTCTGTTGGGCCAGTGTTCTCTCGGTGTCGGCACAAGTGTATTCTGTTGGCCAGTGTCCTCCTTCGACAGAGTGTCTTCTTTCAGTGCCAGTGTTCTCTCGGTGCGGCACAAGTGTATTCTGTCGGCTCAGTGTTCTCTCGGTTCGGCACGAGTGTACTTCTGTTCGGCCAGTGTTCTCTCGGTTCGGCACAAGTGTATTCTGTTGGCCAGTGTTCTCGTTCAGCAGAGTGTCTTCTGTCAGGCCAGTGTTTTCTCGGTGCGGCACGAGTGTATTCTGTCGGCTAGTGTTCTCTGGTTTGGCATCGAGTGTCTTCTTTCGGGCTAGTGTTTTCTCGGTGCGGCACAAGTGTATTCTGTCAGCTAGTGTTCTCTCGGTTCGGCACAAGTGTATTCTGTTGGCCAGTGTTCTCTCGGTTCAGCACAAGTGTATTCTGTTGGCCAGTGTTCTCTCGGTTCGGCACGAGTGTATTCTGTTGGCCAGTGTTCTCTCAGTTTCGGCACGAGTGTATTCTGTTGGCCAGTGTTCTCTCGGTTCGGCACAAGTGTATTCTGTCGGCCAGTGTTCTCTTGGTTCGGCACGAGTGTATTCTGTTGGCCAGTGTTCTCTCGGTTCGGCACGAGTGTATTCTGTCGGCCAGTGTTCTCTCGGTTCGGCACAAGTGTATTCTGTCGGCCAGTGTTCTCTCGGTTCGGCACGAGTGTATTCTGTTGGCCAGTGTTCTCTTGGTTCGGCATCGAGTGTATTCTGTTGGCCAGTGTCCTCTCTGGTTCTGGCATCGAAGTGTATTCCTGTCGGGCTAGTGTTCTCTCGGTGTTCGGCACAAGTGTATTCTGTTGGCCAGTGTTCTCTCGGTTCGGCACGAGTGTATTCTGTTGGCCAGTGTTCTCTCGGCTTCGGCACGAGTGTATTCTGTTGGCCAGTGTTCTCTCTGGTTCTGGCACGAGTGTATTCTGTTGGCCAGTGTTCTCTGGTTCGGCACGAGTGTATTCCTGTTGGCCAGTGTTCTTCTCGGTTCGGCACGAAGTGTATTCTGTTGGCCAGTGTTCTCTCGGTTCGGCACAAGTGTATTCTGTTGGCCAGTGTTCTCTCGGTTCGGCACGAGTGTATTCTGTTGGCCAGTGTTCTCTCGGTTCGGCACGAGTGTATTCTGTTGGCCAGTGTTCTCTCGGTTCGGCATCAGTGTATTCCTGTTGGCCAGTGTTCTCTCGGTTCGGCACGAGTGTATTCTGTTGGCCAGTGTTCTCTCGGTTCGGCACGAAGTGTATTCTGTTGGCCAGTGTTCTCTCAGTTCGGCACGAGTGTATTCTGTTGGCCAGTGTTCTCTCAGTTCGGCACGAGTGTATTCTGTTGGCCAGTGTTCTCTCAGTTCGGCACGAGTGTATTCTGTTGGCCAGTGTTCTCTCAGTTCAGCATGAGTGTATTCTGTTGGCCAGTGTTCTCTCAGTTCGGCAAGAGTGTATTCTGTTGGCCAGTGTTCTCTCAGTTCGGCACAAGTGTATTCTGTTGGCCAGTGTTCTCTCAGTTCGGCACAGAGTGTATTCCTGTTGGCCAGTGTTCTCTCAGTTCGGCAAGAGTGTATTCTGTTGGCCAGTGTTCTCTCAGTTCGGCACAAGTGTATTCTGTTGGCCAATGTTCTCTCAGTTCGGCACGAGTGTATTCTGTTGGCCAGTGTTCTCTCGGTTCGGCACGAGTGTATTCTGTCGGCTAGTGTTCTCTCGGTTCGGCACGAGTGTATTCTGTTGGCCAGTGTTCTCTCGGTTCGGCACGAGTGTATTCTGTTGGCCAGTGTTCTTTTCGTTCGGCACGAGTGTATTCTGTTGGCCAGTGTTCTTTCGGTTTGCCACGAGTGTCTTCTTTCAGCCAGTGTTTTCTCGGTTTGGCACGAGTGTCTTCTGTCGGCCAGTGTTCTCTCGGTTCTGTCACAAGTGTCTTCTTTCGGCCAGTGTTCTTTCAGTTTGGCACGAGTGTATTCTGTTGGCCAGTGTTCTCTTGGTTTGGCACGAGTGTCTTCTTTCAGCCAGTGTTCTCTCGGTTCGGCACAAGTTGAGGAAGAAACCTGCTGTGTGCGTCAGGTAATTTACTCTTAAAGTGATGGCAGACTAACATTCCTGCTGTCATGTGTCATTAATGTTGATGATGTGATGTGCATATTTAAGAATCTGAGTGTCTGTGCTTCGGAAAGGTGTGTGTTCTGCATTACCGGGCATCATCTTGGCAAGCGTGAAGAGCGTGGAGTCATTGGCCACGAAGCAGGAGGTGAAGAGCAGGGCGGCGTCCTTGCCATGCAGATCGGCAAGCTCCAGCTCCAGGTCGACGTGGAACTTGCTCGTCCCTGAGATGTTACGCGTCCTCCGGCCCCGGACCCGTGCTTCGCAAGAGTGTCCCTGTCAGACAGAACAAAAACACCATTATATTTTGCATTGTATATTTTTGCATTTTGCATCGTAATGTCATAATGCGACAGTCCTGGAAATAGCCGATTCAGTTTGCTTGTGTTGCGCAACGAGACTCACGTGATGGTCTGCAGAACCCGCGGGTGGCGGCTCATCCCCAGGTAGTCGTTGCTGCACCACACGGACACGTGTCTCCTGAAGGACTGGCACTCGGAGTAATCGTCTGCCATCGGGAACTCGGTGCTCGGCGGTTCACAGTCTTAACACACGATACGTGTGATCATCTCTTCTTCTCCTCGATCTTCTTCTCAAAAACTCGTCATAACGGAAGTTGGACACGGCTGAAAGAGAAGAGGACTGCGTTTCAGAACAGGTTTACACTACCATGGTAATCACTGGGGTTTATAGTACAGTGGTCATCACTGCGGTTTACAGTGCAGTGGTCACCACTGGGATTTACAGTACAGTGGTCATCACTGCGGTTTACAGTACAGTGGTCATCACTGCGGTTTACAGTACAGTGGTCACCACTGCGGTTTACAGTACAGTGGTCACCACTGCGGTTTACAGTACAGTGGTCACCACAGCGGTTTACAGTACAGTGGTCACCACTGCGGTTTACAGTACAGTGGTCACCACTGCGGTTTACAGTACAGTGGTCACCACTGCGGTTTACAGTGCAGTGGTCACCACTGGGATTTACAGTGCAGTGGTCATCACTGCGGTTTACAGTGCAGTGGTCATCACTGGGGTTTACAGTGTAGTGGTCATCACTGGGATTTACAGTGCAGTGGTCATCACTGGGATTTACAGTGCAGTGGTCATCACTGGGATTTACAGTGCAGTGGTCATCACTGGGATTTACAGTACAGTGGTCATCACTGGGATTTACAGTGCAGTGGTCATCACTGGGATTTACAGTGCAGTGGTCATCACCAGGGTTTACAGTGCAGTGGTCATCACTGCTGTTTACAGTACAGTGGTCATCACTGGGATTTACAGTACAGTGGTCATCACTGGGATTTACAGTGCAGTGGTCATCACTGGGATTTACAATGCAGTGGTCATCACTGGGATTTACAGTGCAGTGGTCATCACTGGGATTTACAGTGCAGTGGTCATCACTGGGATTTACAGTGCAGTGGTCATCACTGGGATTTACAGTGCAGTGGTCATCACTGCGGTTTACAGTGCAGCAGCATCACTGGGGTTTACAGGAAGTGGTGGTAAGTATGGGACAGAAGCACGTACTCTTGGGCATGTTCTCCTGCAGCAGATGCGAGACTCGAGTTGGACGCTGTTTCATCAGCTTCTTCATGAGGTCTCCTCCCATATTAGAGTTCAGCTCAGAAGCAGAGACGTCTGTAAAACAGTAACAGTCAGATGGAAGACACTCGAACAGAGCGCAGGGGACTCAGAGCGACTACTCACTTCTAGAGTTTCTAACGGTGAAAGGACTGTAAAAACCCTAACCCTACAAACATAAAAATGTAATTATGTAATGTAAAAATTATCTTGATTTTAACGCCAAAAGACTCTAAAAATGCCACAATGACAAATTTCACATTTTTATGTACTTTTGTTGAAATAACCATTTCTTCATAGTTTTTTTTTCTAATCAGTTATGTACATTAGGTTTTTATGTAACATTTAATGTTGTTAAGATTGTTTATTGCATTATTGCAGTTTTTCATTTTCATGTGTGTTACCATGATGGTGTTTAGTGTGTGTGTGTGTGTGTGTGTGTGTGTGTGTGTGTGTGTGTGTGTGTGTGTGTGTGTGTGTGTGTGTGTGTGTGTGTGTGTGTGTGTGTGTGGGTGAATGAGAACGCAGATTCTGATAAATTAGTAACTTTCTTGTGAAACATCAGTTTGTGATGAGCTTTTGATTCATCATGTGACTCATCTCCACTGTGATTGGTGGTTGACAGTGTAATAAATTGATAAAAAAACAGATATTAGTAACTTCGGTAAATGAACAGTATATAAGATATTGAAATAAGTTTTTTTACTGTATATTTAAGTCTGTAAAACCCATAATGATGCTACAGTATTTTCTAAACTTTCTGGCAACCACAGCTGACGCAATTTACCGTAAATTAAACAGATTTTTACAGTATATCACATTTGATCTTTGCATTGGTCTGAACTAAAACAACAGCATTCCCTCTCTGCCAGTAGATGGCGCTTAAGGAATAGCATGAAAACACACATGTCTTACGAACCTTTGCGCACGGTGCGAACCTCAGACACGTCCTCCTGTAGGGCCAGGCTGGCCTGCCGCACCACAGCACTGCTTCCCTGGCCCATCTCTGCCGCCAGGAACGGGCACTTGGAGGAGGAGCCGGTGGAGCCGGCAGGGGGTGAGCCTCGGGAGGGCGGGGCCCCTCAGGGGCCGCAGTCACATCTGAAGCAGAGACAACACTTTTCAGCAAACACAACTAACTAACTAACTAACTAACTAACTAACTAACTAACTAACTAACTAAGTCAGTCACAGAGGTTGTGGGACCCGAGTGAGCGCACCAGTAGCCTCGAGGCGAGCTCTACAATGATGGGAAACTTCACTCACACACAGACACACACACACACTGACCGTGACCACTGAAGGTTGTGGACCCAAGGGAGTGCACAAGTGGCCTTGAGGCGAGCTCTCATCATGACAGGACACTTCACTCACTCACACACAGAGACACACACACACACTGACCGTGACCACTGGAGGTTGTGGACCCAGGGAGCGCACCAGTGGCCTCGAGGCGAGCTCCATCATGACGGGACACTTCACGGCGCACCGCCACCAGGCTCTTGCGGGTCTGCTGCAGGAAGGCCTGGGGAACGCGGGACAGGAACGGGCAGCGGCATCAGGGCGTCCATGGATGATACTCCAGAGTCTGAAACACAAGAGGCTCATTACATCCGGCACAGTCTCTGATGTCATGTGTGTGCGAGCGTGATTCTGTAACTCTCACACGATTGGCTCAGAGCCAAGACCTGAATCGCAGGATCATGGCTCACAGGGATCAAACCACTGTAATGCTGAACTCCTACAGTAATCTGACCCCAAACACACCTTTATCTGTACACTCAAGACACACACACAGTTAGACCATTAAATCTGATCATTGTAATTCAGAGAAAAGCCTGTCAGGTGACTGATGATGACTTCTGATCTGTGTGTGTGTGTGTGTGTGTGTGTGTGTGTCTCACCTCTCCAATGTGAGAAGAGCTGTGTGTATATAAATGTGTATAAATGTAAAACAAACTAAAATGGACGAATTCGAACTATGATCATAGCAGCTAGTATTAACTGAATGACATTTGTCTTGTTCCCTGATGGAAATCTCAATTCACTTCACGCGGTTTTCACACACATCATGAAATAACGTCAAGATGTGTGAAGATAACCTGCCGCTAAAGTGAAGACTTTGACTACTATAGTATTTGGAGATTTAAAGCTCGTGTAAGTGCGCGACGCGTCCGTCAATGAAGCCGCGACTCTTTAATAAACAAACCCCTCACTCACCTCACTGATGTCCGAGATTATTACTCCTTTCTATCGCTGAGTCTCGCGCTGTCGATGAAGAGTGTTTTATCGACTGTTTGTGTGAGCAATGAGCGCGTTGTGTCGTTATCCTGCACTGAGGACGAACGAGAGGGCGAGCGGCGCACAGGGATTATATCAAACCAACAAATATCGCGAGAGTTGCGTAATACTCCGCACCGAATCACACAAAACCATCAAATATCACTGAGACTTGCGTCACACTCACACTGCCCGTCAGAGCCGACACGACTCTTCCTCGTATTCATCATCTCATATTTACAGTATAAAACTCTTTATTATTTCCTGTAGAGGGATTACTCCTTTACTTGTGTCTCTAATGTTTGTTTATGCTGTTTAAGGGGAGTGTACATGTAGAAAGTTGAAGCAATACCAGATTTTGACGATACGCCCTTTCCATACACACCGAGAATGAAAATTCATACTTTAAAAGGCACGTAGCCTTGACTCTCCTTCGCGGAGCACAAAAGACAGACTACACACTGGCATTGTTCCAGTTTGTGTTGTTGTATTCTTGTAAAGCTCTTTGAGAGGAAACGCGCCATCAAAAAATAAAGTTTATTACCGGTATTATAGTTTATTATTTCGCTATATTATTTCAAATTTCGCAATGCACATCATTTCAAAGCAGCTTTACAAGAATTCATGAAGTTAATGTTTATGACACCTAATTGTTCACAGTATTGTATTTGTACATGACAACAATGTGATTTGCAATATTTGTATAATATGAACGTGTTAAAAATAAGCTATAGCCTAAAAGTGAATGATGACTGAGTGTCAGTCCCCAAATTTATGTTTAATATCTTGTGTTTCACGGATGAAAAAAGTCATTGAGTCATTGAATGACATGAAGGCGAGGAATGGACAAAATTCATTATTGGATTAAAAATATATTTATAGGCTACATTTACATTTAAGTGTTAATGAATGCAAGACATGTACATCAAATAGGAAATAGTTCATTAAATCACAATAAATGAGTTGTTTAAATGTGCTGGATGAGGAAGAGGATGTCTATAGACAAAATCACCATGAAATCAAAATTGGCATTTCTTATTTTTTTAGGAACTATTGCACAATAATGAAAACTAGCAAAATTATTAAACAAATGAGCAAAACAGAGCAAGGTTTAGTGATTACAAACATTTAATTACTACAATTAGTTACTTCTCAACTGATTTTGTACCCTCAATATGTCCCGAGAGCCCTGAAGAATCCTATTAGGGGAACGTTTCGAAAAGACCCAAATATATCCCATTCGTACGCGTATTCAATCTTTATCTCATGTGAAAAGGGTAAACATTTTATCCTTTAGATATCGTCATGAAAATCACTGAGTTGATGACAAACAAATTTGTATTGCATGTTTTTTTTAAATTGTTTGTTAACATGGACAAACGGTGCACAATATAATTACGTATTAGCTAATTTGCATAATTACAGAAAAACAGATCTAAACATTGGATGGATCAGCAATATGGCGGATCAGGTGTGACATCCCTGTGAATGACGGATCAGGTGTGACATCACTACGTCAGTGTTTCTGAATGGGGTTTTGGGTAAAGGACTGAATAAGGTCTGTGATGAACACAAACTCAAGACACTTTCACCTTTTATTCTATGACATAAAATTCCGGTTTTACCCATTCGTGATTACTAAAGCTGTTATGTGTCTTGAAAAAGGCAAGTATCATTAACCTTTGTTGATCACACAGCTTGTTTTTTAGTGATTATCCAAAAGCCTATGGGAAAACCTTGTTGGGTGTTTGTCGAGGGAACCGGTGCGATGGGAACTGATGATTGGCCTACAGTCACTCTATAGGGAGGGGAAGACCAGCTGTAACGTTCTGGAAGCAGTGGAAAACACAAGCCGAAGATCAGGGTTACACACTAACTTTACTGGTTCAGCTCAAGCATCGGACACACAACCCCGAACAACAGCAATCGAGAACCCACCAGTGACTGACCAGAACACACACAGGAGGAAATGAGGTCACTAACCAGACACAGGTGAGGAAGAGCGAATCAGGGGCGCGGGCACTACACTGTGACACCAACACAACTTGCACAAATCTAAATGGTCAACATGGAAGAATTGATCATTTCATTTATCTTTCATTAGTGCTTTAATCAGTGTTTAGCTTTCACTCCATATCAGGGCGTCCATGGATGATACTCTTAAAAATAATGTTTCCAAAATAAAGGGTTTTCACAGTGATGCTATTTTTATTCTCTCAATCGAACCCTTCAGACATCAGTGCTTTAAGGGAACATTTTTCTGAGTGTGAAAAATATTCTAATGTGTGAAAAATATTCGAATAATATGAAGAACCCAAAGCAGCAGAAGACTCACACACACCACACTGAGACTACAACACACACACACACACACACACACCTTCTGTCAGAGACAGCTGCTCATGAGAGCCTCCAGAAAACAGAAAACTGACCAAAAACAAAGAAACTATATTTGTATGTAAAGAACGGGCTCTTTATTCTCATCACTGAAGGAAATGTTACAAAAGGTTATATTTCAAATAAAGGGTGAACTTTTGAACTTTCTATTCACCTAAAGCAATGCATGACAGTTTCCACAGAAACATGAAGCAACTGTTTCCAACACTGATTATAATCATAAATGTTTCTTGAGCATCAAATGATTGCTGAAAGATCATGTGACACTGAAAGTGATGCTGAAAATCACAGGAATAAATGACACGCTACTGTATATTCACACAGAAAACAGAAAAACTTCTGAATAGTAGTGTAGACATAATTGAAACAATATATCATTAATTGTCCGCATGAAAATGAGATCATGAAGTACAGCAATAAAAACGTTTTTCTTTATGTCTTACAGCAGCAAAATCTCCAGGAGAATTGGCTAATGCTGGGATTTCTGCTCAAATTAGCCTCAATTCTAGACAGTAAAACTACAGAATGATGTAATGCGTTAAAATTGAAGTTTGTTATTCACCGTAATAGTGTGATCTTGTGGGTAAATGTGTTTTTGACAATAAGTGTTTTGTGTGTGTGTAAGTGTGTTTTTGACAGTAAAAGTGTTGTGTGTGTGTAGTGTGTTTTTGACAGTAATGCACTGTTAAATATTTCCAGGATTTCACAAGATTAAACTTTAATATTTCACAGTAAATTACATTATTGCCACTTCACAGGATTTAACTGTGATATTTCACAAGATAATACCGTATTTAGATGGTGAGAATAATGCAAGGCTATCACGAGGAGCTACGGGGAGCTCCTGATGTCCTCACTCCAGCGATTCGGCCGAAGGGTTTCAATGACAAACTTTGTCAATTCAATGACTATTTTTTATACGATTGTGCATGTTATTTACTAGTATGAACCAAATTAGCGTATTCGCGTTTCAAAAATGAAAATCCTGTCATTACAGTTTTTTATAATCACTTTGCTACTATTTTCAGAACCTTGGTGTCATTTTTCAAAACTCTAGACACAAAACTCAAAGGGTTTTCACTGTAACACAGGCGGTCTAATGTTCAGAACACTGCATAGTGCGTTCACATCTTTAAAGAAATCTTGCTCTTGCACAATCATTAGTTCAAAAAACAATAGATACACACACACACACACACACACACAAGCAACCGATAGTTTCACTGAGTCATTGTTCGTAGAAATATTGTAGAACAAAATAGGTGATCCAGGTTTCATTATGGCACTACATGTACAGTACACACATCTCTGTAAAAGCACTGCAGTAGAAGAGAGATACACACATAGAGGAATCATTGAACAACGTGTGTCATATATTGATGCAAAACACTACAATCACAGGTTTAGTGGAATCAAAGCAAAAATATAAAATATTAGGCTACATCCATGGTTATTGTAGTCTAATTGGTTCATGCTCCACACTAATTGGTGACATGAATCTTGTTATCTTGAAACTAGCATGATTTACTGTAAACATGGAAGATTTCCATACAACTACATTACAGTTAGTAGTACGCAACAGTTACTGATCATTTTGAGCAGTTGTATCAGTCGATAGTTCGATCATTGTAAGGAAATGAATAGATACTCATTTGAAATGTAAAGTGTGAATTGCCTTTTGAAATAGTCGTACTGTGATGTTACAGTTTTTTTTATTGCTAAATGCCAGTGGAGCACAACTGGGACCCCATGTGCTGAACTCTAACTCCGGACCAAACTCTAGTTCGTTTTTCATTGCTTGAACACAGTATTCAAAACTCTACACACTTATCCCATGACTTTAACCACAACCTGCACAACACTGTGGATTTACAGCACTTTGTTCAAATGCTAACACACTGCTGTCGAAACCACACATTCAAAACAGAATAGATTTCAGCCTTGTGCCTTTCACACACTGCTGATTTTCAAACTATTTCAGCTGAAAGGCTGGAAACCTGTGTCCTGATGCTGGAGAGAGGAGATCGCGGAGCGGACGCTCTTCAGCGGAGCGTACTGGAGTCTTCAGCGGAGCGTCTGGAGTCTTCAGCAAAGCGTCTGGAGTCTTCAGCGGAGCGTCTGTAGTCTTCAGCGGAGCGTCTGGAGTCTTCAGCGGAGCGTCTGGAGTCTTCAGCGGAGCGTCTGGGAGCTCCAGCGGAGCGTTGGAGTCTCCAGCGGAGCGTCTGGAGCTCTTCAGCGGAGCGTCTGGAGTCTTCAGCGGAGCGTCTGGAGTCTTCAGCGGAGCGTCTGGAGTCTTCAGCGGAGCGTCTGGAGTCTTCAGCGGAGCGTCTGGAGTCTTCAGCGGAGCGTCTGGAGTCTCCAGCGGAGCGTCTGGAGTCTTCAGCGGAGCGTCTGGAGCTCTCCAGCGGAGCGTCTGGAGTCTTCAGCGGAGCGTCTGGAGTCTTCAGCGGAGCGTCTGGAGTCTTCAGCGGAGCGTCTGGAGTCTTCAGCGGAGCGTCTGGAGCTCTTCAGCGGAGCGTCTGGAGTCTTCAGCGGAGCGTCTGGAGTCTTCAGCGGAGCGTCTGGAGTCTTCAGCGGAGCGTCTGGAGTCTTCAGCGGAGCGTCTGGAGTCTTCAGCGGAGCGTCTGGAGTCTTCAGCGGAGCGCCTGAGTCTCCAGCGGAGCGCTGTAGCTCCAGCGGAGCGTCTGAGTCTCCAGGGGAGCTCGGAGTCTCCAGCGGAGCGTCTGGAGTCCAGCGAGCCTGAGCTCTCAGCGGAGCGTCTGCAGCTCCAGCGGAGCGTCTGGAGCTCTTCAGCGGGAGCGTCTGGAGTCTCCAGCGCGAGCGTCTGGCGCTCTTCACCGGAGCGTCTGGAGCTCTTCAGCGGAGCGTCTGGAGTCTTCAGCGGAGCGTCTGGAGTCTCCAGCGGAGCGTCTGGAGCTCTCAGCGGAGCGTCTGGAGCTCCAGTGAAGCGTCTGGAGTCTTCAGCGGAGCGCTGGAGCTCTCCAGCGGAGCGTCTGGAGTCTTCAGGGGAGCGTCTGGAGTCTTCAGCGGAGCGTCTGGAGTCTTCAGCGGAGCGTCTGTAGTCTCCAGCGGATCGTCTGGAGTCTCCAGCGGAGCGTCTGGAGTCTTCAGCGGATCGTCTGGAGTCTTCAGCGGAGCGTCTGGAGTCTTCAGCGGAGCGTCTGGAGTCTCCAGCGGAGCGTCTGGAGTCTTCAGCGGAGCGTCTGGAGTCTTCAGCGGAGCGTCTGGAGTCTTCAGCGGAGCGTCTGGAGTCTTCAGCGGAGCGCTGGAGTCTCCAGCGGAGCGCTGGAGCCTCCAGCGGGAGCGCTGTAGCTCCAGCGGGAGCTGCTGGAGTCTCCAGCGGATCGCTGGAGTCTTCAGCGGAGCGTCTGGAGCCTCCAGCGGAGCGTCTGGTAGTCTTCAGCGGATCGTCTGGAGTCTTCAGCGGAGCGTCTGGAGCTCTCAGCGGAGCGCCTGGAGCTCTTCAGCGGAGCGTCTGGAGCTCCAGCGGAGCGTCTGGAGCTCTCCAGCGGAGCGTCTGGAGTCTTCAGCGGAGCGTCTGGAGTCTTCAGCGGAGCGTCTGGAGTCTTCAGCGGAGCGTCTGGAGTCTTCAGCGGAGCGTCTGGAGTCTTCAGCGGGAGCGTCTGGAGCTCTTCAGCGGAGCGTCTGGAGTCTTCAGCGGAGCGTCTGTAGTCTTCAGCGGAGCGTCTGGAGCTCCAGCGGAGCGTCTGGAGTCTTCAGCGGAGCGTCTGGAGTCTTCAGCGGAGCGTCTGGAGCTCTCAGCGGGAGCGTCTGGAGTCTCCAGCGGAGCGTCTGGAGTCTTCAGCGGAGCGTCTGGAGCTCTCCAGCGGAGCGTCTGTAGTCTTCAGCGGAGCGTCTGGAGTCTCCAGCGGGAGCGTCTGGCGTCTTCAGCGGAGCGTCTGTAGTCTCCAGCGGAGCGTCTGGAGTCTCCAGCGGAGCGTCTGGAGTCTTCAGCGGAGCGTCTGGAGCTCTCCAGCGAAGCGTCTGGAGTCTTCAGCGGAGCGTCTGGAGTCTTCAGCGGATCGTCTGGAGTCTTCAGCGGATCGTCTGGAGTCTTCAGCGAAGCGTCTGGAGTCTTCAGCGGAGCGTCTGTAGTCTTCAGCAGAGTGTCCGGTGTCTCTCACCTGGCTAAAACACTTTGGTAGACATATGGCCTACGTTTATCAAGAATACTTTTTGTGCGCAAAAAACAACAAAACTAACAAATTTATTTGACTATTCATTTTCTATCTGCAGGTTTTCAGGTTTGAGTGGCCTAATGCACACACACACATACACACACACACACACACACACACACACACACACACACACACACACACACACACACACACACACACACACACACACACCGTCTTCATGTCTGTGAAGAAGCCACAGGTTATTAAGGCATCTGGAATGTGATCATGTGACTCATAACCAGTTTTAAACACATCATCTCTTATTGTTTGCATCTTCAGCAACATGAACGCTTTCCCTTGTCTGGAACAGTGAAACGAACGCTATTAACCGTCACTAATGTGAGGTCAGACACGAGACGCTTCGGGATCATGAAGAGAAAGGCCAATCTCAGACATCAGTTCTTCAGCAGTTATAGATAGGTCATGATCATCTATAACACACAGTTATGACGCGGACAGGACTTGTGTGTGTGTGTTCATGAGGACACTTACGGTCACTGAGGTCAATAACTGTAATGATGAGTGACAGATCTCAGTGAGGGCAGTGAGAAACATCAGGGCATCAACACGAGGGATTTCACCAAACATCCCCAACTGATCAATCACAGCACATTAACACAACTGCTTCTGAATGTTCAAATATGCAAATGAGATTTTAAAGACGTTTTTAAATATGCACTCATTTGCATACATTTGCAGAACCGATTCTGGACATTGGATGAAGCAAGATTCATAATTCACTTTACTTTCATTTCATGACAAATGAAACTAATACATTTTTCAACTAATTACATGTGTTTAGCAATAAAATGTGGTATAATTCAGGCGATGAAATATCAGAATATAGATATGAATAAAACTGTGCCTAAAGAGATTTCTGATTCAAAATCATAAAATTTACAGACGCAAAAAAATCAAGTGCAATGAAATAAACACTTAAATGTGTGTTGTGGATGTTTTCTGAAGAAGCAAAGACTTTTACAGAAGCAAAACTGAACAAAACCTAAAAATTATAAACCTACTAACATTTAATATTTGATTCATCACACACACACACACACACACCTGATATACGGTGTGAGTGTGAATATTTCTGGGAAGGGTTCAGTTCTCTGGTACGGAAACCATCATCATCATCATCAGCTTCACATGATGGTGTAATATTCAGTTTTTACTCTTTGTTGGCTTTAGCTTTAATTATTTCAGTTGTGAGGTTTTAAATGTAACTTTAGTTGGACAAGCCTTTAGCGATCAGTGAGTGAGTGTTCAGAACGAGGCCTGGAGTAAACATCTACAACTGGATCTGTGCTGTAATGAAGTGTGTGTGTGTGTGTGTGTGTGTGTGTGTGTGTGTGTGTGTGTGTGTGTGTGTGTGTGTGTGTGTGTGTGTGTGTGTGTGTGTGTGTGTGTGTGTGTGTGTGTGTGTGTGTGTGTGTGTTGTTCAGTGTTCCACAGCCTCCATCAGTGAAGCTCAGGCTCCCTTTATCAACACCAAACCACACGAGTTCCTTTTTCTCATATTACTCTGAATATCATGAAGATTTATCATTAAAGTCACAAAGTAAAGGCACATTTACTTTTATCGCTCACATATTTTTGTTACAGTAATTTAACAAAGCAACATCCCAATCTTTCCACACACACCTGTTCAGGAATCTCTCCAGCTAATAGAATAAAGATATAGAATTCAAATGAAAAATGAATACTCTGTCATTACTCTCTCCGCTGTTCAAAACCAGAATATCCTCTTTTCTTCTAAAGAACACAGAAATCCTGAGAACTGAGAACCAGAAGAACCAAAACTGATTCCCACAGACCGAAGACAGAAGAATGAAACTTCCACAGAAGAGTGAGTCACACAGCTTCACTCACCGCCAGGGACAGAACTCTAATAAATATAATAATTGACCCAACTGTTTTTTTTTTAAATTGTATTCAGTTAGCAGTTCAGGGAATCTGGGATAACAAACCACTACTAATAGATATAATATTACATAATACACACACATTCAGACGCGCACACACACTCAGACGCGCGCGCACACACACACTCAGACGTGCACACAAACACACACACAACACACACACACACTAAATGCATTAAATGAGATGAGCCGTCATGTGTTCAGATCTCAGACACATTCTGAAACAGAAACACACTTTACAGGATGATGAATTCACTGTATGTGGAAACCTCACAAAAGCAAAACCAAGCCATGTTATGACACTGGTGATGATGACATGTATAATTTCCCATCATCCCAGGTTAAAAATAATATTCTTGAACTGATTAATGTCCAACTATGCTTTAAAGGTTTCTGCACTGTATTAGTTGAACAATTACAAATCACAATGTTTATTATAATGAGTGCAAGAGTAAGAACACTTTTCCTTCAGTAGATATTTACCAAACTATTCAGATTCAGCTTAAAACATCTCAAATGAAATACTAATTATTTTGTTCATTACAGTCTTGTAGTGGAGTATATCAGTGGAGTAATGTAGTGGAGTAATGTAGTGGAGTATATTAGTGGAGTATATCAGTGGAGATTATACACTGCATACACATTACACACTGACTACTCAAACTACACACAGACTACACACAAACTACACACTGACTACACACAAACTCCACACTGACTACACACAGTATACATGAACACACACACAGGTTATTTCAGGGTAGTGTGAGAGTAGTCTCTCAGATGTCGACTCTGATCTCTTCACTCCAGGACTCTGTCACGTGATCACACGAAACCCTTTTCCTTTCTTCAGGCAAACAAAAGAAAGCAGTGTTCGAGTCTGAGCTCATTCTCATACGCTATATATAACGCCTGTGAAGTTTAAGAGGAACAGATTGTATCTCAGACCCTTCCATCATCACAATCACAGACTTTCATTAAAGCTTGACTGGTACATTTCATGAACTATTTGAGGAATTAAAGCTTTATAATGTGATTATGCTAACTTCAGCAGGACCCATTTCCACACAGGTCTATTTTGACTTCTTTTGCTTCTCAAGAGAGCAGTGTTCATGTAAATAAAACAGAAGTTGCACTGGTCTCTTCTACTCTATTGTGTCATATATCGAGTGAACGCTTCTGGAACGAGAACACATGTGGGCGGGGCTTGATTGTGTCTGTGCGAGTTGATTGGATGGTTGTGATTTGCTATTGGCTGCTGATATCCTGTGAGTGACCCGTATGTTCTTGTCTACTACAGAGAGAAGTGTGTGATTTCAGACTAGGCCGGTGTCACAGCAAGAGGAAGTTACTCGGATTCAAGATTACCAGAAACATGAAAACAATAATGATGATGTGCACATTTATAATAAAATGCAATATTCCATAAAAAACAAGTCATTTTTTTTATTTCATGGTGACTTTAAACATGTGAGATTATCCCATCACTGCTGTAAGTTTAGGCGTTGTGAAGTGAGCCGCTGACTCTCGACTCCTTGAGTAATTCTAGAGCGAGACCGAGGGATTGTGGGAGATTCTGGGAATCATGCAGGATAAGATGTGGAACAATAGAGAACGGATAAATGAGCTTCTGTCACGCAAACCCGAGCTGCGTGTGTGTGTGTGAGAGAGTGTGTGTGTGTGTGTTTATCTGCTGGATCGCACAGTTCTGTCCGAGGGAAGAATAGCAGGTTCCTGAAGAAAATTGAGTATTGGAGTAAGGATTGGAAATCTTCTGTGATGTTCGTCAGCCCTGAGGCGATGACCCTCTACCCTCTCAGATATCGATCAGGTAAACACACACATTATTGGCACACAGGTGAGGAGTGACACAGGGGTAACATTAACCCTGCCACACACTCTTCTCCCAGAGAGTCCAAGGCCAGCGTGAGAAGTTTCCTCAAACGCTCTCGCTGACAGGAACAGGAACTTCCGGCTCAATAATGTTTTGCATGCTAATGTGTGGAATGTTTTATTACCGATCAGTCATTTATTAACTCAAACTCAGAGAAATAACACATGGGTTTCCTTATTTGATGAGGAAGATGAATCGCGTAAACAAGGAAACACACAGATCTTGTTCTGACGTCAGGATTTAATTTCTACGTGTTTTCAATGAATCAAAGAGTGTGTGTGTGTGATTTAGTGAGTGTGTGAGTATGTGTACACACGTGTGTATTTCCACTGTAAGCCTCTCCGAGCATGTCTTCCCACCTTGCCACTCCTGGGGTTGAAACACCGTGCAGCTGTAGTGTACACCCCAGTGCTCTCGCTGTACAGCCCCTCTGGGTCACATGTGTATTCTCATAAGCCCCCCTCTTCGGGCAGGAAATAATTGCGTATTTCCATTGAGAATATGCTCCCAGTGTACCTTGCTATTCCTGTGTTAAGTAGGAGTTCTTTGTCCATGCTAGTCTCACGACAGGGAGCTCAGACTAGCACAGGGCACTGGAAGACAGCCGAGTGGCATGATTCGACCGGGAACCCCATTTCATCATCACAACGTAACTCGTGGTGACTACGAAAGGAATGTCTCGGTTACGGATGTAATCCTCGTTCCCTGAGTAAGAAACTGAGACGTTACGTCTCCCTGCCACTTTCTCTGTACTGCTGGAACAGCCTGAGTTCAGTCTCAGCTCCTCATACAAACATACAGTATCTTTCCTAATGATATCTCCTAATGGGATCATGTACAGAGTGAATAGCAGCGGTCCTAGTACTGAGCCTTGTGGTACGCCATACTGAACTGGTGATCGATAAGACATCTCTTCATTTACTGCTACAAACTGATAACGGTCAGATAAGTGTGATTTAAACCATGCTAATGCAGTTCCACAAATGCCAACATAGTTTTCTAGTGTATTTAAAAGAATGTTGTGGTCAATTGTGTCAAATGCAGCACTAAGATCGAGTAACACTAATATAGAGATACAACCACGATCGGATGATAAGAGCAGATCATTGTGACTCTAATGAGAGCTGTCTCGGTACTATGATGTGGTCTAAATCCTGATTGAAAGTCCTCGCAGATATCTTTTCTTTCAAGAAAGGAACACAGTTGTGAGGAACATAGTGTGTTCAATGCATCACCGTTTCTGTTTAAAAAATGTTGTGCAATGTTTTGTTGGGGCTGAACGCAGCCAGAGCCCGTCTAACGGAGAGCCTTGGTACTTCCTATTAGCCCCATTGTGTATCATCTTGGTTGCAGTTCCATTAGAATTCCACTGGAGGTGATCGCGTGCGAGCGCAGAATGAATGGGAGTCTATGGGGCTAAACGGCTAAATGCGTCTCTTTCACCTGCTTGTCGTTAAATTAACATAGATTTTATTGTTGATTCCGCAAGTTCAATATAGATTATAGGCCAAAAGTCGAATGAACGAGTACTTATGTCCTTTTAATTTCTTACAGGTTAGGCCGTTGTTGGCCGGAGCACGCTAGCATTCTGCTATTGTGTGACGTCATCACATTTTTGAACAGATTTTTAGAACAGATAAGTGAACTTAAAAATGCAATTTTCAGCTGAGTGTATTATCTTATCCCTCCCTTTTGAATGCAACTTTCAAATTACTTGACAAAAAATTACATCCTGAGAAAAGTGGATTTCTGGGGGTGAAACCCCATTGACTCCCATTCATTCTGCACTCGACCGCGAGCGCCCCCGCATGGACAGAGACGTGTTACTGCAGCCAGTCCAGAACCCGGAAGTAACCAGCCAGTGCCAATTCTCTTCTGCGTCCCAATTCGCATACTATCCGTCCTGAATAGTATTCGAAAATAGAATTAGTATGTCCCAAACTGTAGTATGTTGAAATAAGTGTTTCAAAGATACCCGGATGGTCTACTATTTCTGGTCAGAATCCGAAGTGTAGATCGGTGCACATTCTAACGGCTGATATTGCCCACAAACCATTGCGCGGTGGACGAGGATTCGGTTAGAACTACAAACACGAGTAAAAAGTGTTAAAGAACTACAGACACGCAGGGCGCGCGCGAGTCCCGCGCTGGTCCCGCGACTGTGTAGAGAGGTTTAGATAAACAGGTTTGAGTGATTAATTATCGGTATCTAACCAGACGAAAATGATTTTATTCAATTTTGTCCACATTATATTGCATATGTAGCAGCATTGTGAACTTTTGTAAAGACACGTTTAGCCATTACTTTTTAAATGCATCAGTATATTCAAATTGCAAACACGAGGAGAGTATCTGCATGAAAGACCCACGACTGGCAGATGAACGTGCTCTGAAACGGTAGGAAATCAAATTAGATAGAATGGAGGATTTTAACTGTGACAAGATGATTTTTTTTTTTTTTTTTTTTTTTTTATTGAAAATCAATTTTACAAACAAAATAGGTGTTGAACAAACAATATTAAACTACAATTCTCAGAGGCAGACATATACAAGCCAAATCATAGACTCAGATCAAATTTACAATCAAGACAAAACTAAATAAACAAATAAACAAAAAAAATATATATAATAATAATAATAATAATAAAATTGAAGAAATATATATATAAAAAAAAAAAAAAAAAAAAAAAAAAAAAGACATTTATATAAAGTAAGTTCTTGCAAGGGGTAAATGAGCTAAAGTGCACTTAGTTTATTGAGAAAACTGGCTATTGTAGAAGCTTTCTCATTCGAAAGGGTGCAAAGTGAAGCAGCAAAAGCTTTAAGTTCGTTAGAAAAATGAAGAAAGGTTGGGGGGGTTTTCAAAAATCTACATTTGTGAATGAAGTATTTAGCAAGTCCAAAAAGATTGTTAATCAAGTAGTGCTGTGAACAGTCTTTCTTAAGTACACCAAATTTGATTTGTTTGTAACTAAGGGGGTTTACACATGGAATAATACAAGATAGTTTACTGTACAAATGAGACCAAAATAACTTTGAGTGGGTACAACAATAAAAAACATGTTCTGTAGTTTCAATATCAGTTTCACAAAATTGACAAGAGTTTTCTCCAATATCAAACTTAGATTTCAGGAATTCTTTAGATGGGTATATGTCATTTATAATTTTAAAATGAATTTCTTTTACTTTAGGGAGACTTGGAAATGTAAGATAATTTATTCTCAATTCCTTCACCTCTTCTGGGCCAAAGTCTTTAAAAATATGGTAACGTTTGTTTCTATTCGGATAAAGTCTATCAATAAAAACACTTCTAAGATGTTTGTTGTTACATTTATGATCTCTAATAGATAATTCACCCAGAGAAAGAGATGGGAAAGAGAATGTCACGGAGTAGTGTGAAAGAATGCTCTTTACCAGTAACACCATATTTTTTGGTATGGCATTTACAATCGTGTAAAATTCTTTCGGGTGACATACAAAACCATGTTTCAAACAAAAATCATTGTAATTGAGAACATTACCATAGGTGTCCATCATGTCCAACAGGGAAAAGATGTTATACTGAATCCAGTTTCCATAAAATAAAGATTTGTTATGGTGTAAAATAAAGCGATTATTCCAAATACAAGTTTTGTGTGGACTAAAATTGTGGGAAAATGCTAACTTCCAATAAAGGAGAACTTGTTGATGGAAGGCGGACAATTTAAGGGGTAACTTGTGCAACTCAAAATCACATCTAATGAGAAATTCCAAACCACCTACTTTCTCAAATATTGAGGAAGAAACAGTAAACCATAAGCCACTTGGATTACAAAGAAAAGATTTTAACCACTGAGTTTTTAAAACCCTATTCATAATTTCTAAGTCAATAATATTTAGCCCCCCTTCTTCATAACTGTGTACTAAATCATTTTTGTTAATATAGTGGTGCTTATTTTTCCAAATAAAATTAAATATTGCAATGTTACATTCTTTTAGTAAGTGAGACGGGATAGCTAGCGAGGAGGCTGGGTAAACAAACCTAGAGAGCAGTTCCATTTTGGTTAACAATACTCTTCCAAAAATTGAAATATCTCTTTGTATCCAGTTGTTGAGAATAAATTTAGCTTTTGAAAGATTTTTAACAAAGTTTTCTTGGACACTTTGATTGCTATCTCTAGTAATAGTTATCCCTAGGTATTTTACAGATGTTCTTATCGGTATATTACATAAAGAGTCTAGTTTGCTGCCATGAATTGCAAATAATTCACATTTATTTAAATTTAAGTGTAGGCCTGATGCTTTGGAGAACAGATTAATAAGATGGATGGCTTTGTCAATTTGGTATTGGTCCTTTAGAAAGATCACTGTATCATCAGCTAATTGACTAATACCAATTTGTCTTCCAAATACATTCAATTTGTCAAAGTTGCCGTTTTTATCTATCAAGATGGCAAGCATTTCTAACGCTGAAGATAAATAAGAAAGGAGAGATGGGACATCCTTGTCTTATTCCTCGTGAAATGTTAAATCTTTGTGATGTTCCAAACGATAGTGAGATAGAACTATTGATGTCTTTATATAACATTTTTATAAAAGAATTAAATTTATTGCCAAAACCAAATTTTTCAAGAGACTTGAATATGAAGTTATGTTCAATCGTATCAAATGCTTTCCTGAAATCTAAAAAAAGTATATATCCGTCATCCTCAATCCCTTCGCTATAATCCAAAATGTCTAAAATTAATCTGATGTTGTTGTGTATTGATCTGCCTTTTATAAAACCAGACTGTGATTCACTAATTATTTGATTCAAATTTTTCTTGAGCCTATTGGAAAAAATATGAGCTAGAATTTTATAGTCACAGTTTAACAGAGAGTGATAGGACGAAAATTATCTATGTGACGCGCATCTTTACCTGGTTTGGGGATGAGAGTGATTAAACCCTGTTTCATAGTTGAAGATAGGGAGTTATTTTGGATACACTCTGAGAAAGGCTTGAAATAATAGTTCTCTCACTGTGACAAGATGATTGACAGGGCAGTTTACGGTGACAGGATGCACGCAGCACGCGACAGAGCCGTCCGTTAAAGACTGACGTGATAGTATGTCCCCAAGCTTGCCTACTCTTTTGCTGCACACTCAAAAGTATATACTTTTCTTCACAAAAAGAGTACATACTTTTAGGGTGTAGTATAAGTAGGCTAATTGGGACGCAGCAATTTCTCTGACGCAGCCCAGGTTAAGACACAAGCGGTCAGAGGTCGGCAGAACCGGCTTGGTGAGGTCAGAGGTCACGGCAGCGCTTGACATACTTGCTGTGGGCTAGTGTTATTATTAATTACACTATAGAACATGGGATATAATTCATCTTTATTTATTTATTTATTTTTTATCTTGAAAAATGAATGTTAAGAAATGTACTCTGAAACAATGTTAACCTAAAAATGATAACATCGAAATTGACTGATTTAATTACATTTATTCATTTTATTGTATTTTACTTAACCAACCTACATAGATTCAATTCATACCAACAAAATTGTTGATGGGTTAAATCAAGTAAAATACAGGATGATTATAGCTCTTTACTGCCACCCTGTGTTCAGCATCTCTCTCTTTCTCTCTCTCTCTCGAAAAAAAAATAAATTTAGAAAATTTAATATTATGACGTGTATTTGAAGGAGTGTGTTTTTGGGCGGTGAGTGAGTGTGTTCTCTCTACGCACACGCACACGCACACGCACACGCACACACACACACAGTGACTCGCTTCAATCATGCACCTTCATCATGACTTGCACTTCTTACTGCTGATAATGAGCGCGCGTCCCCTTTAAGAGATGCGTGATGGCGCGTGCGCATGCTCGAGTGATGAGAGATAATAATAATAATTTCTCACAGGAATCATATCTGGGGAACACTAATATTACAACCGAGGTATTACAGGTTTCTTCCTCCTTGGTTATTTGTGATCAGTTTACAGCAGGATCTGAGGAACTGAATCGATCACACCACGATCACATCATCAGATACAATATACAGAGCTGAGAGCAGTTTTTATTCCACAGTAAACTAAACACAGAATAAACATCGAGCTTGTAGCGTTAATAGCATTAAACTGGTTACGAAAACAAGTTAATAATGCAGTAATTGTGTCTGCAGCATTCATAATCATAAGATCTGTGAAATCATGGAGACAACATTGAAATTCATTCATTTAATATACATTGTAACGGCTGCGTTATCACTTAAACTACAGACAGTAAATACTGAATATTCCATGAAGTAAAGCCAACAAGTATAAAGAGAAAAAATTGTGAAAAATTACATGAATTCTGTAAACATAAAAGATTCAGGAAGACGTTTATAATATAATATGCAGCGACTCTTCAGTCCGGCAGGGGGCGCTAACGCACAGTTCGAGCTGATCGCCAATCAGAAGAAGAAGAAGAGGAGGATGTGTGACGTCGGCGCAGACTGCGCACGCGCCAACCGCGGCGGGTAAAATGAAAGCTGTTAGCAACCAACCAACAGTCCTTAGCAACCGCTCAGCTTCGGCATTACACTAGCCGCATATTATCTCTGAACGAGCCGTTATTACATGTTCATCTCGAATTATTGTGTAAATAGAATAATATAATATAACAGGTGTCGGAGCTGACAGGAGACCAGCTGAGGATGAGCGCTGTGCTGGTGAGTGTGTGCACTTATTATTATCAGTGTTAAAGAGTTAAATACTATTATTATTATATAGTGCAGTTATGAACCCTTACTGCGGCCTTATGGACATTTATTTATCATTTTGCCGTTCAGCAACTGTGAACAATTCGCGTGTATTTATTTATATTTCAGTGTGAGTGTGTGTGTGTGTGTGTGTGTGTGTGTGGTGTGTGTGAGAGAGAGAGAGAGAGAGAGAGATGTGTGTGTGTCAGTGTTTAAGAGAGAAAGAGAGTATGTGTGTGTGTGTGTGTGTGTGTGTGTGTGTGAGAGAGAGAGAGAGAAGAGAGAGAGAGTGTGTGTGCTCTCAGAGAGAGATGAAGAACAATTCCTCATTCACTGTGATCATTATCACTATTTCTCTAAGATTCCAACAACTAGATTGAAGTTTTATGGCATTGCCAATTTCAGAAACATGAATTCATCTTTTGGGAGAAAACTCCAGATCAATCACAACAGCAGCAAACTCTGTAACAGCTGCCACAAACTACGAGAGTCAGCCAGTGGACAAACTAAAGTCAGAATGTTGGTTCAAAACTGTAGAGAAGAGTGTGTGTGTGTGTGTGTGTGTGTGAGCGAGACGAGAGAGAAAGTGTGTGTGTGAGAGAGAGAGCGAGTGTTTGTGTGTATGTGTGTGTGTGTGTGAGAGAGAGAGAGAGAGAGAGTGTGTGTGAGAGAGAGTAGTGTGTGTGTGTAAAAGAGAGAGAGTGTGTGTGTGTGAGAAGAGCAAGAGAAGTGTGTGTGGTGAAGAGAGAGTGTGTGCGTGTGTGACATCAGAGCTGTAACGTGTGTGTGTGTGAATGCAGAGCTGTGATGTGTGTGTGATGTATTCACCCGTTGCGTGGTCGTCACACACAGTGCACTGCTCACACACTCTACTGGCCCAGAAACATCACTATTGGGCGGATCCTGCGTCACATGACCAGTGTCAGAGAGAGCATAACTGAGAGTGTTATGGGTGTGTGTGTGTGTTTCAGGACGAACCCGACGCTGGAGCGGCACTTCAGGGGTCACAGGGATGATGTCACCAGCCTGGACTTCAGTACCAGCACCCAAGCAGATCGGTACACACACACTCCACACACACTACAGGAACACACATCTCACACACACTACAGGAACACACACCTCACACACACTACAGAAACACACACTCCACACACTACAGGAACACATATGAACATGTGTGTGTGTGTGTGTTTCTCTCAGCCTTGTGTGTGTGGTGTTTCTCTCAGCCTCATATGAGTGTGTGTGAGTGTGTTTCTGAAGCCTCATGTGTGTGTGTTTCTCTCAGCCTTGTGTGTGTGTGTTTCTCTCAGCCTCATATGAGTGTGTGTGAGTGTGTTTCTGAGCCTCATGTGTGTGTGTTTCTCTCAGCCTCGGGCTCTATGGACGACGTGTGTGATGATCTGGAACATGAAGCCTCAGTTCGAGGGCCTACAGGTTTGTGGGACACAAGGACGCGGTGACGAGTGTGGAGTTCTCTCCCTCCGCTCATCTACTCGCCTCCGCCTCCCGAGACAAGACGGTGCGGCTCTGGGTGCCCAGCGCGTGAGTCTCAAATATATCACCATATAATCTCTGTATAATCTCAATATAATCTCTATATAATCACAATATAATCTCAATATGATGTCAATATAATCTCAATATAATCTCTATATGATCTCAATATAATCTCTGTAAAATCACAATATAATCTCTATATAATCACTATATAATCACAATAAAATCTCAATATAATCTCAATATAATCTCTATATGATCTCAATATAATCTCTGTAAAATCGCAATATAATCTCTATATAATCTCTATATAATCACAATAAAATCTCAATATAATCTCAATATAATCTCTGTATAATCGCAATATAATCTCTAATATAATCTCTGTAAAATCGCAATATAATCTCTATATAATCTCTATATAATCACAATAAAATCTCAATATGATCTCAATATAATCTCTATATAATCTCTATATAATCACAATATAATCTCAATATAATCTCAATATAATCTCTGACATAATCATCAATATAATCTCAATATAATCTCAATATAATCTCAATATAAATCTTCTGTATAATTGCAATATAATCTTAAATATGATCTCAATATAATCTCAATATAATTTTTATATAATCTATATAATCTCTATATAATCTCTAATATATCAACATATAATCTCAATATAATCTCAATATAATCTCTATATAATCACAATATAATCTCAATATAATCTCTGTATAATCGCAATATAATCTTAATATGATCTCAATATAATCTCAATATAATTTCTAATAATCTCTATATAATCTCTATATAATCTCAATATAATCTCAATATATCAACATATAATCTCTGTATAATCTCAATATAATCTCAATATAATCTCAATATATCAACATATAATCTCTGTATAATCTCAATATAATCTCAATATAATCTCTGTATAATCGCAATATAATCTCAATATAATCTCAATATAATCTCAATATATCAACATATAATCTCTGTATAATCTCAATATAATCTCAATATAATCTCAATATAATCTCTGTATAATCCAATATAATCTCAATATAATCTCAATATAATCTCAATATATCAACATATAATCTCTGTATAATCTCTATATAATCACAATATAATCTCAATATAATCTCAATATAATCTCAATATATCAACATATAATCTCAATATAATCTCTATATAATCACAATATAATCTCAATATAATCTCTGTATAATCGCAATATAATCTTAATATGATCTCAATATAATCTCAATATAATTTTTATATAATCTCAATATAATCTCTATATAATCTCTATATAATTGCAGTATATCCCAAAATATCTCAATATAATCCTTACAAATCTCAATATAATCTCAATACATCTTAATATAATCTCAATATAATCACAATATATCTCAATATATCTCAAAATATCTCAATATAATCTTGATAAATCTCAATATAATCGCAATATATCTCAATATATCCCAAAATATCTCAATAATCTTGATTAATCTCAATATAATCTCAATATAATCTCTATATATCTCAATATAATCTCAATATAATCTCTATATATCTCAATATAATCTCAATATAATCTCAATATAATCTCTATATAATCTAATATAATCTCAATACAATCTTAATATAATCTCAATATAATCACAATATATCTCAATATATCTCAAAATATCTCAATATAATCTTGATAAATCTCAATATAATCGCAATATATCTCAATATATCCCAAAATATCTCAATAATCTTGATTAATCTCAATATAATCTCAATATAATCTCTATATATCTCAATATAATCTCAATATAATCTCAATATATCTCAATATAATCTCTATATACCCTCTGCTCCAACCGATGATCCAACATGTTCATGTCAACAGGCTAAAAGACCATTAATAATGTCAAGTGTGTCCGGCAGCTGAAGTCTGTTCTCTGACAGGTTCCTGAAGTGTCCGACAGTCTTGTCTAAGGAGGGGCATTATTCAGAAATATTGTATTCAGATATTAATTAATTTTGTTATTATTAAGTGATTTCTCTGAATCCTGAAGGGCTGGACTGAATCATGTAGTGTGTGTGTGTGTGTGTGTGTCTCAAACATGCGCTTGTCTCGCCTTTAAACAGTTTGATGGCATTTCCACACGAGTCCCTGTAATGTTTAGATTATACGGATCATCTTTGTGAGGCTCATATGCTCTTCAAGCCTTCTGTTGTGCCAGTGACTAACGCTCCCAGAAGCCTCTTCTCTCAGCCGTGAGATGTGTATGTGGGTGTTGGGACAGAAATAACTGATAATAATCATGTTGTCTGAGTCTCATCATCTGTCTGATGCTTTACACTGAGATCCGCCTCCAGAAACACAGGAGATCTGGGCCAGATCTGAGGATCATCTTCAGCTCCTTATTTAATAACACAACAGTTTTCATAATGAGTAACACAAGCTAATTTCATTAGTTCACTAGACAATCACAAATGTATCCTTTGTAACATTATAAATGTCTTTAATGACACACATCAGTTTAATGCGTCCTTAATGAATACAAACAATCTTAGCCCAGAGTTTTGAATGATAGTGTTTGATATAATAATCAAAAGCTAATAGACACTGGTAAACCGAAGAAAGCTCTTTTATAGAAGGAAAACTATAGGAAGCGTGTGTGTTTTAGATGTGATGTGTGTGTGTGTGTGTGTTCAGGAAGGCGAGTCCACAGTGTTCAGAGCTCATACAGGAGTGTGTGTGTGTGTGTGTGTTGTGTTCAGGAAAGGCGAGTCCACAGTGTTCAGAGCTCATACAGGAGTGTGTGTGTGTGTGTGTGTTGTGTTCAGGGAAAGGCGAGTCCACAGTGTTCAGAGCTCATACAGGAGTGTGTGTGTGTGTGTGTTGTGTTCAGGAAAGGCGAGTCCACAGTGTTCAGAGCTCATACGGGACGGTGCGCAGCGTGGCAAGCTTCTCCACAGTGATGGTCAGACACTCGTCACCGCGTCTGATGATAAGAGCATCAAAGTCTGGACCGTCCATCGCCAGAAGTTCCTCTTCTCCCTCAGACCAGCACATCAACTGGGTGCGCTGCGCCAGGTACTGTTCACTAATCACTAGGGGTGTAACGGTACATGTATTCAGATTGAACCGCGCGAATTCGACACTGAGCTAAGAACATCGCTGCGAGATCTAGTGAGATGCACTCTGTTATTAGACCGTGGAAGATCTCTATTAGATCAAACAGCGCTGTCATGGAAACCAGGAGAAACATTGTGGCGTGAATGAACTAGTAATCAGACATGAAAATCACTCACCTTTCGGCGAAATTCGCCGTTTTGAAACCAAAATAGGTGACCTACGTGAATCGTGTAGATTCGATGAGAAAATGTTTTGAGGGAGGGGGGGGTATAATATAAATGAAGCCGTACTATAGTATAATGTGAGGTAGGAATTAATATCTAAGTCATTAAATTCAAGTTCGCGTAAACGTTTCCCTCCGCTGCGGCTGACAGTAATTCTCAATTCAGTTCAAACAAACAGCGCGTCGACTCCTCAGTCATTCTCCATTCAAACAGCACAGCGCGTCGTCAGTCATCAGCATTCAAACAGCACAGAGCGTCGCGTTCGGCAACGATGAATCTCTCTCCAAGATGATTAAATGTTAATATTATTATACTATAGATAAATACTATATTATACTATAGACGATCTGTAGATAAAGCTCTATGGTTTCGTATACATTGACTGTCTTGCTGTAGTACCTCAATCATGTTTATCATCCTTTACCGCGTGTCTAGATCACAACACTGGAGAGCACTATCATTGTTCTTCACGCGCACAGTAACTGAAATTTAAAACTGTTAAAAGAAAAGGCTCAATAAACTATTGCATAGATAGATACTGTATAATACACTATGCATCGATATATTTCCTTTGTGCTTTGAACTTGTCAATGCGGACTCGGAAGAGCTCTATGGAAGAGCTGCGCGCTGTGACTCATGTTGCCTCAAGCGCATCATTCAGCGCTCAGCAATGCGCATTGGAGTCTTTTATAATCAAATCATAATACTTTTGCGCAATGAAAAATTATCAATAGTATTTTTTGGTTCTGTTCTGTCTATCTAGCATATGGTGCTGCCTCATTAAACAGCTGTGCTATACATTTGTGCTATATATATATTCTTAATTTTGTAGTAGACTATAAAATATTTGATCTTTTTGATTTTTATCTTGTTTTTCATGAATGCATTTTACAACAATACAAAGAGCAATGTGCAACGTTTTACCAGATTTAGTGCTACAGTTACTGTCTCATATTTGTTCCCCACTATTTTTTTTACTAAATGTTCTGATTTTATATAATTATTGTTTTTCTAGACTAAATTTGACTGAGTTACCCACTAATCTAGTTTATGATATAATTTTTGTCATAGGTTATGATCATATTTTTGTTGTTGTTGTTTTTCTTGAAGTTGTCTGTATTAAGTAGACTGTGTTTAACACACAAAAGAGTGATTATCAGTTCAACACACAGTTATAGAAATTCTACAGATTATTATTATTATTTATTTTTTTTTTACTGCGATGGTAACGGATCGGTATCGAATCTTTTAAAAAAAAAATATTATTAAAATAAGGCCATAACATTTTTGACTCATGGCTGAAGTTAAGTTTCTCCAGCTCTCCCCAGGTTGGCAAAAAATGCATCTCAAAATGCATCAGATTGAGGCTTTAATTATGGAATATTTAACATTTTCTTACGGGGGAGCATGCCCCCGAACCCCCCTAGAGGGGTAATATCCTTCTCACCTTTTTCACCCCTGACCCGTTTTCATGCCTGAGTAATACTTTACCATGGATTTAATATAGTAACACTAACTGGGTTTGGCTGGAATGGTGAAATGCTTTCAAGTACTTCACACATCTTTTCCAGCACTTCAAAATTCAAATATTATATAAATAAATATTTATTTAAATGTTGTTTTTAATGTGATGACCAAAACATTATTTGTTCATCCTTCAAAGATGACCCCCATTTAGTTTCAAGATATAGGAAAACTCAGACTTATTTAAAAATATTTTTTCTTTAAACAAATAGGAAATTTCTCTGGCATTTCTTTCTTTTTGCTGTATCGAAAACGTATCGAAAATGATTTTTGTGTACCGTTACACCCCTACTAATCACTGATCACTAATTACTAATCACTGGTCACTAATCACTGGTCACTAATCACAAACGTACGTCACAGAGTAATGCTGGTAACAGATCTGTGTGTGCACCACATTCAGCTAACCCTAACCCATCTCATTTATACTACTATAATTATATCCGACCACACTGTCTGATAGGGCTGTCCTCAAAATATCGATACAGCAGATATATCATCATGAACTCCTGGCGATGCGCGTATCGATACTGTTGTGCTTTTGAATGAAGCCAATTCAGGCAGGGCTTGAAATTTTGTCGCGGGCATTGCGCATAATTATTATTATTTACATACATTGCAAACATTGATTCCCCTTAAGCTTTTATTTTGTATTATAAAATCAAATCAGTAGTTTGAAAACGTGAGACGCAATTTCAGGAACAGCGCGAGTTCAATGGTGCTGCGTCTGCTCTCTCGTCTCTCATACTCAAGGCAAGCGTCCAGCGCTGCTGCAGCCGGTTGAAACTACACGCTCGCGTTTAGGAGTCGGGACATGAGGGAATATTCACGTGCTTAATCGGGTCAGCATTGCATCGTGACTGAAGTTTACCATTTGCGCGTCTTTAAGTCTTACCGGTTTAAATATTCAAATGACTTTAAACTGTTCAGTACTTGGGCGCTCTCTGAGAGTTGGTTTTCGCTGCGTGCATTTAGACTAGAGTCAGCCGCCTCACACACAGCTCGCGTGATTATATCGCTTTAACGGACTAAAACACGCAAAATTATGTTACATTTCGGTCTTGGTAAGTATCCTCTAAACACAGTTGGTTATTTTGGTTATAAGCATTAGCGTTTTGAGATATTCTGCTGTCACTCTCTTCTCTTTACCTTGAGCATGTCAATCAATTGTTGTTTCTGCATAAAATCTGAAAATGTAATAATTTAAAATGATTTCAACATAGAAGAAATGACTTTGTTTGGTGCACATTTGAACACTTAAGACCAAATTCCTAAATACTAGGTGTTAAGGAAACTATGTTAAATTTAAGTTGTTACCGTTTTTGCTTTTATGGAATGATTTAAGTTGTTTAGTCATTGAGCAGTGTAGACATGCTTCAGTGTCACTATAATTGTCATTTCAGATATTGAGGCAGACTTTAAGGAAGAGCCATTCTCAGCATTTTTATTTAATTAATTTTTTTATGACAAAAAATGTAATTGTTTTTCAGTTATCACAACTGTTGTAGCACTGTTACTAAACTCAGCTCAAAATAAATTCCACATTGATCTGTATCGATGATGCTTATCGTATCGGGGCTTTAGTATCATGATGCGTATCGTATCGTGACATTGTTGGTGATACACAGCCCTACTGTCTGACTGGAAACATTATGATTTGTGTATTTTAAAACGAGAGTCACGCCACAAAAAGCTTTTTTATATTGTTTTTAGACTAATTATCACTGGAAGCATGTTACAGTAGGGTCTCATCTTGTATTAGCAAAAATTAGGATATACGTGATCTGAAATGATTTAATGTGATCTGTTCTGGTGTGTTCTGACTGACTTGTTCTGCCGTGATCTGACAGGTTCTACAGCTTTCTCAGCGTGTTCTGCCGTGATCTGACAGGTTCTACAGTGTTCTAGCGTGATCTGATGTGTTATGCCGTGGTCTGACGTGTTCTGGTGTGTTCTGACTGACGTGATCTGACAGGTTCTGCCGTGATCTGATGTGTTCTGATGTGATCTGGCATGTTCCAGCGTGTTCTGATGTGTTCTGACATGATCTGAACGTGTTCTGATGTGCTCTGCCGTGTTATGGCGTGTTCTGACTGATGTGATCTGAGCGTGTTCTTATTGATGTGATCTGACAAGTTTTGCCGTGATCTGGTGTGTTCTAGCATGTTCTGAATTGATTTGAAGTGTTCTGACATGTTCTGACGTGATCTGACAGGTTCTGGCGTGTTCTCAGCGTGTTCTGAGGTGATCTGAAGAGACTTGAAGGGTTCTGACGTGATTGGCATGTTCTCACGTGATCTGAAGTGTTCTGCCTTGATCTGAAGTAATCTGGCGTGTTCTGCCATCATCTGGTGTGTTCTCACATGTTCTGGCATGATCTGACGTGATCTGGCGTGTTTGCCCGCGATCTGCCGTGTTCTGCGTTATCTGAATTAATCTGACGTGATCTGGTGTGTTCTGGCGTGATCTGGTGTGTTCTGACATGATCTGAAATGTTATGCAGTGTTCTGCCGTCATCTGATGTGATCTTACGTGTTCTGAAGTGTTCTGGCGTGATCTGACATGATCTGGTGTGTTCTGGCCGCTAGCGTGATTTGAAGTGTTCTGAGCGTGATCTGGCGTGTTCTGACGTGTTCTGACGTGTTCTGGCATGTTTTGCGTGATCTGCGTGATCATGAGCGTAATCTAGCGTGATCTGCGTGTGTTCTGGCCGCTCAGCGTGATTTGAAGTGTTCTGCGCGTGATATGGCGTGTTCTGACGTGTTCTGGCGTGTAATCTGCGAGATCTGGCGTGTTCTGGCGTGTTTTGGCGTAATCTGACAGTGTTCTGGCGTGTTCTGACATGATCTGGTGTGTTCTGGCCGCTAGCATGATTTGAAGTGTTCTGGCGTGTTCTGACGTGTTCTGGCGTGTTTGGTGTATCGCGTGATCTGCGTAATCTCGCATGTGTTCTGGCGTGATCTGACAGTGTTTTGATTAGACGTGTTCTGACGTGATCTGACAGGTTCTGGCGTGTTCTGATGTGTTCTGCTGTGATCTGACATGATCTGAAGTGTTCTGAGCGTGTTCTGACGTGATCTGAAGAGACTTAAAGGGTTCTGACGTGATCTGAAGTGTTCTGGCGTGATCTGCCATGTTCTGCCTTGATCTGAAGTGTTCTGGCGTGTTCTGCCATCATCTGGTGTGTTCTCATGTGTTCTGGCATGATCTGGCGGGATCTGGTGTGTTCTGCCATCATCTGGTGTGTTCTCACATGTTCTGGCATGATCTGGCGTGATACTGGCGTGTTCGCCCGCGATCTGCCATGTTCTGACAGTGATCTGAATTGATTTGAAGTGTTCTGACGTGATCTGAATTGATTTGAAGTGTCCTGACGTGATCTGGTGTGTTCTGACGTGTTCTGACGTGATCTAAATTGATTTGAAGTGTTCTGACGTGATCTGGCGTGTTCTGACGTGATCTGAATTGGATTTGAAGTGATCTGGTGTGTTCTGACGTGTTCTGAGGTGATCTGAAGAGACTTGAAGGGTTCTGACGTGTTCTGGCATGTTCTGACAGTGATCTGAAGTGTTCTGCCTTGATCTGAAGTAATCTGGCGTGTTCTGCCATCATCTGGTGTGTTCTCACATGTTCTGGCATGATCTGACGTGATCTGGCGTGTTTGCCCGTGATCTGCCGTGTTCTGACGTTATCTGTAATTAATCTGGCGTGATCTGGTGTGTTCTGGCGTGATCTGAAATGTTATGCCGTGTTCTGCCGTCATCTGATGTGATCTTACAGTGTTCTGAAGTGTTCTGGCGTGATCGGACGTGTTCTGGTGTGTTCTGACATGATCTGGTGTGTTCTGGCCGCTCAGCGTGATTTGAAGTGTTCTGACGTGTATCTGACGTGTTCTGGCGTGTTTTTGGCGTGATCTGCGTAATCTGGTGTAATCTGGTGTGTTCTGGTGTGTTCTGACGTGATCTGAATTGATTTGAAGTGTTCTGACGTGATCTGGTGTGTTCTGATCTGACGTGATCTGAATTGATTTGAAGTGTTCTGACGTGATCTGATGTGTTCTGACGTGTTCTGAGGTGATCTGAAGAGACTTGAAGGGTTCTGACGTGTTCTGGCATGTTCTGACGTGATCCGAAGTGTTCTGCCTTGATCTGAAGTAATCTGGCGTGTTCTGCCATCATCTGGTGTGTTCTCACATGTTCTGGCATGTATCTGGCGTGTTTGCCGCGATCTGCCGTGTTCTGACGTTATCTGAAATTAATCTGACGTGATCTGGTGTGTATCTGATGTGTTCTGGCGTGTTCGGCACGTGATCTGCTGTGTTCTGGCGTGATCTGGTGTGTTCTGACATGATCTGAAATGTTATGCCGTGTTCTGCCGTCATCTGATGTGATCTTACGTGTTCTGAAGTGTTCTGGCGTGATCTGACATGATCTGGTGTGTTCTGGTGTGTTCTGACATGATCTGGTGTGTTCTGACGTGTTCTGGATGTGTTCTGACATGATCTGGTGTGTTCTGGCCGTTCTAGCGTGATTTGAAGTGTTCTGACGTGTTCTGGCATGTTCTGACGTGTTCTGACGTGTTCTGGCGTGATCTGCGTGATCTGGCGTGTTCTTGCGTGATCTGACGTGTTTGGCGTGATCTGCGGAAATTGGCGTGTTCTGGCATGATCTGAAATGTTATGCCGTGTTCTGCCGTCATCTGATGTGTTCTGACGTGTTCTGACTTGATGTGACGTGTTCTGGCGTGTTCTGACATGATCTGGTGTGTTCTGGCCGCTGGCATGATTTGAAGTGTTCTGGTGTGATTTGACATGTTCTGACGTGTCTGTAATCTGGCGTGTTCTGGCTTAATCTGGCATGATATCGGGCGTGTTCTGGTGTGTTCTGACGTAATTTGATGAGCTCTGGCGTATTTTGACTTGTTCTGACATGATCTGGTGTGTTCTGACATGTTCTGGCGTGATCTGGCTTGATCTGGCGTGTTCTGGCGTGATCTGGCGTGTTCTGGCTTGATCTGGCGTGTTCTGGCTTGATCTGGCGTGATCTGAAGTGTTCTGACATGATCTGGCGTGATCGGGGCGGTGTTCTGGTGTGTTCTGACGTAATTTGATGAGCTCTGGCGTATTCTGACTTTGTTCTGACATGATCTTGGCGTGATCTAGCGTGTTCTGACATGTTATGCCGTGTTCTGACGTGTGCTGAATAGTGTCGTATGACTCCTTCAGGTTTTCCCCTGACGGGCGTCTGATCGTCTCTGCCAGCGATGACAAAACAGTGAAGCTGTGGGATAAGAACAGCAGAGAGTGTGTTCACTCGTTCTGTGATCAGCAGTGGGTGAGTGAGCACAGCACACATTCATACTCTCTCTCTCTCACACACACACACACACACACACACACACACACACTCAGGCTCCTCTGCTTGTGTTCAGGTATGTCAACACTGTGGCGTTTCACCCGAGTGGCACCTGTGTGGCAGCGGCTGGCACAGACAACACAGTGAAGGTGTGGGACATCCGCTCGCACAGACTCCTGCAGCACTATCAGGGTGAGAGTGAGGAATTTTTAGAAATACTTTGCAAAAAGGTCTCAGTTAACATTGGTTAATACCTTAAAGGATTATTTGACTTTGACAATTTCCTCACAATTTCCTCTCCCCCACGTCATCCAAGATGTTCATGTCTTTCTTTCTTCAGTGGAAAAGAAATGAAGGTTTTTGTAGGACAACATTGCAGGATTGTTCTCTATGTAGTGACTTCAATGGGGTCCAACGGGTCGAAGGTCCAGATGTGAGTTTCAGTGCAGCTTCAAAGTCTCGATCCCAGCCTAGGAATAAGAGTCTTATCTAGACAAACCAGCGGACATTTTATAACAAAATAAACATACTCTTAACCACAAATGCTGGTCTTGGCACCAAAGCTGTGATGCGACACACATTTCGTAAAAAAACTTTATTTTCTTCGACTGAAGAAAGACATGAACATCAAATTTTAATTTTTAAAGTGAACTAATCCTTTAACGATTATAACTAACAATAATCAAGATTTTTTTACAGCATTTATTAATCTTTGTTACTGTTAGTTAATAATAATTTTTATTAACACCCAGAGTTAATAGATGCTGTAGAAGTGTAACTAAATGTTAACTAATGTAATGTTAACAATTTTGCTTATTAGACCAAGTCACAACTTCAGTTTCTTTGCTGACAAAATAATTTTAACAGGCAAAAATATAATGTTACGGTTAAATATAACGGCTGATGTTCCTGTCATTTCAAACCTTGTAAACTTAAATAAAATGAAAATGTATTGTGCGTATAAAAGTAATCTCTCGTTTTGAGCACAAACACTTGCAGGCCGACACACAAAACGGCTTTGTGCGTCGACAATACGTGTTTCCTGTCAATTAACATTACTCCTGTAATGCATAATACATGCAGAAGAGTATAAGTGTGTAGATAAAGTGAGCTGCCTGCCTTGTGCTGCCGATGTCCCGCTCACAGCCTGTAGTGTCTGTCTTCGCCTGCGCGGGCGTGTGCTGCTGATGTCCCGCTGACAGCCTGTGCAGTGTCTGCCTTCGCCTGCGGGGGCGTGTGCTGCTGATGTCCCGCTGACGCCTGTAGTGTCTGCCTTTCGCCTGCGGGGGCGTGTGCTGCTGATGTCCCTGCTGACGCCTGTAGTTCTGTCTTCGCCTGCGGGGCGTGTGCTGCTGATGTCCGCGCTGACGCCTGTAGTGTCTGCCTTTCGCCTGCGGGCATGTGCTGCTGATGTCCCGCTGACACCTGTAGTGTCTGTCTTCGCCTGCAGGGGGCGTGTGCTGCTGATGTCCGCTGACGCCTGTAGTGTCTCTCTTCGCCTGCAGGGCGTGTGCTGCTGATGTCCCGCTGACGCCTGTAGTGTCTGCCTTCGCCTGCCGGGGGCGTGTGCTGCTGATGTTCCTCGCTGACGCCTGTAGTGTCTGCCTTTGCCTGCGGGGGCGTGTGCTGCTGATGTCCGCTGCAGCGCCTGTAGTGTCTTGTCTTCGCCTGCGGGGGCGTGTGCTGCTGATGTCCCGCTGACGCCTGTAGTGTCTGCCTTTCGCCTGCCGGGGCGTGTGCTGCTGATGTCCTGCTGACGCCTGTAGTGTCTGTCTTCGCCTGCGGGGGCGTGTGCTGCTGATGTCCCGCTGACGGCCTGTAGTGTCTGCCTTCGCCTGCGGGGGCGTGTGCTGCTGATGTCCCGCTGACGCCTGTAGTGTCTGCCTTCGCCTGCGGGGCGTGTGCTGCTGATGTCCCGCTGCACGCCTGTAGTGTCTGCCTTCGCCTGCGGGGGCGTGTGCTGCTGATGTCCCGCTGACGCCTGTAGTGTCTGCCTTCGCCTGCGGGGGCGTGTGCTGCTGATGTCCTGCTGACGCCTGTAGTGTCTGCCTTCGCCTGCGGGGGCGTGTGCTGCTGATGTCCCGCTGACGCCTGTAGTGTCTGTCTTCGCCTGCGGGGCGTGTGCTGCTGATGTCCGCTGACGCCTGTAGTGTCTGCCTTCGCCTGCGGGGCGTGTGCTGCTAATGTCCTGCTGACGCCTGTAGTGTCTGCTTTCGCCTGCGGGGCGTGTGCTGCTGATGTCCCGCTGACGCCTGTAGTGTCTGTCTTCGCCTGCGGGGGCGTGTGCTGCTGATGTCCGCTAGCGCCTGTAGTGTCTGCCCTTTCGCCTGCGTAGCGTGTGCTGCTGCATGTCCTGCTTGACGCCTGTAGTGTCTGCCTTCGCCTGCGGGAGCGTGTGCTCTGATGTGCCGCTGACGCCTGTAGTGTCTGTCTTCGCCTGCAGGGCGTGTGCTGCTGATGTCCCGCTGACCGCCTGTAGTGTCTGTCTTCGCCTGCGGGGCGCGTGTGCTGCTGATGTCCCGCTGAGCGCCTGTAGTGTCTGCCTTTCGCCTGCGAGCGTGTGCTGCTAATGTCCCGCTGCACGCCTGTAGTGTCTGCCTTCGCCTGCGGGGGTCGTGTGCTGCTGATGTCCCGCTGACGCCTGTAGTGTCTGCCTTCGCCTGCGGGGGCGTGTGCTGCTAATGTCCCGCTGACGCCTGTAGTGTCTTGTCTTCGCCTGCGGGGCCATGTGCTGCTGATGTCCTGCTGACGCCTGTAGTGTTCTGCCTTTTCGCCTGCGGGGGCGTGTGCTGCTGATGTCCTGCTGACGCCTGTAGTGTCTGTCTTCGCCTGCGGGGGCGTGTGCTGCTGATGTCCCGCTGACGCCTGTAGTGTCTGCCTTCGCCTGCGGGGGCGTGTGCTGCTGATGTCCTGCTGACGCCTGTAGTGTCTGTCTTCGCCTGCGGGGCGTGTGCTGCTGATGTCCCGCTGACGCCTGTAGTGTCTGCCTTTCGCCTGCGGGGGCGTGTGCTGCTGATGTCCTGCTGACGCCTGTAGTGTCTGTCTTCGCCTGCGGGGGCGTGTGCTGCTGATGTCCCGCTGACGCCTGTAGTGTCTGTCTTCGCCTGCGGGGGCGTGTGCTGCTGATGTCCTGCTGACGCCTGTAGTGTCTGCCTTCGCCTGCGGGGGCGTGTGCTGCTGATGTCCCGCTGACGCCTGTAGTGTCTGCCTTCGCCTGCGGGGGCGTGTGCTGCTGATGTCCTGCTGACGCCTGTAGTGTCTGCCTTCGCCTGCGGGGGCGTGTGCTGCTGATGTCCTGCTGACGCCTGTAGTGTCTGCCTTCGCCTGCGGGGGCGTGTGCTGCTGATGTCCTGCTGACGCCTGTAGTGTCTGCCTTCGCCTGCGGGAGCGTGTGCTGCTGATGTCCTGCTGACGCCTGTAGTGTCTGCCTTCGCCTGCGGGGGCGTGTGCTGCTGATGTCCTGCTGACGCCTGTAGTGTCTGCCTTCGCCTGCGGGGGCGTGTGCTGCTGATGTCCTGCTGACGCCTGTAGTGTCTGCCTTCGCCTGCGGGGGCGTGTGCTGCTGATGTCCCGCTGACGCCTGTAGTGTCTGCCTTCGCCTGCGGGGGCGTGTGCTGCTGATGTCCTGCTGCACGCCTGTAGTGTCTGCCTTCGCCTGCGGGGGCGTGTGCTGCTGATGTCCTGCTGACGCCTGTAGTGTCTGCCTTCGCCTGCGGGGCGTGTGCTGCTGATGTCCTGCTGACGCCTGTAGTGTCTGTCTTCGCCTGCGGGGGCGTGTGCTGCTGATGTCCTGCTGACGCCTGTAGTGTCTGCCTTCGCCTGCGGGGGCGTGTGCTGCTAATGTCCTGCTGACGCCTGTAGTGTCTGCCTTCCGACCTGCGCGTGTGCTGCTGATGTTCCGCTCCCGCCTGTCACGCGCCTGCATGCTGTCTGCCTGCGGGGGCGTGTCGCTGCTGATGTCCGGGCTGACGCCTGTGTAGTGTCTGTTCTTCGCCTGCGGGACGTGTGCCGCTGATGTCCCGCTGGCGCCTGTAGTGTCTGTCTTCGCCTTCTGCGAGCGCCGTGTGCTGCTGATGTTGGCTGACGCCTGTAGTGTCTGCCTTCGCCTGCGGGGGCTTGTGCTGCCAATGTCCCGCTGACGCTGTCATGTGCCTCGCCTGCAAGGTGCGTGTGCTGCTGATGTCCCGCTGAGCACCTGTGGTGTCTCCCTTTCGCCTGCGGCGGCGTGTGCTGCCTAATGTCCCTGCTTGACGCCTGTAGTCGTCTGCTTCGCCTGCGCGGGCGTGTGCTGCCCATGATGCGCGCTCACAGCCTGTGCAGTGTCTGCCTTCGCCTGCGGGCGTTGTGCTGCGATGTCCCCCGCTGACGCCTGTAGTGTCTGCCTTCGCCTGCAGGGCGCATCTGCTGCCGATCTCCCGCTGACGCCCTTGTGGTGTCTCTCTCTCCAGCCTGCGGGGGCGTGTGCTGCTGATGCTCCCGCTGAGCAGCCTGTAGTGTCTGTCTTCGCCTGCGGGGGCGTGTGCTGCTGATGTCCGCTGACGCCTCTGTAGTGTCTGTCTTCGCCTGCGGGCGTGTGCTGCTGATCTGCGCTGGCGCCTGTAGTGCTCCCTTCGCCTGCACGTGTGCTGCCGATGTCCCGTGGCCGCCTGTGATGTCTGCCTTCGCCTGCGGGGGCGTGTGCTGCGATGCGCTACGCCTGTAGTGTCTGCCTTCGCCTGCGGGCGTGTGCTGCTAATGTCCCTGCTCACAGCCTGTAGTGTCTGTCTTCGCCTGCGGGGGCGTGTGCTGCTAATGTCCGCTGACGCCTGTAGTGTCTGTCTTCGCCTGCGGGGCATGTGCTGCTGATGTCCCGCTGACGCCTGTAGTGTCTGCCTTTCGCCTGCGGGGCCGTGTGCTGCTGATGTCCGCTGAGCTGTAGTGTCTGCCTGTGCGGGCGTGTGCTGCTGATGTTCCTGCCGCCTGCAGTGTCTGCCTTCGCCTGCGGGGCGTGTGCTCATGTCCTGCATGCTGCAGCGTCTGCCTTCGCCTGTGGGCGTGTGCTGCTGATGTCCTGCTGACGCCTGCAGGTCTGTCTTCGCCTGCGGGGGCGTGTGCTGCTGATGTCCCGCTGACGCCTGTAGTGTCTGCCTTTCGCCTGCGGGGGCGTGTGCTGCTAATGTCCTGCTGACGCCTGTAGTGTCTGTCTTCGCCTGCGGGGGCGTGTGCTGCTGATGTCCTGCTGACGCCTGTAGTGTCTGCCTTCGCCTGCGGGGCGTGTGCTGCTGATGTCCTGCTGACGCCTGTAGTGTCTGCCTTCGCCTGCGGGGGCGTGTGCTGCTGATGTCCCGCTGACGCCTGTAGTGTCTGCCTTCGCCTGCGGGGGCGTGTGCTGCTGATGTCCTGCTGACGCCTGTAGTGTCTGCCTTCGCCTGCGGGGGCGTGTGCTGCTGATGTCCTGCTGACGCCTGTAGTGTCTGCCTTCGCCTGCGGAGCGTGTGCTGCTGATGTCCTGCTGACGCCTGTAGTGTCTGTCTTCGCCTGCGGGCGTGCTGCTGATGTCCCTGCTGACGCCTGTAGTGTCTGCCTTCGCCTGCGGGGCCATGCTGCTGATGTCCTGCTGACGCCTGTAGTGTCTGCCTTCGCCTGCGAGGGCGTGTGCTGCTGATGTCCGCTGCACGCCTGTAGTGTCTGCCTTCGCCTGCGGGGGCGTGTGCTGCTGATGCTCCTGCTGACGCCTGTAGTGTCTGCCTTCGCCTGCGGGGGCGTGTGCTGCTGATGTCCTGCTGACGCCTGTAGTGTCTGCCTTCGCCTGCGGGGGCGTGTGCTGCTGATGTCCTGCTGACGCCTGTAGTGTCTGTCTTCGCCTGCGGGGGCGTGTGCTGCTGATGTCCTGCTGACGCCTGTAGTGTCTGCCTTCGCCTGCGGGGGCGTGTGCTGCTAATGTCCTGCTGACGCCTGTAGTGTCTGTCTTCGCCTGCGGGGGCGTGTGCTGCTGATGTTCCGCTGACGCCTGTAGTGTCTGCCTTCGCCTGCGGGGGCGTGTGCTGCTGATGTCCTGCTGGCGCCTGTAGTGTCTGCCTTCGCCTGCGGGGGCGTGTGCTGCTGATGTCCCGCTGACGCCTGTCAGTGTCTGCCTTCGCCTGCGGGGGCTGTGCTGCTGATGTCCTGCTGAGCGCCTGTAGTGTCTGTCTTCGCCTGCGAGGCGTGTGCTGCTGATGTCCTGCTGACGCCTGTAGTGTCTGCTCTTCGCCTGCGGGGGCGTGTGCTGCTGGTGTCTCGCTGACGCCTGTCAGTGTCTGTCTTCGCCTGCGGGGGCGTGTTGCTGCGGATGTTCTCGCTGGCAGCCTGTCAGTGTCTGTACTTGCGCCTGCGGGCGGCGCCGTGTGCTGCTGATGTCCTGCTGGCGCCTGTCAGTGTCTGTCTTCGCCTGCGGGGGGCAGTGTGCTGCTGATGTCCGCGCTGGCAGCCTAGTGTGCTGCCTCGCCTGCGGGTGCTGCTGATGTTCAGTGTTCATTAATCATGAAGGGTGAGAGACGCTGGAGTGAGCCGAGCAGAGAACAAGTCTGAGATTGTACATAAAACAGCTCATAATGCCACAGGCGTTTCCAGCACATTGAACTAATGACAACACTAATGCTAAAATTATTCAAATTTAGCAAACTGACAAAAAAAAATTGTGATGAGCAATTATCTTTACAATACAGTTAAAAGTAAATTCATTCACATTGTTATATATTGCTTGTATAAAATATTTTAAACCAAATTACTTTTGCTTATTTTTATTAAAAAAACTTAAGAACTTTACAACATACAAACAAGGCTGAATAAGGCAAAATTGACTAAATGACAAGACAGGTTTGTTAGATTGTCAAACTTCATGTGGTTCTCCTCAAAGATGTAGAAATATTTTGTGAATTTTTAATAATTCATGATATTGTTTGCAACAACAAGAAAAAATAACTTTTACCTTGGAAACATATAATTCTATACATTAAACTGGGTCTGGATGCAATGAAAAAAACATATTTTGTGCGACACATTTTAGTTGTTAAACCGTCCAAATTAAAGTTTTAAAATGGAATCCGTTTTTACGGTTTATGTTTTATGTAGTTGTTCAGATGGTATAGTTGTGTTTGTGTGTGTGTGTTTCAGTTCATAGCGCAGCGGTGACGGCCTCTCCTTCCATCCTTCTGGAAACTTCCTCATCTCAGCCTCCAGTGACTCCACACTCAGAGATCCTGGACCTGCTGGAGGGCCGGCTGCTCTACACACTACACGGCCATCAGGTACAGACCAGCTGACCCCTGACCTCTGACCCCGACCCTTAACTCTGACCTCCAGTGACTCCACGCTCAAGATCCTGACCCCTGACCCTCCACTCACACTCCAGAACCTGTGCGCTGAAGATAAGTCTCGGGACACGAGGCAAACTCTGATCCGGCGACTGCTTTGTCAGTTCGGACGACCTCCGTAATGCACTAAATCACACATGACCTCTTGTAACTTCTGCATCATTACCTGACGCATATTCTACTTTAGTCTGCACGAGTCAGGTATGTTGTTCTGCATATGAATGAATGAATCACATGACAGAAGTGATGTGTGTGTTCCAACACTGCCACTTCACCAGGTGTTGTGTTTTCCCTCCAGCGGAGCGTTGGCTAAATCAATCGAGTATCAAAGCGCACGCCTACATACTGAAGATGAGTCATGTTAGCGCTCAGACCTGGCGTTCACGTTCATGTAGCGACGCCTGCTGGCGTGAGTGGGATGCAGCGTGACCTCTGTCAGCCTTCATCAACCTGCATGTCCAGATTCAATTATTTCTTCGGCTTTTTTCATGAATGAACTTTAAACATAAACAAACAGAGACACATTACTGTGGCATTACTGTGTTTTTATTGTTATTCCAGTGCAAACATGTTGGGCTCTCTAAAAACATTCAATGATGGCACAAGAACTGAAAAGTAGCCTACTGAGTACGTAAGTTTTAGTAAGTAAGTTTTCTCCTGCAGGCGTCCAGTAGACTTGTTGTGTCAGTGTCTAGTGTCAGTGCAGCCAATCCTGCAGGAGCTGGAACATCATCGCTGATCCTGTTTCTCTCTTCCACTCCATTTGTTCCATATATTGTGGAGAAACTGCTCTCGCTAATGTAGTGCTCCCGATCAGGACAGTGCAGACAGACGCTTTGCTTGAAGAAGCGGGTCTGACTGATTTTCTCAGAGTTCAAGCTGGAGTGTTGCTCTCGGACGGCAGCAGAGAAGGGTCAGTGATGACTGTTCGCGGCTGCAAGAGAATATCATGGAAGCGGCACTTAGACTGTGGCTGCATGTTTCGAATGTTCATTTTTTCACAAATACATTTTGGTCCAAAAATAACAAAAACTCAGGACTCCGGTTGTGTTGTGGATCCGCGTTCAGTGCCGCGGCTGACATGCATGTGGTGCGGCTGAGCTTCGGTGACGGTCTGAGGGAGGCGCACGCTGTAGAAAACAATCTTCACACACATGTTTAAGGATTTCCACACAGAGGAACACTTGCAGCCATATTTATTTGAACCGAACACACGGACGCACCACACACACGTCAAGCGCAGGCACTGAACCCAGATCACAACACAACCGAAGACGACACTATACAATGCTGAATAAAGTCGTTTTTGTTCTTTTTGGACAAAAATGTATTTTGTAACAAACCCACTGATGTCACATGGCTACTCTGATGATGTCTTTCCTTTCTGGATATGGACAGTATTATGTACACACATGTTCAATGGAGGGACAGAAAGCTCTCGGACTACATCTAAATGATCTTAAACTGTGTTCTGAAGATGAACGGAGGTCTGACAGGGCTTGAGACCACATGAGGGCGACATGTTTTGGATGGAACTAACGCCCTTCAGTCAGCTCGAAGACTTTGAGTTTTCAGTCATGTGACGGGCAGCTGGGTAAAGTGCATTGTGGTTAACTAGCTACAGTGATTAGCTATAGTGCTAGTGTTGATGCCAGTCAGCAGGAGACGAGACTCTGGACCGTCTCTGACACATTAATGGTGGTAAAGGAGTGAGCTGACCTGAGGTCATCTTCCACACGGCTGTTGTGTAACGTCCCACTGAAAGGCTCTTGTTCAGTCCTCACTCAAACACTGCCGTTCGGCCTCTCCCAGATCCCGCTATAGCGGCAGTTCCAGACAGACAAAGGCCTTTCAATGTCACAAAGCCTTGGTCTTCATTTTAATATTAAGGATTTTCTTTGGTTTATTATGTGCTATTTTTAGCCAGATCTGGCAACACAAATCTTCCCCCTGTGGTTTCCTGGACTGCACACATACAGACGAGACACCGGCCCCTGATCAGAGTTTAAATACGACAGTAGCACCTATAGTTCATTTCAGTGCCGTACACAGACGTAATGTTTATCAAATGCCAGCACTGGTTATGCTACTTTAAATATCTACGACAAACACCGTAAACATTTTGGACCTGAATTTGTATTTGTACTCATTTTGTACTCCAGACTGAGGATTGTGTGGCCTGTGAATGTGCTTTAGCTTTCAGTGCAGTCGCTCATCAGATTAAACAAACTTAGCTTTGACTAGTTCCTGCAGTCATCAGCACGAGTCTCTCTCTGGAAGATTAGCTGGAGAAGATCAGCATGCTAGTGTGTGTGTGTGTGTGTGATGCTTCATGCTTGTGTGTGTGTGTTCATGCTAGTGTGTGTGTGTGTGTGCGATGCCGTTGGATGAGGCTCAGACCTTCTCCTAGTCAGCATCAGTGTGTCCGCTCGTGTGCAGGTCTTCGCCATATTTCTATCATGCAGTCGAAACGTGACGCTCATCAAACCTCACCGGTTCAGATAGTTGATGTGTTGTAGCTCACACACACCTGCTGCTGCTAATGAAGCCCTTGATTAGTGAGACGTCACCTGTTCTGCAGATCTGTGCTGTTCTGAGGTGGTGGATCATTTTGAGACTGCAGAACATTATAAAAACAGAAGAGGGGTCAGTTTGAAGTCTTCTAGTAACCTGAGGAAAGGTCAAATGTTCTCTCTCTGGGGTTGAGCGCTTGCATAGATGCAAATTTCAGCGAATGTTAAAAGATAATGATCTTCTGAGAGTGAGCAGTTGTCATGCGTCGATATGAAATAGCTTCTCAAACACACACAATCATTACAATGATGCAATACTTCCATTTTCACCGAAGTGCTGGGATTAAAGTTTACAGACACTGTAAATCAGGTGATTCTAGGTCGATGTTTTGGCTCTAATGCTGTAAATGTTTGTATTGACTAAATGTGTTTTATATGTTTTTCTTAATTTTTATTAAGTCAAGTCACATTTATTTATATAGCGCTTTTCACAATACAGATTGTATCAAAGCAGCTTCACAGTGATAATATGAAAGTAGTACAACACAGATCAATAATATTGTTAAATGTTAAATAAACCCGACTAAACAAGCCAAAAGCAGGCAAAGCAAGGCGACAGTGGCAAGGAACCAAAACTCCATCAGATTAGATGGAGAAAAACACCTTGGGAGAACCCAGGCTCAGTCGGGGCCAGTTCTCCTCTGGCTAACATTCATATTGTTTATATATAAATATTAAATATAAATATTGTTTATATGTTAACACGCGCCGTAACACATCGCCAGCGTTGGGTCGTCTCTTCACAGGCGTTGGGGCATTATTACTATTTCTTGTAAATGTACGTGTATATCTACTACTGTTGTTTTGAAACGCTCTTCCGTCTGGAGGTCAGCAAGTAGATGGCACTATGTGTGTTTCAGTGTGTGAAGTGTGTGTGCTGATCGAGCTGATTGTGTCATTATTCTCATGAGTCAGCTGTGCATATTTAGCATGTTTTCCAGCAGATGTGCAGATGTCGCTGCAGTCGAGTGTGTCTCGGAGCATGTGCGCACACGTGTGTGAAGGTGTGTGTTACAGACGTTCAGCAGGAGAGACTCGTCCAGTCCACATTCCTCATGCTCATCTGCCGCTTCAGGCTGAGACACTATCGGCCTTACACACCTGCACACGCTGTAACCCTGAGCTCAACACACAGTACTCCGATGATTACATTCATTTTTGGATGTTTTTTTTACAGTAGCCGTGATGTGTTGCTCTATGAAACCTGTGTTGCAGTCGTTATTGTGTTATGGTAGCCTAGAATAATTTCGATTACAGCTGTATGTTCAGGAAACGTAGCCTGTAGTGTTTAAGGTAATTGGTGCATCAGTCGCTTGTCTGATATACATCTAAATCTAGAACTATACATGAAAAAACAGCATGTGACCATTCAGGACCTTCACTGAGAGTCACACACACACACACACACACACACACACACACACACACACACACACACACACACAGCTACTGAATCCAGTGAGTGGAGACTTGACATTGACTGTTACACTCAAACTCTTACACTCAGGATGCACAGGATGCGTGAGTGTGTGTGTGTGAGAGAGAGTGTGTGTAGAGAGAGAGAGAGAGTGTGTGTGTGTGTGTAGGGTACCACAGGGTCTTAGAAGCCTTGAAAAAGTCTTGAATTTGATCATCTCAAATTAAGGCCTTAAAAGCCTTGAATTTAGTATACAAAGTCTTGGATTTCTGTTACAAAGGTCTTATATATTTTTGCCTTTCCTAGGATTAAGTTCATTCAATACCGTAACAAAATGAACTGTTACTAATGTAATATATGCTAATTCAAACTGTATGCAGCGTTGAGTGCCCCTCGCGCTCCAGCGTTATAGCAGAAAAAGCGATCGCGTGCGCACCCGTTACTATGGTTACTAGGCAAGTGAGGTACAGAATCAAGATCAGTACCTAGCCTAGTTTAATCCGCTGTGGCCACAAATCACAGAATTTAAACCCTGTGTTCAAACGAGCAAGAGATTCAATGTTTCCTGAATATCCACACGAATTTCAAATGCGGACATTAATTTTATACAACAGTAAAAAAGAAAAGATAAATGGTAACATTAATGAACATGTACTACATTTAAAACAGCATTGTCAGGCTTGCTCTATAATGAAATATGTGGCTTTGAACGAAGTCATGAGATTCAATGAATGAATGACTCAAAGACTCACTCATAAAGCGTTATTGCCACCTAATGGCGATTTTAATGTTTTTTAACATTGCATATTTAATGAACATTGTTTTATTTAAAGCATTATTTTTTTTTTTAAAAAGGTATTATAAAGGTAAAGGTAGTAAAGGAGTGCAGTCTAAGTGGAAGAGAGAGGGCTACAGGGGTACGGCACTCTAAAACAATGGAGAACCACTGAACTTAGGAAAGGGGATAATTATGTAGAACTGCACAAGTGCTACTGCTAAAGAGTGCAATCTCAATAATTTATCATATGCTTAATTAAATAGGCCTAGAGAGAATCACTTTGAAATTTTCTGTCTAAAGACTACATACTGTATAAAATAACTACCAAAAGAAAAGTAACTGCAGTTTGACTAAAAGTTGACAAAAAATGCTACGACTTTTCATCAACTGCAACTGTAAAAAACAGGATCACTCAAAAGTGATTAAGACCAATAAGCATTTTCATCTGAAGACTAAGACTAAATCCAAAATGGCTGCCAAAATTAACACTGGCCTACACACATGTGCACAGCTACAATGCTGTTGTGTATGTATTAAATATGACTGATAATTTAAGTAAAATGTTTTATTTAATTCAATTAGCCTACTTGTACATAACTATTTTCTAGGGTTTGACATGTATACCAGATTTGACATTTTCCCCTCGTGCCATGAAGTTGGCATTAGATTTCATTTGAAATGGTATTAAAAAGGTCTTAAAAAGCCTTTAATTTAAGTTGGAGGATCCTGAGGGGGTACCCTGTGTGTGTGTGTGTGTGGGACGGGGCGAGCGAGTGTGTGTGTGTGTGAAAGTGTGTGTGTGTGTGAGAGAGAGAGAGAGAGAGGAGAGAATGTGGTGAGTGAGTGAATGAATGAGTGAGTGAGTGAGTGTGTGTGTGTGTGAGAGAGAGTGTGTGAGAGAGAGAGCGTGTGATAAGGTGAGTGAGTGTGTGTGTGGGAGAGGGAGAGAGCGAGCGTGTGTGTGTGAGAGTGTGTGTGTGTAGAGAGAGAGAGAGAGAGAGAGAGAGAGAGAATGTGGTGAGTGAGTGAATGAATGAATGAGTGAGTGAGTGAGTGTGTGTGTGTGTGTGGTGTGAGAGAGAGAGAGTGTGTGAGAGAGAGAGCGTGTGATAAGGTGAGTGAGTGTGTGTGTGTGTGAGAGAGAGATGTGTGAGAGAGAGAGCGTGTGATAAGGTGAGTGTGTGTGTGGGAGAGGGAGAGAGCGAGCGTGTGGTTTGGTTTTGCCGTGTCTGGTCTGAGGTCAGCTCATGTTCAGCCTATATTTACCCTGCTCTCTTCAGCCAAAGTCAATACGGCTTCATGACGCTATAATTTCCTCCTACAGTCGGCCAGAGGGTTTCTTCTGTCCTCTCAGGGCTGGGAGAGTTGTGTGTATAGAAGGAAACAACTGGTGCCTTCTGAGATTACAGTGCAGAATAAAGCCGTTTGTGCTGAAGGAGATGACTAGACGAATGTCCAAGCTGCTGTTTTATGTATAAGACAAGCAAACAGTATGAAATTATTCTTTCCACGTGTAGCACCTCTTAACCTAACCTTGATGAATGGCTATATATCTATTCTATACCGAGGCTCTGAGCAGTAATTGACAAGACTCACAAGGAGACTTAACACTTCTTTTGAAACAGAACAGCTGGCAGGTTTATTACACAGTCACTGAGCAACACACTATTCACATAATTGTTTTCTCTTACATGAGAAATAAAATAGAGCTCTTTCATTTGGAAAAAAATAGGAAAACAAAATAAATTGTCCTTGGGAAAACAGAAAGTCGCATAGTTCACATTGGCAAAGCCAAAACAGAGTACAAAATTGAACAATAGCAATTAATGTTCCTAAATAAAATGTTCCTTACAGGATTAATACATTTTTCAATTATAACATAATGAACTATATGCTATCAAACTATTTAACAACCTTAAATGAATGCATTATTTCCCCATTAGTCATTTTACCTCAGTTTAACAGTAGAACCCAGTACTTAGCTGAATGCTTAGCTTAGCAAAACACAAAATTCACACATTATGAGCTAAGTGCAATGTAAACATCCTACAATACCCTTGAGTCTCATGTCACTCCGATTGATTTTATTATAATAGCATGAGATCTTATAACCTAATATTTTGCACTGGAAACATCACCTATTGTTAGCTAGCAATATGACAAGCTAATGAGCCCATTGAGACAACAGAAACTCAGCAGAGGTTTCGGCAGAAAACACGAAGAACAACAGAAAAATGTCTCCCACAATGCAGTCCTCAGGGTTAGGGTTAGGCTCCTTGGGTTACCATCAAAAGATTATCTTATCCACTCAATTCCTGATTAGAATTGACTAGATGTTACTGTTTTTCGATCTATTTTCGCCACGTGAACTAGAGCTTTTTATCTAATGCAGCTGGATACAAAGGTGAATCTCCAATGACGAATGTAAAAAACAGTGCTAACGTGCCCCCTTCTGGCATCATGTAATTTGACACTCGACTAGTTAACCCTTTAGTGACAGCATATATTCTATATGGGTTACACACAACTTTGAGAAGCATCATTTATATTCTTTGTTACTAATCGTCTCATAATGATTGTGTTTTTAGGGTCCTGCCACCTGTGTGAGCTTCTCCAGGACCAGAGACTCTTCGCCTCTGCTGGCTCTGATCAACAGGTGATGCTCTGCTGTATGATCACAGAGAAGTGTGTGTGTGTGTCCAATACGCAGTGCTCATCATGTGACCTGTTCTCATCATGTGACCTGTTGCAGGTGATGGTGTGGAGGACGAAATTCGACAGTGTGGATTACAGTGCCGTGCTGGAGCAGAGATGTGCAGCGGACTCCAGCGCTTCAGTTCACAGCGGCCCGTTACACAGGTAAATGCATCGCCGCATCATCCCCGCATCATCACCTCATCATCACCACATCATCACCACATCATCACTGCATCATTGGCGCATCATCACCGCATCATCACCGCATCATCACCGCATCATCACCGCATCATCACCACATCATCACCACTACATCTAAACTTAACCATTTCACACACAACTTTCTCAATTTTTACATTCTCATTCTGAAAATGAGATAAAAAAACAACTAATCTCTGAGTTATAAGCTTGTGTAAAGTGACAAGAGTCCCCATGAGTCTATGACAAAACATGTACACACACACACTGTATACGTAGATACTTCATTATTTAATCACACTGTTCACAGCAAGCTATGTTGGCTGTAGTCAGATGAATTGAGCTGTTTTTTGTTATGTTCCAGTGGTCACTCTGCTACATGTACTGCTGAAAAAAGTAAACTAGGCATGTTTAACAAGATTTCATCTTAATATGAATTATTTTGTCTGAATTTTTCATTTTTTTTCTTGTCTACTTTTAAGTTCTATTTATTTGGTGCTTTGTTCAATCTCAAACCATTATTTTATTTGTATTATTAAGATGTCTGCACAACAGTTAACATTAAACTTAGCTGAAATTAATCATCTCGTTTTGGTCTACACTGGAAGTGTTCTGTTAGCTCTGCTAATCTATAATCACTAAAACTAAAACTAAACTAAATAAAATAAAAACTAAATAGAAATGTAAAATAAAATAAAAACTAAACTAAAACTTAGAATACCATTAATGAAACTAACTAAAACTAAACTTAAATTTAAAACAAAATTGAAAACGATATTAAAATAAAAACTAATAAAAAAAGCAAAATTATAAAAACCTTGCGAGGAGAACCTATTTACAGTGAATGAGGAGAACCTCCCGACCGTGAACGAGGAGAACCTCCTGACCCAGTGGTGAAACGAGGAGAATTCCCGACGGTGAACGAGGAGAACCTCCCGACGGTGAACGGAGGAGAATCTCCGGACCTCCCGACCGTGAGCGGAGAACCTCCCGACCGTGAACGAGGAGAACCTCCAGACGGTGAACAGAGAACCGTTGGGATCATGGAGAACCTCCCGACCGTGAATGTGGAGAACCTCCCGGACAGTGAACGAGGAGAACCTCCGACGGAGTCGAGGAGAACCTCCGACGGTGATCGAGGAGAACCTCCTGACGGTGATCGAGGAGAACCTCCCGTCCCGACAGTGAACGAGGAGAACCTCCCGACGGTAAATGAGGAGAACCTTCCGACGGTGAACGAGGAGAACCTCTTGACCGCGAACGTGGAGAACCTCTTGACCATGAACGAGGAGAATCTCCCATTCCGACGGTGAACGAGGAGAACCTCCTAATGGTGAACGCAGAGAACCTCTTGTCCGTGAACGAGGATAACCTCCCGTCCCGACGGTGAACGAAGAGAACCTCCCATCCCGACGGTGAACAAGGAGAGCCTCCCGACGGTGAACGAGGAGAACCTCTTGACCATGAACGAGGAGAATCTCCCGTCCCAACGGTGAACGAGGAGAACCTCCCGACAGTGAACGAGGAGAAACTCCCGACCATGAACGAGGAGAACCTCCCGACCGTGAACAAGGAGAACCTCCCGACGGTGAACGAGGAGAACCTCTTGACCATGAACGAGGAGAATCTCCCGTCCCAACGGTGACGAGGAGAACCTCCCGGCGGTGAACGAGGAGAACTCTCTTGACCATGAACGAGGAGAATCCCCCGTCCCAACGGTGAGCGAGGAGAACCTCCCGACAGTGAACGAGGAGAACCTTCCGACCGTGAACGAGGAGAACTCTCCCGACCGTGAATGAGGAGAACCTCCAGACGGTGAACAGAGAGAACCGTTGGGATGCATGGAGAACTCTCCCGACCGTGAATGTGGAGAACCTCCGGACGGTGATCGAGGAAGAACCTCCCAACGGAGATTGGAGGAGAAACCTCCCGACGGTGATCGAGGAGAACCTCCGACGGTGATCGAGGAGAACCTCCGGGACGGTGAGCGGAGGAGAACCTCCCGATGGTGAACGAGGAGAATCTCCCGACGGTGATTGAGGAGAACCTCCCGACGGTGAACGAGGAGAACCTCCCGCGGTGAACGAGGAGAATCTCCCGACGGTGAACGAGGAGATTCTCCCGCAGCGGTGAACGAGGAGAACCTGCCGACGGTGAACGAGGAGAGCCTCCTGGACAGTGAACGAGGAGAACCTCCCGACGGTGAACAAGGAGAATCTCCTGACGGTGAACGAGAAACTCTCCGACGAGTGAACGAGGAGAACCTCCTGACAGTGAACGAGGAGAATCCTTCCGACGGTGAATGAGGGAGAATTCTCCGGACAGTGAACGAGGAGAATCTCCGGACAGTGAGACGGAGGAGAGTCTCCCGACGGTGAACGAGGAGAACTCTCCCGCGAGTGAGACGAGGGAGATTCTCCCGACGGTGATCGGAGAGAGATCTCCCGACGGTGATCGAGGAGAATCCTCCCGACGGTGAACCCAGGAGAAGCCTCCCGACGGTGAACGAGGAGAACCTCCGCGGTGAACGAGGAGAACCTCCCGACGGTGAACGAGGAGAACCTCCCGACGGTGAACGAGGAGAACCTCCCGGACGGTGAACGAGGAGAACCTCCCGACGGTGAACAAGGAGAACCTCCTGACAGTGAACGAGGAGAACCTCCTGACGGTGATCGAGGAGAACCTCCCGACGGTGAACAAGGAGAACCTCCCGACGGTGAACGAGGAGAACCTCCCGACGGTGAACAAGGAGAATCCTCCTGACGGTGAACGAGGAGAACCTCCCGACGGTGATCGAAGAGAACATCCTGCTATATATGTTGTGTACTTGACAGTTAAGCACAAAACTCACTTTATTTTGATGCATTTTTCAGAAAACAAGATTAACATATTCAGTCATTTTTCTTCTCCAGTAAATGCATTTTGATTTTGAAGAATTATCAGATATTTGTACTTGAAAACGAGACAGAAACATCATTATTAGCAGTGCATGTGCTGGTATCTAGTATGCTAGTAGTGATGAAGATCATTTACGGCAGTAATAAAAAACAACAACTAATAAACACCCTGATCAATAACAGTTAAAACAACAGTATTGAATGAAGTCTGTGTGTTTCTCTTGATATAGATGCAGGGGCTTCTGGGAACACTACTAAATAATGACTCTATTCACTGAACCATCTAAACGAACGATTCTCTGAGGTGAATCATTCTTTCCATGATGCTGCACAACTCCTGCAACTTTCTTCTGCTTCTAAAGACCATAGATTAACTATCTATCATATAATGTTGAATGTAAGGCTGTGTGTTTAGAGGTTCTTTCCCTCCACATTGGGCAGTGAACTGGTGTATTGGTGGATCGCTCATAGCAGAAGTGTGTGTGAGTGTGTGTGTGTGTGTTGGGTGCATCTGTGTAGCTCTGGATTGACCTTCACAGGGGCAGAATCTCATCTTTAAATAATGACTTCCAGACCAACATTGATTGAGTATTTTTAGCAACTCCTTGCCGAGGCTGGGAAATGTAGGAGTGGTTAAATATTAAAGTCTGTGGTTGTAGGTGTAGGAGTGTGTGTAGGTGTGTGTGTGGTTGTAGGTGTAGGAGTGTGTGTAGAGTTTCCTCACCTGAGCTCACTTCCACAGGGATGGATGGCCGATCTACATCATTAGAACATCATGTTTGTGTTGGGCCAGAGGAAATCTGTTTTCTACCTAACAACAGTTAAAGTGTAACCAAAATTATATTTTTAGGCTGCTAAAAACTATGTATTTTTTCAAACTCTGTATCTTTTGTAAGTCTTATTTTTTCATTAAATTTAAAAAAATTAAAATTTAAAATTTAATTAATCTGTCGATTATTCATTCAATTACACTGTTAGTCAGATGAAAAATCCAAAAGTATGTATTCATTAAGTTTTGTAATAAAAAAAAAATTTTAAGCAACAAATAAAGTTTACCAGAATTATATTTTTAAATGTTTATTATTACTATTATTATATTAATAAAAAATGTTTCTACATTTTGTTTTAACTAGTGCAAAGTGCTGTGCAAAATCAGTGTGTTTTTAGTAATTGTTGGTTTGGTGTGTTTGAGTGCTCATTGTTACAATTACACAGCAAAAGTTCAGTGACAGTTATTTATGCGTAGCTAATCCAAACAACGTCAAACTTGGCACTGCACCCGTAGCAAGACACCCGTCAAGTCTGAAATCCATCAGACTAACACAGACACACACACACACACACACAGACAGACGTTCCTACAATTTATAGATGATTAGATACAATTTTAGTATCCAAAAAAGGGATTTCTAATTAAAATCATGGAATTTATCAACAATTTATTATTTTATGGCCCTAAAATTATTGATACATTTATAATTATTGATAAATTGATTAAAAAATCTTTTTAAAAATAATTTTTCCCCAATTTTCGTTTTATTCTTCCCAAATTCCGTTTTAATGGTTTAATCAAATAATCAACTAAACCAAACTTTAAACAGTTTCATAATTTATTGCATTTGTACCACAATAGTGTTTTATTTAATCACTGAATCCTGTTGTGTGATGCATGTGATTCTCATAGAAGGGTAGTTGAGTGTGACTCTGGATGTGTGTATGACTCTGGATGTGTGTGTGACTCTGGATGTGTGTGTGACTCTGGATGTGACTCTGAAAGCTCCATGTCAAGAGGCGGCGGAGAGTGTGGGAGCGCTGCTGTAAATGTCACACTCAAACACACTCTTTCTCCAGTGCTGCTGCTGCTTAATGGCTCTGATACACTCGACATTTGTCAGATGTAATTAGAGGAACCTGAAAACTGAACACGTGTCTTCACAAGTTCGTTCCCTGTTTCCTGGAAATGTTGAATGGCACTAATGTTCGCCCATTGTCTGCGTCTTTAATGAGAACGGTTAGTCATGTGTGTGTAGATCACTGTAGTGTGTGTGTGTGTAGATGAACCTGTCTGTACATCGCGTCTCTCTCTATTAATGCTCATATATTGGGTCTCAACTGAAGGTTTATGCAGCACGGTGATCATAGGAATTCCCAGTTCACAAGAGGATTTATGGCTTGCAGTCTGTCACTGACTAATCAGATGAAATGGCGTTTGTTTCTCTATTCTTTTTGTAAATTTGATTATTAATATTTTACATTGACTGAATCCACATTTGTGTATGTTGAACCATTATTAGTGCATCCCATATCATGCAGGATTTCTGCTGGAGTACCCCCATTACATAAGACCCATGGCAGTACTCTGAGTCACTTTTTAATGTGTGAAACGTATTGTGCATTAGATACAAACATCAAGTGAAGAGGCATCTGCGCTCACACCATGCTGGAGAGCTTTTCTGATAATGTCTTTACACCTTTATTTTAATCTCTGAAGAGCAGTTTCAACTGAGTCCTCCACTGCAGGTCAGTGTGTGTGTGTGTGTGTGTGTGTGTGAGTGTGAGGGGTCGTCCTTCATTCAGCTCAGCCAGTCAAGCACAGTGATTTGTGAGGCACTCTTCTTCTGGTTAAACTGATTAATAATATTATACCATAAAAAAGTGTAAAGATTGAAATGTACGAATGTCCAGGTAAGATAATTTTTTTTTGTCTAAATAGTAGAGCTGTGAATCTTTGTGTAGACAGAGAATCGATTCGATTCAGGATTCATAGGTTTTCTATTTGAAGTCCAAGAATGATTTGTGCAAATTCAGAACGATCCAATTCAAGGCGATTCACATCGCTCGATGTTCTGTCCTCTCAGTGTTTCTCCCTCTCAGTGTTTCTCCCTCTCAGTGTT